>CM029919.1:83484663-83872163 GCA_017639245.1 Myiopsitta monachus | reverse complement strand
AACCCAAAGGTTTATCTTCAAGGCAGGGGTATTACTGTAGTAAACTGCTTCTGTGTCTTCTTGGGTATTTCATTGTATTCTATATGAGCAGTATTTCCTCTTCACGGGTTTATACAGCAGTGTAAGATTTTCCTTCTGCTCTTGTTCTTGTCTGATGGAATAATACTCTAGTTTTACAGTGGAACAGGCTCAGAATTTCAAAGATATGTGAGGGAAAATGGTGATGGAGAGGAAGTACATGGTATTATTAAACTGTCTACCTAAAAGCAAGATTGCTTCAGACAGCGTGGGACCCTGAGAAAAAAAAAAGAGGAATGGGACCCTAAATTATTCTTAAAAAAAGACATGTAACTGTCCCTAATCTGAAAGTCCATCAATCAGACAGTTCAGCTTTGTTTCTTCCTTTGCATTAGCCCACTATCCCCAAGAAGCACCACTATTTTGAACAGAGAACAGCACATATTTTGGCTGTACCATGCAAAGACTTCAGATCCAGCACTAAATACACTGGTAATTCATTATTAGCTTTGATATATGTATTGCCTCCTTCAGACTCTTTTGAGTCTGATACTTCACTTTAGAGAATTGCTTCCATGAGCTTGAGGGTACCACTTTGCTTAATCTGTTTTGAAATTGCAAGTGACTCCAGAGTGTAAAATGGCAGGCATTAATTGGTAGCTGTAAACACCACAGTAGCTGAAGTCTAACCCTGTAAAAGTTGCTGCCTTCAAATCCTCTGACCTTCATACCACTATATGCTCCCAGGAAAAAGGTCTTTGCGCTGGTGGCTGTGGAAAATCAATCTCTATTCCCTAAAGATGGGAGTGCTGCTGCTGAAGGTCACTAAAAGTTACCACCTGCTTTTTACTGCTGGAGTTTTGAAGGGAAGTTTTAAAAAGCAAACACTGATTGCATGCTGATCCAATGCTAGTGCTGCTGTTTCAATCATGATATTTAATCTTTGGTATCCCCATCTGAGATTATCTCCTCTCTTCGTAAACAGTCATTTACAGTTTTCAAAGTTTTTTAATGTCTTTTGAGAGCAATTCACAGAGTTGTGTGTTTGTGTGGTTCATTCCAGAAACAAGGAAACCAAAGATAGCAGGACTGATGTTCACGCAATTTTGGTCCAATAAATAACTCTGTGAAGACTTGGTCAAACAAAAAACATGTTTTCATGAGAATATCTTATTTTATTTAATTGAACCAAATCAGATTCAGAATTGGAACAAGTTAAAACCAATCAAACTCCAAAAAAACCCCATGGATATATAAGTACAACTGAAAGGTTGGTGGTGCATATGCGTACCATCATATCTGTGTTTGCACTTTCTGCTGAGCATAATAAGCATCAATTGAATAAAATCTTTGTCTCTGTTGGTCTCTGGATGATTCATATTATAGAAAAATAAAATAATAAAAAACCCCAAACAACCAAAAGAAAAAAAAAAAAAAAACCAGTACAGGTGTTTAAACATGGAATTAATAATGTAAATTCCAGCAGTTCCTATGTCTTAGCTAAACCCTTTATTTTCTCAGTGGTTTTGGCAACACTTGAATCCCTTTCCCCTCTGGAGTGTGGGCATAATAACAGCTATTTGTCTGATTCATTCTGAGGTTTTCATAATAAATACATTCTTTATGTCTCAACTATTGCAACTCCAGTCTTTTTAACACTCAAAACTGCTGAAAAATACTGTCAACACAATATCGTGAAAATAAGATCTATGATTATATTCTGGTTTACTTTGGCTGTTTAATTTCTCCTTCAAATTATGAGTTGCACACCAGCAAATTATAACCTGTCTAGATAATCTTATATCTTCCTCTTCTTTCCAAATTTTTAGTATTACAAGTGTTAATTTGAATGGCTGTTATTTAGAATCACTGGTGTCAGTCTTAGATACACAGATTACAGAGTTAAATGAAAATAGTTGTTAAAATATAGCAGGGCTCCCCAGGATATTCATAAATCCTTTTCACTGTGTATTTGATGATAAATACTCGAGGAAGTGTCCTAAGACCCCCAAAAAGGCTTTAAATGAAATATTACAGTTTTATGTTTTAATTGGCAGTAGCAAATTATTGCTAGCATTAAACGTTCATCACAACTGACACATTTTAACAAAAAGCTCTACCAAAATGTTATTCTAGCTATTCTGGCGCTGTGTTTTCTCAGATTTACAGTTAATTATTTGACTAACAGGGTGGAATGCACTCTCCTAAATACAGATTTCAAGCTGCCTCCCGAGAAGGGCTTGGGACTCCATAGACCTTGTCTCATGTCTGCTAGTCCCAGTAGGGTGTTTTTGATGTTACGAAACATCTGAGCAATGTGGTCCTGAACACCAGAGTTCAGGCGGCTGAACTTCACTCCTTGTGTGTCTTATCTATCAGCTGATCCGCCCTGTGGTAAGGAAGGTAGGAAAAGAGGAAGAGGACAGAAATCTGTTACCATTTGCATAACTTGTGTACTTTCAAAAAGTTCTGAAATTACTTAACTAACTTCTGAAAATCAAGTCCTCAGTCATTCCTACTTTTCCTACACATCAGGACTATGTGGAATTTTTTAGAATCACATAAGTGGTTAGAAAGAAGTTCTGCAGTCTCTTGTTCAACTTCTTGCCTGAAGTAGGGCTGTTGCTGACAAAAGATGATGGCTGCATGGCTTTACTGAGCAAAGCCTTGAAAGCCTACAAGGATGGATATTTGACAGCTTCTCTGGGCAGCCTGTGCCACGGCTGCACTGCTGTAACACTGAAACGGATTTTCCTCATGTCCAGGCAGAATGTCTCAAGCCAGGAACTGTGACTGTTGCTCCTTGTTACACCATCTGTTGTTATCAAGAGGGGTTTCACTCTGCTGCTTCTGTAACTCTCCTTCAAGCAGCTGCTGATAGCTGTTAGAATTTCCCTCAGTCATATCTTCACCAGACTGAAAACCCAATCTCCCTCAGCCTTTTCCTATGGGCCATGAGCTCTGAGTCCCTCATTATTTTGGTAATCCTCCACTGGACTCTCTCCAGTGTCTCAATATTTTTCTTGAGCTAGGAGGGGTAAAAACTGGTGTTGCTGGTCTTACCTCATCAGTGGTAAAGGGTAATGGTGGCACACCACCTTCTTTTCTGCTCATGACACCCACTCTAAGCTGTCCCAGAATGAAGTTTGCACTGTTTGGACTGAGAGTGAACATAGAATCATAGAATAGTTAGGGTTGGAAAGGACCTTAAGATCATCATCAGTCATAGTTGTCTGATGCTCAGGCTGGTGCTGACAGTAACTCCCTGTCCCTATAGGCACAGCTACTACTTGTCCTGTCATTACCCATCTTGTACTGCTGGATGGGGATAGTCCACCTGGGCACAGAGATTTGCACTTCCCATTACTGAACTCTATGAGATTACTGCTGTCTCAGTTCTCAAAACTGTCAGGGTCCTTCTGGACTGACACTTTAACATACACTGTCTTACATAGTCCCTTTCCTTTTTAATTTTTCTTTCTCTTTCTCCATTCTAGTGTCATTCACAGATTTGCCAAGGTCTTGCTTTTTTCATAGAATCATAGAATAGTTAGGATTTGAAAGGATCTTAACATCATCTAGTTCCAACCCCCCTGCCATGGGCAGGGACACCTCACACTAAACCATGTCACTCAAGGCTCTGTCCAACCTAGCCTTGAACACCGCCAGCAATGGAGCACTCACAACTGCCCTGGGAAACCCATTCCAGTGTCTCACCACCCTTACTGTACAGAACTTCCTCCTTATATCCAATCTAAACTTCCCCTGTTTAAGTTTAAACCCCTTGTCCTGTCACTACAGTCCCTAATGAAGGGTCCCTCCTCAGCATCCCTATAGGTTCCCTTCAGATACTGGAAGGCTGCTCTGAAGTCTCCACGCAGCCTTCTTTTCTCCAGGCTGAACAGCCCCAACTTTCTCAGCCTATCTTCATAAGGGATGTGCTCCAGTCCCCTGATCATCCTCATGGACCTCCGCTGGACTTGTTCCAACAGTTCCATGTCCTTTTTATGTTGAGGACACGAGAACTGCACACAATACTCCAAGTGAGGTCTCACAAGAGCAGAGGGGCAGGATCACCTCGTTCAACCTGTATTCATCACATACAGGTCAATGATGAAGACACAAGACTGCCTTAGTACTAACCTCTGGGTAAGGTACCACATTAAGAATATTTCAGAGAACTCATCACTGTATCTGGTTTACATTATTTTCATTTCAATAATTTGTCATTTGCTTACATGATTACATTGGCATTGCATATTCTTAACCTTAATGGACCTCTTAAAAACAAAGGCAGTTTAGGTGTGAGTTCTGGGAACATACGTTTTCCACTGAGAACAAAGACAGCTGGGTGAACTCAGTAACTTTGAAAGAATCAAAAAACAATAATCTAAATATGGGCTTAGGTACTAAATTTTTGTGACTGACATATTATTTATGAAATTTATGGCTTGTACAGTCCCCAGACAATGCATTGATTTTTAAATTCAGATACTTGACATAGGTTTATCTGTATTTTACTACTAAATTTAGTAAAGAAAAATAGGGACAGAGAAAGACATCTCCAGCCACGCATATCATTCTCCAATGGGTACTTCATTCCACCTCAGAGGCACCTTAGACTCTTACTGCAATTCGTCTCACCTGTTGTTAGAGGTCTACAGTGCAGATACTAAGGATTCCTGTAAAATTAATGTGGGGAAATAAACCTTTTTGGGGCATAATTCTTCTGACTACATGCAGAAATCCACTTTCTGTTGCCTGTTTCTCTCTCTTGGTCATATATGGGATGTTCTTGCCATTGATTTAACTGTGGATGCTTACATTATGGACATTTACACTTGGTCAAGTTGACTGTAGGGTGATCCTGTGGTTTACACAAATTCTAAACTTCCATGCCTAAATGCAATTTGAATAAATATGTTTCTTCCTTGTGCTCTGCAACTGAATGCAGAAATTGAAGCTGTCTTTTACTGATTTCCTTAACCTCAGATCAATTCCACTTCATCTGTTGCTGTGAAACTTTTCATCTTCATACTTTGCAGTAATTTAGAAAACCCGTCTTTGCTGTACTCATCTGTTCTTCATTTTGGCCATTGTAAGAATGGGTGTCTGGAAACATCAGAGCTATCCCTCTTTCTGCACAGCCATAGTGAGAGGAGACCTTAGGAGGTTATCAGAATATGGCCTAGAAAGACAAGCAGTGCTGTTATCCCAACTATAAAGAGGGAGCTAGTAGTAGTTGAAACTAGGGGTGACAAAATAAAAAAGTCCTTGATAAAATCAGGAGGAAAGGAGTCAGGATGAGCCCTTAAAGGGATGACAGAACTCAATAAAATACAGCATCCATATGGAAAAGGAAATGAACTTAGCTTCTTCTCAGCTAGGCAAGACAATCTTCATCAGAATAAATAAGTCACGTACATAGCTGTTATTTTTAGAACATGTACACAGCATTTTAATTTCTTGTAATTCTCCAGAACTGAATAGAGAGCCTGAATCACTGAATTACAGGATTTAGGTAGATAAGTACTGGTATTGCATCAAATACATCATGTTTGAAGAATAAGGGGGAGCATATTAAAATATAATACAGTGCAATACTATTAGTAGTGTCAACTAACCACTGTGTCTTTCTTTTTCTCAGGGAATGTGGGCAGAAAAGATATTTTCTGTTACTGGGGAACTGCTGCCCTGAAAACCTGTCTTCTGCTTGATGTGGAGCTTCTTTTGCAATCCTCAGCATCATTCTGAGGTGGAAAAGCCCTGTGAGACACACCTGATAGTACTCAGAGGCCTTCTGGGCTATGGAACCACGACTTCAGACTTCAGTGGGGAAATGTGATCCTTCACAAGGCAATGATAGACATTATCTAGAAGTCATAATTTATTTGAAATACAACTATTTTTCTGCTGTTTCATATTCTGTTTGTTACAGAGCATCCCTAGTCGGGGGGTTGGACGCTTGCCCAATTGATCTTAATGAGAATTTGTGCAGTGCAAAAAAGATAGTTCATGCAATGTTGCATATGATAAACGTCCTTAATGAAATCATGTTTTTATTGGCAATAAAACAGACCCCTCCTGTGTGTAGTAAAGTACTGTACATTCTATGGAGGGCTCTGGCATGGGTTGCTCGGATAGTATTTCTTCACTGACAAGCTGTTGAGGCTCTTGCCTCAAAATCTGAAGTGGTAATGTACGCATTTTGCAACTAAGAAGGTGATTAATATTTCTACCACTTTAAAGACTGTGTAAAACTCAAAGCATATTTCTTCTGATTGCAGAGCTTTAAGAATAATTTGCTGACTGCAGCACAGCATTACTCAAAGAAAATTTGTTGAGGAATTGACACTGTTTACAGTGCAGCCAGCAGGGGTGGCAGGTAACATTTAATTACACATTTAAAAGCCTACATGTTTTGCTATGAACACTCAAACAAGAAAAAAATATCATATTTTATTAATAACACTAATGCCCGATCTATTGTTCCTCATAGCAGGTGGTATTGTTTGGATCACAAAGCTGTAATCAAAAGGGTATTAAAGCCAGATTGATAATTTTATGAACACTGACTTTTTAAAATTTGCTGTATTTTTACCATTGTTCAAAATCATCTCACTGCATAATTTCATACAGCTGCAGCTCTTTTCTTAGGCAGTGGATTTTTTTCTTTATACATGTATTCCATTCCTTCTAACCAGCTTTCTTTCCTCCCTCCTTCCCTCCTCCCATCCCTCCCTTCCTTCCATCCTTCCTTCTATAAACAGTAAGCAATAACTTTGAGTTTAGTTAACTGGAACGATTAATTATTAATATTAACAGATTTATAATAAAAATTTACTTCTGAATGCAAGAATATAAAGTTGAAGAAGCTCAGCACAATGCTGTCAGGGAACAGGGTGGTACTGCCTTTCCTCAGCAGATTTTTCTACCAACTTAGAAAGCTGATTCTGATTTTATTTCTCTTTTTGGTTAATCTTCATCCAGGTACTTCCCTGGTCTAGCTCCCTGCATGACTATGTAAGTATTAACAAGACTGGAGATGAAGCTGAAGAAACTAATACCTACTAGAGTGATACCAAAGATACTGGAATTTAGCATTTTGAATGAAACACAAACTGTTCTAAATCAAAATGACATTAACATAAGCACGTACACACAAACTTTGCTGAATTTCAGTCCTAAATAAGTCTTTCTGAGATTCAGAAATTGAAGCTCTAGCCTTTAGACATGCTCAGTTTCATAAAACCAAATCAGATGTACTCAGATTAACAGCACATAAATTAACCTGTTTTCTAGTTTATGACGAATTTTCTCCTCAGCTTCTAGCTCTTGGACCCTTCTACCCCTCCAGCTATATTTTAAATCAAAAATCTTTTTAACTGAAGAATCTTGATGCTTTATATATTCTTTATATAAATAGTGTACTGCTATTTCTAGCTCATTGTGGAATAGTTATTGCAAGTTCTCTTTCTGGCTAATGTTGTTTTCTGTCTCAGAAACTCAACAGGTAATATTTTTAAGCTCACTAATGATACTTAATGTGTATAATTAAAAAAAAAAAAGAGTTTTAAGAAATAAACTATAGCGCAAACTGGTTTTAAGGTTTAGAAGCCATGTCTGTTTACTAGATCAAACCAAAATTAATCCAGAGTTTTTGTATAGTTTGAAAGCAGCACTAAATTAAATGTTATTTTCTCTATCATGCTGCCAGTGCTGCTAAGAAATACAGCATTAGAAATAAGATGCCACAGTAACTCTCTTGTACTTTAATTCCTGCAAGGCTTCTAGCATTTGTTTCTCTAGGACTATAAGAAGCATAAGGAAGACTTTTGGGAGGGCAACAGTATAATTTATAACATGCCACTTGACCCATTCTTCAACTAATAAGATCAATTCTACCCTCTCTGACACCTGAATGTCATGGGTAGTTAATCTTCACTACTTTCTGTCTTTACACAGTTCCCATCAGGCTTACTGCACCACAGGTTCCTTTAACCTAATGCTTCTTCTCAAATTCATATTGCTTATCCTTTCCATGTTATCCTGCTGAATCATTTCTTGGGCCTTTGTAGAGATGCATCACAAACTCCAGTGGGCCCAACACTGAGTCAATTACCATATTATAGTCTACAAATATTCAGATTTTTTCAAAGCTGATTTTAAATATTCATTATGCTCATTAATGTGACTAGAAATCTGTAATCAGCAGTTTTTATTGTTACCCATTTGCTTTTTCTTTTCTCTCCAACAAATAATTTTGGGTGAAATCTTTTCTTCATCCTCTAAGGAAAACCTCTACAGAATACAAATATTTGCAGGGAGGGCATAACAACAGTTTCTAAATTTCACTATTTTTCCAAATAATATCACACATCAGGAAAGCTGGGGAAACTGAACCGCTGATTTGTATTCACTTTTTGATGTGGCAGTTAGAATGTTTTTCTAGCTTGTGGTGATATCACATTTGTGCATGTAAATAAATACTCATCACAGACTGAATACTTTGGCTTAGGTGGAGTGTGGTTGTTCTGAATTGCACAGAGGGGTTTGCCCTGTCATTTCAACAAAATATCTTTCTTGCATTCAAGATCTCATGTAAAATAAACAGCATGACTACAACAGAAAGAATAATTCACAGAATGACAAAACCACAGAATCATTAGGGTTGGAAGGGACCTCTGGAGATCAGCTAGCCTGACCCCTCTACCAAGGAAGGGCCACCTAGAGCAGGTTGCACAGGAATGCTTCCAGGCAGGTTTTGAATGTCTCCAGAGAGGAAGACTCCACAACACCCCTGAGCAGCCTGTTCCAGTGCTCTGCCAACCTCAGTGTAAAGAAGTTCTTCCTCATGTTGAGGTGAAACTTCTTGTGCTTTAGTTTATGGCCATTTCTCCTCCTCCTGTTGCTGAGCACCACAGAAAAGAGTTTGGCACCATCCTCCTGGCACCCACCTTTGAGATATTTAATTGTTTCTTTGTGGACCAGAATCAACTTGTGACTCTGATGAAAAAAAAATGGAGATGGAGGTGAAATGAAATATCTTGCTTCTAAGCACTGTCTGATATGGAGGGACCTGAAAAAAAGTGGAGCAAAACAGTTGTGTTGGATTGGAAATAACAGAAGTGTAAAGCTGAAAGTTGTAAGCTCCAGACTAAGCTTGGGACCTAGGGTTTTGGTATAGAAGGATCTCTAGAAACAACTGTAATGATCCATGCCACAAATGACATGATATATGACATTGTGTGCCTGAAAAGAATTAGTACTCTACAAGCATGGTAAATCCATCTGCCATCAATCCTGAAGGAAAGAGGTACTTGTATAGTTTCCTCTGCATCACTCCATCCATTTCAGTTGAATTCCAAACAGCATTAGGGCATGGTAGGGTTCCCTGCTACTTGTACATTTTCTCATAATAATTATTTTGTGGGAACTTAGTCTTTCTGTTATTAGTTGGAATGTACTTTGTAACCACCCATTGCTCTAGCCTGTCCTAACAGTTCAGAATTAATAGGCAGGAAGTTCTTATTTTCTGCAGGTTTTATGACTTTTTTGTTATATTACATCCTGCTATTCAGTCATCACTGGGAAGTGAATGGAGGGTATTGTTTGCTCATAGACAGAAAAGAGAACTTTGTGTTTATTTTTAGTTTCACCAGATTTTAGCATGAAGTAATGGATGATGTAGTCATCGTAGTCAGTATTGTGGGCAAACACTGCCTTGGAATAGGCAGTGCTAATCAACAGCATTGTAACATCCATTTTCTTCATTGAGGAAAATTATTTATTTGCAATGCAATAGTTTGTTTGTGCTTAAATTTACCTTACTGCTACAAAGCATGCCAGAGTCTGTGCATTCTTCTTATAAATGCTATACCAACAACACATTTAACATGTATAACTGTATTTAACATCATATGTCGTTTCAAACCTGTATAACTATGGCGTGTTAAAACACTGTGTTTGAAAGGGTTGGGGAATCTTTACATAATCAAGTAGGAACAGTGAATCTAGGTGACCTTTATTCAAAGCCCAAGGAGTGATATGTTTAGTTACCAGTTACTCCTCTGCCCAATTATTCAGCTTTCCATCTACAATTGTGTCTACTGGGACCAGCCTTCAACCTTCAACAAAAGCAAGACTTAAACTCACCCTTCTGTATTACTCTGTATTGCTCTCCTTGTGCATCACCAGTCCCAGCTCCTTGTGGTACCACTTGCTGGTCAGCTGTATGTACTAGAAAATGAACCCAGGGTGGCTCACCCACAGCACTTGCCCTGAACGGGGCTTTTGGATGGTTTTGTCAAATGAGTACTTGTTCCTCTCTGTTCTTCCCTGACCTCGTTTAAGTGCTTGTGTTACAGTCAGGGAAAGTGCCCTGTATGGACCTGTCTCTCTTATATTGCTCTTAGGGGATGTAGGCTGGGCCAGAGTTGTGCATTTAGTCAAAGGAATCCCCTGTCTTGTCAAACATCTCAACCTTGCTAGGTTTCCAGGACAAAGACACATTTAAAGACACAATTAATTTTTCAGTGCTAATAAGTAATGCACAATCATAATGTCAAACTGAAACCAAGATTCTTGAGGCCAGACTAACCTTCTTGCTGCTTTTAGAGGAAAGAAGACTTATATTCATCATTCATCCTCTGCGTGTCTCTTCCCTTGCTGAGAAAGCTGGTACAGCATGTATCAGATAACTGTTTTAAGACTTCCTCTCTGTGTAGGTTATGGCCCTATGAACCCAAGACTAGTTATGTGCTTAGATAAAAATGAAATACTAGAATGTTTTCAAGGTTTTACAGCTCAAGGTGTTGTTTCTTGAGAGTGAAGTGAGGTAATGAGGATGTTCAGGCTTTCATGCAGTTCACCATTTCCCTAAGATCTTCAGGCTTTACTAGTGTCTTGAGACAGTAAGACCTCTGGGTTCTTCTAACACTTCTGAGTGTTCTGGTTCTTCTGACCTTCTGAGGTCAACAGCAGTGCCTAATTCAAAGACCTTGGCAGAGTTGTATGCAACATTTCCTCTTTTCCTATCCTCTGAATTTCTCCATCAAAGGCACATTTCTTTGATTTCTTGCAGGTGTAACACCCAAAAGACGAAGCACGGCTGTTATCAGTCTTTCAAGACTTCTGTGGAAGAAGCAAA
Organism: Myiopsitta monachus; assembly: GCA_017639245.1. Taxonomy (NCBI): domain Eukaryota; kingdom Metazoa; phylum Chordata; class Aves; order Psittaciformes; family Psittacidae; genus Myiopsitta; species Myiopsitta monachus. The sequence goes on along the minus strand of CM029919.1, from coordinate 83,860,996 downwards.
ACTGCAAAATTCGTAGTAAGAAATTCAGCTAAAGAGTTTCAAAGAACTACGACTAAGAGCCTTTCATAACTGTATTGGCACTGAGCAGACTTCCCAGAATTTCCAGTGTGAGCAAGTGGAAGCCTAAAAGAAGAGAAAAATGAGAAGGTCTTGCATAGTGCTTGTATTAAAAGCATTCAGTGATTTTCAAATGAATACAGAAAATTTAGCTGTAGTGTAAGAATAACATTTCTCTTTGCCTGCTGGTTATTTTTGTCTTGATAGAGTAGGATTTAAACTTTTTCTTTCTGCTTTTAAACTTGGATTTATGGAAAAACATTTTTAAGGTTTTTAAACCTTTATATCCCTTTTTAAGGGATACTTGTCTTTTGATTATCAAAATTGCTGACTTAGCCTGCATTGTTCAATCCTAAAGATTTCAGGTATGCAGTAGCTGCATTTCTCAGTGAAACTAATTTGCTTTTCTTGTCAGGGTCTTAATTTGGACCCAAGTGTCTTCATTTTAACTGGGGAAAAAAAAAAGTCTTCTTCATGGAAGCCTACATGGTTATCTTCATTTAATAATCAGCTATACAATTGGTGTTCAGATACAGTTTAACTGGGAAAATTGCAGCATTTTGCTTAAGTGGAATTATTTGAATACTAAAACTGCAGCTTCCGATAAAGCAATCAGTTCCTTGAGGGTACACAAATCCTTGCCTGACCTTTTGAAACAAATTAGTACCAAAATCCAAGGGTTGGTATTTTGATGCAAAGGTTGCAATGAATGCCATCTGTTGGGTATCAGAACAGTTTAATGAAGGCCTCTTTTACATCAGGTGGTCTCTGAGTTCAGGAGGATGCTCTGGGGGCTGTGCTGCAGTGCAGCCTTTATACTGCAGTAAAGCTGGACAATTTGCCTTCCTGTGACTTAATGAGAAAATCTACCTGGAAGCTGCAAAATACTGCAGCCTCCAATCTTGTCACAATTATGACAGATTTCCCTGTGATGGCTCACTGAACAGTGGTAGCAGCTTCTGAGTCTGGTGGCCTAATGGAGGCAAGGCTGCCACAGCTCTGTGCATCCTGTGTTCAGCCAGCAGAGGGGATGAGCAAACGTTCCCATAGACACACAGTCATGCATGCATGCACATGGGTCTCAGTTGATCCCAAGGTCCCACAGTCTCTCAAAAAGTCGACCTTGATCCGCTGGTCTGTCCAGCAGCCGACTTGGTCACTCCACTCACTGGCACCATGGACACATAGGCCTCCAGACTCTTGTCATATCCCAGGGACTATCACTAGACACTACCACCACCACCCCCCTCAGGACAGAGCCTCTTGCCTGGAAAAATGGCTAGAAACAGGATTTAGTGAGAGGCTAGGACAGGCTGTGCTGATCACACACAGGGTACAGCCAGGCAAGTGCACTTACCAGACCCTGCTTGCATATGACTGTCCCTTTTTGTCCCCTTATCCTGCTGTTTTCCCACTCTCTCCTCCCCAGACCACTTTGATCTTTCCTTTCTCCATCTTTCCTGGAACATCCTATAAGAAATCCTGTACAATATTGAAATACACTTCCCCTTGCCATCCAATGGTTGTCCCCCTGCCCCTGGCTCTGACCACCCCTCAGTCTGTCAGGTGATGGGGACCCTCTTGTAAGAAAGCCAACAGGATGCTGAGTTATGCCAGCAATGGCATCACCAGCAGAGATAAAAATGCCATCATCCCACTCAGTGCTTGTCAGGCCACACCTGAAATATTGTGCTCAGTTTTGGTCCCCGCTGTACAAAAAAGATGTGTACATGGCTGGAAAGAATTCAGAGTAGGGCCACGAAGATGATCAAAGTGATAGAAAACCGTATAAAGGCTGAGAGAGCTGGGTTTGTTCAGCCAAAAGAAAAGAAGGACCTTATCACCATGTTCCAGTATTTGAAGGGTGGCTACAAAGAAGAGGGAGACACCCCTTTTACCTAAAGTCACATGGAAAAGATGAGTGGTGATAGGTAGAAGTGACTCCTGTGGAGACTAAAACTGGATACAAGAGGAAATTTTTTCACAATGAGAACAGTCAACCACAGGAATAATCTCCCAAGGGAAGTGGTGGATTCCCCAGCACAGCTTTGGCTGGATAGGGTGTTGGGACATTTAGTCTAGGTCATGCCTTGCCAAGAAAGGTTTGGCAAGATGATCCTTGAGGTCTTTTCCAACCTGGTATTCTACAGTTCTCTGATTCTCCTGTGGCTCATGATGATATGTGTCCCCCTGTCCACGCACTGAGGCTCCCCAGGGCCAGGACTGGGCCGAGGGGGCTGTGGGCTCCATTGGTCTTATGAGGTGATGGGGACTCTTTCCTGTGCTGGTGTGCCCCTCTGTTCCTTCTAGTCTGTAGGGACAAGCCTTCATTCATGCAAGCTAACAAGTTAAGTCTTTGTTATTAATGAACCAGAAACTTACTACACTATTAGTGAGGGGAAGAATCCTCCTGCAGGGATGGTTGGCCCTTCTACCCACACCACCTAAGATACATGACTCCGTTCATTCATTGATATATCATACTGCTGATACTGTTGGTTAAGTATGGGTCCAGAAGCTCAAAGTCCTGTCTACCTTGGCAGAGAGAAAGGGTCTGGTCACCAACAACTGTAAAGTCTTCCCTGAGCCAGAGCCCTCAGTAGAGGTCCAAGACTTTGCCAGACTTTTCTCTGTCTCTCATTTCCGCCCAGTTTGCCAAAACAAATTAATGTCTTCCTTGCTCTACATGAAGTCTAATAATATAGCAGGGTCTCCATCCTTCAGAAAGTCAAAACCAACTGGACAATACTGAGCAACCTGTTGTAGGTGACCCTGTTTCGGGCAGAGGGTTGGACAACACTGTCTCCAGCGGTCCCTTCCTATCTCAAACAGTATGGGATTCTTCAGTGCATAATAGCTTTTCATTCCTGGGCAGGGAATCCTCTTTTTTCATGTACTAGGTACAAGTAGAAATACCATAATACCAAAGCAAATTTATTTGTTTATTCTTTGTTTGGTAAAAGGCAAAGAAATTATGACAGTGGATAGAAAGATCTGATACATTTGTGTTGATATGACCGCTCTCATCATGGAGAAGGTTGACTGATTTTAGACTGAGCTGAGAGAGTTCATCTCAGTGCACCCCCTACTTGAGATTATATCCTCCACTCTAAAACGCAGAACAAAAAGGTTATGTTGTCTACTTTTATTACTTATCTAATAAAATGCAATTAATAAAAGGCAAGGGTTTTTTCTTATGTAATTAACCTTTATATCAAAATGTTTGAAAAGTACCCAGTTCTTTTTACCCCTTTCTCTTTGAGCTGGTTCTGAAACTGAAATTCTTTCAGCTGAAGCAGAAATCCTTTGTCAGCTTGAAATTGGAGCATCTAACACAGTAACTGGTATTATGTAACTAGTTCCATTTTTATTAAAGCATGTCTGTGCCACAGCAACTTTCTATAAGCAGTACATAAAAGAGGTTTTGAAACTCAGTTTCAAAAATCAGGTTTTATAAATTCAGTTTTGAAATATCACTTTCACTAACTATAAAGGAATTTCAGACCAAGTCAAGTCAAATCAATTTCAGGAGATAGTCTAAAACCTAGAATACTTCTTTTCTATTATTCATGGCAGAAATTTTCTGGGTTTGGAAATCCCATTTCTTGAAGAAGTCTGTGAAAATAAATGCAAAATAAAATCTGCATTTTAAACACTTAAGACAGATTTTCAAGGCCCATCAATGAATTACTAAACAAATTACGCATGTTCTGAATTTCAGCATATTTGACCAAGACTATCAATAAATAAAGTTAAATTTAAGGTTCCTAGAATGAAAGATCAGAATGCTAATTTCTGTATTTTCATTAGGTACTGCACTGGAGTCCCTGGGAGAATAAGTACAAATTGGACATCTGCTGAATTTGTGCTACAGCAACGTGACTGGGCAATGCTCTCCAGAAGAGCAAGAGAAAAGGGAAATCTTATATGAATTTGCAGAGAAGTATTTTTATAGCTGTTGAGCTAAAAGATTCTGTACTCTTCAAAAATGGGAAGAATATTTTTTTGGAAATATACTTATTTAAAACAAAAACAAAAACAAAAGTAATGGTGAGCTCCTGAATGACCTCAGGAGCCATATACTTTTTCAGCTAAGGAGACACAAAGCTACCTTTTATGTTGCAGATTTCTAAAAGCTTTTAGTCATGTGAGCACAAGGACAAACTAATAATGTCAGCTAGCCATTAGTTATGCAGGTACATAGCAATGCTGTATGGGAGGAGCTTTATGCCGCCCTTGAACACTTGCTTGAACAGTTTCTGAGCTGCCCTCTACACAGTGCATTTCTGACGGGAAAAAAAAATGTATTCTCTGCCTATTAAATGGATCCTTGTGCACTGCACAGAACAGAACTGCTGCTGTTGTTAGTAAATGGGCCTTCAGACTGCCTTCCCCCCCAAAAAAAAAAAAAAACCAAAATCAAGATAGATGAATACTTTCTCTGAGTAACAATGACCAAGCAAAAGATAAATATCCTTATCTAAATGGCTGACTGTTCCATGTCAGTGACATTACTGTACAGAACAAGGTGCACATGTATGAGGACAGGCTGCAAAGCTGGGTCCCTGGACTGTATGCTATCTGTATTTCCTGTATCAGACTGAGCATCCAGCTAACGAAGAATTAATTTGGCAAAAATTTCATGTTCTTATTCAGTTCAAGATCCAGTGAAAGCCTAAGGCAGCTTTAATTTAACACAAGAGCCTTAAATTGGAAGTTAGTTATCAAAGCTATGAAAGATATGTTCCAGATGCAACACAACAAAATTTGCATCTGCCAAAGCTGGGGGAAGTGCCTGAACTCACAAGGGTGGATTGAATTTCCCCACATTGAGAGGCTGGGGAAATTGGACGCTTAGATCTGCCTTTATTAAGGTGAGTTTCAGACCCTCAGCCTGTAAGAACCTGTTTCAGTAGGGCAAGCGAGGACATCTCTGCTGGAGCCAAGCCCGCAGGGGCTGAGGCCAGCACTAGGTCTAGGGAAGCACCCTGATCTGGCCGTGTGAAATGCTGTGCTGCTGTCATGCTGTTTCGCAAGGAAGCTGTCCGCTCTTTTACCTCAGGGTTCACACTGGATAATCCCAAAATTTCACTTCAGTACTTCCCTCTTGCTCCTGGGAATGGCTGCTGAAATTCACAAAGAGATCTAGCATGGAAAGTGTCATGTTGTGAAAATGCCTTCCAGTAAATCTCAGGTTTTAGTTCATCTGAATTCTGAATAATCACTGAGAGTATCTTCTTTCAAAAGCAGTATTTATTTTTCATCAAGGTAAGACACATTACATACTGCATAAAGTAAAAAATACTGCTAGGAAAGCTGCATTTAACTGAGATAACAAAAAATATATATAGATTGCACTTGAGAAAGTAGGCTCTATCCCAGAAGAATACAGTAAATAAGAAGCTAGTGAGTGGTTTGAAATTAGGAATTCTTCTGAACTTCCACTGAAAAGGTATTTATTTTGGGGGGGGACAGGTTCCAATTCCACCAATAAAATGAATCAGGTTAATTTCTTTAATAACTTTGCTTTTTAAGTTAAAATAGTATGCAAACAACATAACAATTATTACATAGACAAAAAAGAGAATAAAGTTATGGAAAAAGTCTCTGCAATTTCTGCTAATAAATTAAAAGGAAACAATTTGCTAATATTTGGTTTCACCAGGGTCACTGCAGCTCAGGGCTTTGATTTTGGGGAGAATTTCTTTGTTCACATGTAAGCTATCATCCCCGCACTACAACATAAATCTCACCCTCGACTCTCCTGCGCATGCAGTCTGTATGGCAGGCAGCAGCATGAAGCAGTGAATGGTTCCCTTCATTATGAAGTGTCCCAGTAAAATTTTGTGACAAATTTAGTCTGTATTTAAGAAAATGAACCCAATATTAAGCAAGAGGATAAACCCTATTATATCAATCTCTTTACAGCTGCATTTTCTGCTGGACTCTGGCATCTACTGCTGCCTGTATTTAATGCAGTTAGCTAAACTATTAGCTGTTCAGACTTTAAAATGAGTACTCATACCATCTACCTTTGTGTATCTCACTTACATGCCCAAATCAGTGTTCTGATCTTGCTACATAGTCAAAAGAGAGAAAGAAAACTTGCCACACTAGGTGTGGGCTAAGGCACACTTTGGAAGAGCCTCCCTCTTCCAGTTGCCTGCAGCAGTAACTTGGGCTTACAGAAAGGGCTGGATCCCTCAAATTAGGTGTAAATACCCCTCTCAACACAGGGCTATTGTGGTTAAGAATGGACAAGCAGGCAGAGGCTCATGGGAGATGCCAGGCACAGCTGATGCCTGCAGCACGTTTTTCCCCTGGCAGGTTGGAATTAAAGGACTCCTCAAAGCACAAAACCATATGAAACTGATGTTTCCCACAACATTGCTAACTACAAGGGCAGAGTGCTTAGGCATAATTTGAGCATAATTCAGTCAAGAATATACATTGGAGTGCACTGTCTCAAAACCAGTCAGTACTGCCAAGGTTTCACATGTAAACTTCTTCCAAAATTATCTAAAAATTATGGAAGACTGGGTCAATCTGGTTATTAAGCTAGAGACAGAAAAAGAATGAACTCTCCATTAAACAGTCCTGAACTATGAAATGAAGCTGGCAATCTTTGGTTACAGTGCTGCTCTTTCAATGTGAATTGCTTTGAAAAATGATGAATCACTTCCCAAGTCAGCATTCAGGAGCATCTTTAAATAGACATCTGGGAGCCAGAGGGGAAAAATTAATATAAATAATAAAACCCCCACACTTTTCGAATCTCAAAAGTTAAAGTACAGGAAAGAAAGAAACACAACATTTCTAAGGGATGTTTCAGTAAAGTTCTGCTAAAATTATTGAAGAGCACTTATACTTGATAAAGAGGGAAAGGCAGAATATTAGGGAACTTTCGTAAAAAAAAATCGTAGATTGCTAAAACTTACTGGCTTGAAGGCTTGCAATATTATATTATAGCATATGCCAGTTTCCACTAATTATAACACACTACTGTCAACCTACTTTACTCTTTCAGAGACAGAAACACAAGAGGCAACACAAACACGATGAATCGATGCAGTCTATGTCCGCTATTGCATATATAACCTCAGCCATTAAATATGCTGCACCTGTTACATTCATGATCAAAACTCCAATTCTTCTCCAGGCTTAAATCTGTCTGCATTTTCCACTTTTGGAGCAGCATTTAAAAACCTTTAAAGCTAGTGTAGAAGGATTTCTTTTTTCCCTTTTTCAGCTAGAGCACTTTCATAATATTTTAAAAGGCATAGGAAGCTATGCTGTAGCTTTTAAAGTGCTTATTTTATTACGAGGTGGTGTTTAATAATATTCTTGTAGAAGTTATTAAATGATGCACATTTTCCATGACAGACAGACATTGCTTAATGAGTTAATATGCTTCAGCAAAATGCAATTGAAAAAGAAATTCACTGTCAACAGTTTAACCATGGCAATACACAGAGCTGAAATAACGCAACTAACCTCAGATAACTAAGATTAATGCATATATGACAAAGTTATAATAATCCATATTTAAAACAAACAAACCAACCCCAAACCAAATAATGATAATTAAATCTCAAGCACAGTTTTGTTTCCCAGTAGTACAACTGCAAAACAAATCAATATTTTCAAGAAACAAGTGCCCTATCTTCATTGCCTGTGTGGGGAAACATGACAGTCCTCGAACTGCAGCGAGGAGTATGCAAGGGGAGGGTTGTCTCTCCCTTTTTTTGTAAAGGAGCTTCTCCTGGGCAGCTGTGGGCAGCTCTGGGCAACGGCTAAGAGCCCAGTCCAGGTAGGTAGAGATAAGAATCAGCCCCAGTCCTCAGGGATTTACCTGGGGACTTGGTGGGAGCTCCCTCTTGCAGAAGTGCCTGGGTGATGGCTCCCATGGAGTCACTATGGCAAAAGTACCAGCCTGCACACACCCCTACCACCACCAATATCTTGGCTTATGCAAACCATCTACTAATTTCAACACACGATTTGCCCAATTACAAAAAGTAAGATTTGATTTTATTGGTGTGTTATTTTATGTAGTGATGGATTTTCCATGCTACATCTCACTCTCTTGGGCCAGAATGCTGGGAAGTTCCCTCTCAGGGTGGGAGAAGACATTTTACACCCATACAGGCCCAAATTCTGTCTTCATTTATACCCACAAAACCCTACTGACCACCAGGAGAGCTAGGCAGGTAGAAATGGCAGCAGAATTTAAGTGCAGGAACTGGTGAGTGAGAAACAGAAACACAACACTATTTCATTGCCAGCTACCACAAATACCTAACTGGTGTTTAATTTCAGTGGGTATTGCATGCCTAAGGACTGTAAATGAGCTTTGAAAATCTCAACCTTCAGAATCTAGCTACAGATAACCATAATCCTATTCTCTTGGATGCTGATACATAAAAATCTATGATATACCTGTTTGGCTGCCATGGCACTAATCAGCAAAGCTATGCTGAAACATAGCAATCATTTTTGCTAATTGCAAAGGCAGGCTAGTAGCAAAGTTCAAATGATTAGTGAGTAAAGGTCCTCAGAGCAATCCTGCTTAAAAGTAAACATCTGGTAAGCTGCAATTAGTGTGTCTTGTAGTTGTTTTTTTTCTTTTATTTTTTATCGGGGTGGTCTTGAACTGCAGATACAATCACAACGCTCATGGTGATCCAGCTGTATATCTACTAAGGCCATGTTGTTCCTGGTTCTGCCTTTTCTTCTGGGATAGCCAGCCTCAGGGACGAATTTCAGCACCTGAGAGGATGAACAGAAATGCATTGATTAGAAAACACTCTTAGATTTGAGGATGAGAGTGTTGGGGCCCTCAGGGCACCAATAGCCCTTAATGACCCTAACCAGCATTAATTTGGACACATTTTTTGCTTTACTTCCAGCTTTTTCTTTCTACTCTGTGACATCCTGCTGCACCGTTTGTCCTGGAACTTTGACAGATCGGATTATTTCCTACATCAGGTATCTTCAGATCGTGCAGTTTCCTAACCATGTCCAGAGTTGCTCCTTTGCATGCAAATTATCAAGCGTGTTTCCTTTGGCTCGTATTTGTAGTCTCATACATATTTGAATTGCTTTGCTCTCTCTCTCACTCGTATAATGTTTCTCCTCTGAAGTACAAGAAACGTTTTTAAATGCGATTTGAAATTTCTGAAGCACATATCATTAGAATTGGACCAAAACTGAAATGACTGTGTGAGGCAGAAGGAGATGAATGGAGCTTGTTCAAAATATATGCTGGATCTCACGGAATTGCTCTGAAATCTGACTTTTGTTGGCTTATCCTAAAAAATCTCTGCCTCAATTTAAATTATTTCTTAAGAATTTACTGTGAATAATCTGAAAAAAAAAAAAAAAAAAGACAAAACCTCAACTAACCAAAAAATTCTTTCCTAGAGAAGTATACGTCATATAAGAGGTTTCTATTGCAACAAAAAGAATCCTATTTGGGTATATGGAAGAAAATACTAAAAGTGGTTAAACACTGGAGCAGATTGCCCTAAGAGAATTCAGAAACCTTGAGGACAGACAAAATTAACAAGACAAGGGCCCAGTAAGTTCCTCTAACTTCGAATTTCTCCCTCCTTTGAATGGGAGAATCAAGCTAGATGAACCCCAGAGCTACTTTCCAACCCATATCACTATATGAATCTGATTCTCTGAAAACGGCCTTGTGGTTATATGGAAAACAGAAACATCCTATCTAATCTTCTGTGATAGTGTAAGCATGGAACTAGACACAGTTGAATGAAACAACATGGACTGGAAAGAGCTGAGGAAGATGGCAGTTTGCAGGGGTATGTTTTGCAAGCCCACTCACTGTAGGAGGTTGAGTTGCTGTGAAAGAGTACATACCCCCATTAGTATGGTGGCACAGATTGATAGGGCAAATCTGGTGTTTCATTAGTTTGCTGTTGATGAGCCTACAGTAGTTTAACAAAAGAGATATTATTTTCCAATTTCTGCTCTGAAGCTCAAATACTAGTTTGGATTAGGTACAACAAATGAGTTGAGACTAAGAACACTAACTCTCACACAGCATATTGCACAGAGCTATATGTATCATTGTCAAATGTGTATAGAATCTGAACCTGATTTGCTCAAGGCTCTGCAACACACCAGTAGAAAAACTACCAGAGACATTATATGGTCCTTTCTCTTCTGAAATTACTTATTTACTGATGGGGAGAAGAATAAGGAGAAAGCAAGGCTGCAGCTACACAGCTGGCAGGAGGCAGATGGGACAGTTCTGCTCTCTGTGGCCTCAAGCACTTGAGTCCAGAAGCCATGCCCTGGGAATGTACTAGAACTGATGCATCTCACCTCTTGGCAGGTTGTTATGACTCATGCTAGCTTAGCCAAGTGGCTGCTCAATCAGCTAGATTTGTCTTGCTTTTTCAAAAGATGGAGAAGGGTCTGTCTTGTCTATAACATGACAAAGCTACTAATCCAGAGGGACAGTGGGACCTAAGCATCTTTAGCATCTCAACCACAGAAACACCCACACTTCTGCCCTGAACAACAACAGGTCCCCTGACTAACAGATCAAACTGTTAATCAATTAATAATATATATATACTTTTTTACAAAGTACTTTCTATACTTTGACATTGCAAAACTATACCAAAATTGAGATGGTCCCGGGAAGGAGAGTGAATAAGGGGCTGCATACCAGATCAACAAAGTATTACCGATTTCAACAGAACCAGAAAGCCCCCAAAAGTGAGTGTGAATGACTTGCCAAAGTTTAACCATGGTGCTGTGAAGAGTGTGGGGAAGGGCAGGAGGTGAATGGCCTTCCCTATGAGACCATTTGTTCTCTACAGTTAATGCCTGGAGGGTAGGAAGACCATGTGATGTAACAAAAGTGACAAGCACTGAACAACGTCTATTATTTTGTCCTCCCTTCTGTGATAAAATTCACGTTTAACCTGTGTAATACAAAGATGAAGGACTGTGCCTAAGCAAGGTGCAGACACTGCTTTAATGTGTTTGGAAAATATAATTACTTTTTCCTGTTAGAAATGTAGAGATGTAATTTTATTTTTTCTTTTTAATGAAACAAAATTTTAATGGATTTGATTTCAAACATTGACTGCCTCAATATATGCAGTAAATCCTGATGGACACCAGGACAATTCACTGTACTACGCAATCATCAAAAAAACAGAGGAAGTGAACCCAACCAGATTGCTGCAATTATTACAGAGCTGAAAATAGACTGGATCTTCAAAGATACTTTTTTTAGAAAATATACTTTTAAAATCAAGTACAGCTGCTGCTGCTGAGCCCATGATAAAATTCTTTATTTAAAGAAGCCTTTTCATCAAAACCTGGCAAATTCAGATGATTGTCACTTTGGGTAGGTATGTCTGTCTTTTTTTCAATTGAGAGCAAATGAAAGTATGCAATGGGATGAGAGCAAAGTTGTGGGCTGTATTTAAGCTAACAGACCTCCTGACAGCTTGGGGATTTTCCCGGTGTTTTATGTTCAGAAACATGAGCACAGTATATGGACTTTGCTGATAAGAGTAGAAAAATGAATTTGCAGGCACTTCCCCAGACAAGATGGAAAAACAGTGTTTGAACACAGCTGAAATTATAGAATCATATGATCACTGAGATTGGGAAAGACCTTTAAGATCAACAAGGCCAACTGTTAACTTAGCAGTGCCAAGTGTACCACTAATCCATGTCCCTAAGTACCACGTTTAAATGTCTTTTAAAAACAAACACACAGGTGATTCTACCTCTTCTCTGGGTAGCCTGTTCCAGTGCCTGACAACACTTTCAGGACAGAAATTTTACCTAATATCCATCCTAAAACTTCCCTGGTGCAAATTTCTTCTTGTCCTATTGCTCGTGTCTTGGCAGAAGAGACCAGTACCCACCTCACTACAACCTCCTTTCAGGTAGTCGTAGACAGTGATAAGGTCTCCCCCGAGTTTCTCTTCTCCGGACTAAACAACCCCAGTTCCCTCAGCCATTCATCATTAGACTTGTGCTCCATACCCTTCACCAGCTTTGTTGCCTTTCTCTGGACCTGCTCCAGCACCTCAATGCCTTTCTTGCAGTGAGGGGCCCAGAACTGAACACAGGATTTGAGCTGCAGCCTCACCAGTGCTGAGTACAGGTGGATGATTACTTTCCTGGTCCTTCTGGCCACACTGTTTCTGGTACAGGTCGGAATGCTCTTGGCCTTCTTGGCTGCCTGAGCACAAGCTGGTTTATGTTCATTTGGCTGTTGATCAACACCCCCAGGGTCCTTTTCCTCTGGAATCTTCTCAGTCACACTGCCTCAATCCTGTAGTGTTGCATGGGGCTGTTGTGACCCAAATGCAGGACCCAGCACTGAGCTTTGTTGAACCTTATGCATTTGGCCACATTCCATTGATCCAGCCTGTCCAGATCCCTCTTGTAAAGCTTTAATAGATGATCAAAGAACTGACGTTCAAAGCTCTCCATCTAGCTTCCATCTAATAGTTTTAGTTCCAGCTATATACAAGGGAATTGAAAAGAATCAGGAAGTAAGGCCATTTCTTGTGACTAGAGTAGCTGAAAGAAAACTATTCTGAAAATAGCTGCTGTTTATTCATTACATGGTCAGGTCCTTGGAAGGTGAGGAACTACTGAATTAATGAAAACAGTTCAAAGAAATTTTGTTTAGAAATTTTATTGCTCTTTTTTTTTTGATGGGATCAGTAGCAGTTAGAAAATATGGATGTGAAGAAGGTCTAGAATGCTCAGAAAGTTTGTTTTATGTGGGCAAAAGAAAGAATAACTTTGCAGTTTTCAAATTAAAGGAGCAACGTATGTCACTATAAGCCAGAGTATGATGCCTTGGTTGTTCAAATCATTGCCTCACAAAGAGTACATAACTACAGCCATATCCCCCTCATCAAACACTGAATTAATTGTGGTCATAAAAGTATTAAAGCAATTAAAAAAAAAACCAACAAACTTAGCTTTTGAGCTGGATTTGGTAGTGCAAAATAGATACAGGTAGTGCAAAAAAAGATATTGGGGCCTTGTAGCATTTACTGTGCAAACAGGTCCATAGAAGTGCACCAATATACTGGATGGCATTTTACTCTGTAGGTGTGCCTGAGCATCTGAGATGTTTTGAGGTGAAGTGACTGTGGCTACTGCAAAATTTTCCTTGGGGGTGTTGGTGAAGAAAACATAAATGCTTACATGTGTTTCCCTGCCAAGAATCTTGCACATTGATTGTGCATTGAATGTGTATGCCAGCTTCTGAAACACTTTAAATGAGAGAGAAAAGCCATCACAAAAACCAGCATCTAGAAGCTGAAGCCAGAAAACCTCAAAATGGAATTAGGGAGCACTTGATTAAGTCAGGCTCACTCATTGCTTGAACAGCCCTGCGAGGAACTGTCGCTGCCTTTCCAGAAGGTATACAGTACAAGTCTGGACCTTGTTTTGGGGCAGAAGGGTGCTCTTCAGGGGCCTCTGGAACACAGGCAGTCCCCCTAATCTCAGCAGATCTGCAACAGCACTTCATGATCGGGGGCTCGGGAGAGCAGAGCAGCGATGACTTCAGGGAAAGGATCCAGATGGAGATAACCTGTTCACCCTGAACCATACCTGCTATTTCTCCAGTAGAAGCAGCAATAAAGAGGCGACTCCAGAGAACAATTCGCCTCAAACACCCATCTCTGGTGGTACTAGCTCTGATAATTAGAAAAGAAACCTAAAGGCTGGACTTGCAGCTTAAATGGGTAAAGCCAGATGAGGTGAACCACTCCCTTGAGCACTCACTCATGTCCCTCACCATGTGTCATTTACCTTTGAACTCAGAAAATATTTACCCATGACAGTCCATGATTGGTGATTTCTGCTTTAATAGGAAGCAAAGAGTAATAGGAAACCCAGTAACACTTTCAAAAATCAAAATAAAAAAGGGTAATAGGATCAGAGAATAGTTAGGGTTGGAAAGGACCTTACAATCCTCTAGTTCCAACTCCCCTGCCATGGGCAGGGACACCTCCCACTAAACCATGCCACCCAAGGCTCTGTCCAACCTGGCCTTGAACACCACCAGCGTATCCAGGTGCTCATATCCATTTCTTCCTTATTATCATTTACTTTATTAGGAGTAATAGCAACTTTCTTTGTTAAATTCTTGACCAGTAGTTTAAACACCAAGAGAAATATCAAGCCTCATTCAAAAATTAACTTTTGTTAAAATTTTAATTATTATTAACTTAAGAAGACAATAGTCAATAACATGACTATGGCTTAGCAAATTTCTGGTTAGCTTCATATTCCAGTGACAGAGGATGGAGAGCAACTCTGGATGCTATTTTAGATAGTGAAACTTGTACTTTACAGAACTTATTTTAAAATCCTGCTATGCAGCATTATCTAATCTCCTTCTGCTCATCTAAAAATACCATCGTTCTAGCACGCAAAACAAATTATATTTGTCTGAGATTCATGAAAGAGGAAGCATCAAAAGTGCAAAACATACAACACAGATCCAAATTCTGATAGAGATGAAAAACCTTACTCTGCAATTTTCAAAAGTTATTTAATCCAAAGGTCACACACAGTTAAGCTGTGCTCTGAGAATAAGAAACCAAGCATTATGGGAATGTGGTTCATAATTTAGCATAAGGACCTTTATTACAGTAGGAACATAGCCTAAAATAACAACACAGACCCTAAACTGTATTCTTATCAGTTATAATTATAGGATATCAGGACAAAAAAAAGTTTGCTGATCAGTGGTAGAACTCAAACTAAAGGATTATTAAATGTAAATGGGATTATTGATTTTTTTTTTTTTTGTTTGAATAAGAAACCTGATTTTAACACAGGAAAGATGGGAAAAAAACAATTGGTTTAAAATTCAGGCATCTGAAACAGTCACTAAAGCTATGATACTTTTGATATATGAGGCATCAAGACTCTCACTTTTGATGATCTTGTCATACATTATGGCTCCAGCTATTGCTTTTTTGACCAGATGCAAGGGTTTCCCCTTCCCAAATTGCCACTCTGCTCAGACATGTATTGCAGGATGTCTCACTTGCTTAACTTCCAGATGTCATCCTGAGAACTTTAATTTTAGTAAAAAATGAACCTTTTTTCTTTCACTGTACTTCTGTGCTGTTTGTGCTCATCCTGTGACCTAGCAGTCATTTATGACTCATTCTGTTTCCTTGTATTTGCATTCCAAATAAATCCCATTGCTGTTTCTTATATAGTATTTCAACGCATTAACTTTGTTGTCAGTGTAATTCTGTGCCCTTATTACCATAGCAATGTTTTGTCTCCTTCATACATGTACTATTAACTCCAGGAGATATAAAATCAGACCATATTCCTTGCAGACTGGTTTGATGGTGCTCGCTTTATTTAAACCCTTAGCAAATTTCCCTTTTCGTATCAACAGCATTTGTATGATTTTTGTCCAGTTATCTTATATTTCCTTGTGACAGGGTGAGAATTATCATCTGCTCTCTCAGGTGCCTACTTAAGGTTTGCTTCCTATTTCACTGAAAAGAGAAAAAAAACCCAACAAATCAACCCAACAACAAGTCTCCACAGCACTGCTATCTCTTTCAAGCCAGCAAGAGGTTATGATGCAGCCATCCTAACAGCAAGCTAGACCTTGTCATTGACAATTTATTGCATGTATGTCCTGTGAAGGCACCAGACAAGTTCCAGTCAAAATGGGAGAGACATGTAACACTTCAAAAAGGGTTGAAATTCTATTGAACACTTCTATTCACCATACAGAAAGTGAAAAATGCATCAGCCTTTACAGGAAGAAAAAGTAGATAAAAGATGCAATCACTTTCACCACTTGCTTTTTTCTTTATATGCCTTTTAGCTGTGCTGCTCAGCACTGTGTTGGTGGAGGTTTATACACTCTGACAAATTCTGGTTGCTACCTTAAGAGCATTTATTCCTCATGGAAACTCATTTCACATCTCATCAGTTACAGCAATGAGATGGGGAAACTGATTTCTTGTTTCTTGGAGGCATGTGCATACTGGGTTGATGGCACAGCCACAGCCTGAGCTCAACTGAGTCCTGGCTTCAGTTCCCCCACACCTCCTTTGGGCTGGGTGTTACCCAGGTTTAGGGCTTCATTCTCTTTAAAAACAGACTTCAGGCATTTCCGCAGAAGAGCACTGCAGTGAAAAACACACTTTCATTTCAGCTCCCCTTTAGGAAGTGGGACAACAGTAGATGTCAGCATTTGATTAAGGTGTGCTGCAGCCATTTTGATATATTGCTTTGTCATTCCCTTTCATGGAGCTCTACTACGTAACTCAGTATCACTTATGGTAGACTGTGCTGAGATGGGTTTTGAGATACTGCCAGTATCTCAAGCACTTGGCCTGTTTGGTTTGTGGGGTTTATGACACTATGTGGTAAGTCATGAATATCTGTGCTCAAGCTGTGATCTCAAGCAAATCCAGAAGCCGTGGAAAATCACACAGCATCACAAGACTCATGCAGCTCCCCCTCCCATAAGACTCAAGTTTACTCAAGTTATGAACCTGCTTACTTCTGGAATCTGCTGAGTATTCTGGCAAAGTTATGGCAAACTTTGAGGTCACAGAAGACCTGAGATCTCATTAGATTTCCCAGGGAAATAAAGAAAAAGATACCCTTTACCATGGCATTCTAATTTTCTCTGCTGTTGCATTACTTCTTACAATTGGACATGATAGGAAAGAGCTGTACAGACTGTTCAGGGAACTGGAGCAGCACTCACAGCTTGGGGAAATTAAAGGCTACACGTGATAGCTATTAGTCCTGAGATATTAGGAGAGAGTGCTTGGTGGCTAGTACAGTGTGAGGCTTTGAACAGGAACTAGGGAGGAACTAAAAAATATTAAGAGCATAAGGAGAAGATAACCTTGAAATCTCGAGACTAGAAGCCTCTCTCTCAACAAACACTCTTAAGAATTAGTGTCCCTACAGCTGCTGGCATGCAGCTACTCTAGCATGGCAAGGCACTAACCACAAAGTGGTCAAAAGGCTTCAAAAAGGAGCTTACCAATTCTGGAAAATTGGCCTGCCTGTCTTTCTCACCCAGAAGTATTTGGTAGCTCAGAAATGCCAGACAACTTCTAAGTGATTCCCAGTTGCATATTTACTGGTTAGGACAAGCACATTAATGTCCAGGGCAAACTGGTGGGTCCAGGAGCCCAGTAGATAAAGCTCCAGGATAGCAGCTAGGCAAAACCAGCCTAGCAAGAGAAGTGGTCTGGGGTCTACAAGATTCAGTTTCAGCTGCTACAAACACTTTCTTTGCTCCACTACCTTATACTTCCTTCTGGTGTCTTTTGCAAGTAAAACAATGAAATTGAGACTTGTGTTTGAATCTTTCCTGCATGCTCTTGCAGCAGAAGGCAGGGATTTTTAACCAAATTAATAACAGTGGGGCCTTCATAAAGTATGAAGCTCTAACCTTCATTATGCAACTAAGGGCTTTTTGGTTACAGTTAGTGTATTTCAAATTGGCTTCAAAAAGTGTAAACCAACTCCATGGTTCTAAACCCGGCATGTTGAAATGACCCTCCTCAGTGCCTTTACTGGCAGGCATTTAAATAAAATAAGTGTTAAGTGCCGAAGGATGAGAAAGAATAAAACTGATTAGCTGTGTGTGGCTAATAATAATAATAAAGTGGAAAATATTTTGGACTAAAATTAATGGACACATCTTTAGCATGTCATATGTGAATTTATCTGCATGACTTCCACTCATGTTAATGGGAGCCACTTGGCTAAATTTCTGCTCAGCGAGCTGTTAATTCATCCCTAAGGGATTAAGTTTAAATTTAAACTCACAAAAGCCATTTAATGTTAAAGCCGAAACACTGTCTTTAATTCATATGGTTTTCAGAGAACAAAGAAGTAATGAAATAAAGTATCAGTGATGTATTAGTGTGAATATTGAATTTCCTGAATTTACTGTTTAATTTGTGGTGGTCAAAAGTCTTGACATCCTGGATCTGACCAATACCTGGTCAGTGTGATATTCTGGTGCCCCAGCACCACATGCTCCCAAACATCAAATAGAAAAACAAGTGCTTGATAACATGTTTATAATTTTTTTTTCTGGCTACTGTCAATAGTTGGCTTAAGTTCTGATGCAGATGTGATCAATGCTTCTTTAGTTTATATTTTACTTCCAGTTCTCTCAGAATCCTTCTGAATTATGTGCCACTTATATTTATGGGTTGAAATATATAAGTTAGTTTCCTTTCAATCTCTCTTGCTTTTTTTCTGTCTTTTACTGTGCCCTAATTCCCATTTTTTTTTTAAATTCAATTATCCAAAATTTTTGAGCCACTTTCCTTACATATGTTTTTGATGTATATCTTCTGTAATTTTCTTGATGTGTTTTTTCTGCTTCTATACATATTTTCTGCTCCTGCCTGTATCCTTCTAAGCATCAGTGGTCAAAACCCAGTGTAAGTACCCCACCAATTTAAGCATGCCATCATATTTGTGTTACTTCCTGTTCACCTTTATTTCTGCAGAAGACTGTCACTTCCTTTTTTCCCTATCATCACTGCACTACACAACTATTTTCCTGAAGATCTTCACAGTGATTCATTATTCAACTTTTACTTCAACTCTCACCCCTTATTTCTCCCTCCTCCCTCACATACCGTGTAATATGAATAGATTAGACTACTCATCCTAATGCCTGCTGCTTTTCTAAACTGCATTTAGAAGTAGTTACATAGCCCTTCTGAAATCCCTCATAGCCTTCTCTGCTGTTACAAGTGTATTATCTCCTGAGCTAGCTGTCATTTTTGCCACCTCTCTGTCCACCTCCAGATTGGTCATACATGAAACAGCACTTAATCTGTGTGCTGGAGGCACCCATAGAGAGCCACTTCCTATGTAGAAAATTGTGCATTTCTTCAACCTCTTTGCTTGATATCTCTTAACCATCTTCTAATCCATGTCTGATCTTGTCTGATTGCTCTCTGAAGGAAATGCCAGGTCTCTTAGCATTCTTGTACAATGTTGTTCTGTATAAATATTTAGTCATACATAAGGCATTCTGAGTTCATTTTATCAGTTCATAGTCATCTAAGTGGCTTATACTGTTAATTTTTTTTCTAATTAACTTTTCTACCACTGAGATAAGACTTTCTGCTCTGTAATTACCAGGGTCATTCGCTGCATCTTGCTTAAAATTAGATAAACTATTAACTATTCTCTAGCCCTAGCTGATGCTGTATTCTGCGGTTAATTGTGATAAAAAATCTCTTGCCTTGGAAAAGAGTAACCACATGCTAACAGCAAGTCAAACGTTTGACCTTCAATGGCCATCTGCTATTGCAGCTCTAGTGTCTCCCAAGTTAATGCCTTTAAAGTTAATTTTCACTTGAGACTTAAGCCAAATGGTAAATCAGGTTCTTGTAAGAGATATATGTCAGAAATTAAGTCAGAATGGCATGCAGCTACCTACTTTCAGACAATTGAAAAGATAATATCAAGTCCTAGATATGTTCATTTTAGTAAACATTGCTCACACTGGTTCTGAAAATACCGATTTAGAGGCAAGAAGATAAAAAGCTGTTCCCTTGTTTCTTTCCTCTCTAAATGTGCTCTGAACGGATGAAAAATATATCACAGAATCATAGAATCAATGGTTTGGAAGGGATCTTAAAGATTATTTATTTCCAACCCCCTGCCATGGGCAGGGACATCTTCCATTAGATCAGGTTGCTCAAATCCCTGTCCAACATGGCCTTGAATACTTCAGAGATGAGGCATCTACAGCTTCTCTGGCAACATGTTCCAGTGTCTCACTACCTTCACAGTAAAGAATTTCTTCCTCATATCTAATCTAAATCTGCCCTCTTTCAGTTTAAAGCCATTCCCCCTTGTCCTGTCAATACATGCTGTTGTAAATGTTATAATGGATTTTGTTCTTATGCAAACATAAAGTCTTTCTAAAAAAATGCTAACTGGGAAAGAATCTAAGGTTGAAAGATTCAGCTGCTTCCTACAGGTAATAAATTTGGAAGGAAAAGAGTTTACAAGTGACTTAATTGTCATTTCCAAGCATGGTTTAAGATGATGTACCATAAAACAAGAGGAAGTGCAATCAAATGTCTCAAGCAACGCATGTCTCTATGTTACTAAAAATAGTATTTCCAGTGGTATATATATTCATATTGTATTAGTCCTTTTGTGAGAAAAATCAATCCAACATAAGCATCATTCTTGAAAGAAAGCTCAGGAGGATGCTGTAGTAGCATCCACATAGAAAGGTGGCAGAAGTTCTCTCAAATTTCTTCTAAATCAACTTATCCATAAATACCTGCTAACATTCCTGTCTAATATATATATAATCTCTTTCCACTCTGCTCATTCACCACTTCCAAATACAATTTGCTCAGTGATGTTGCAGCATCAAAGATGTTAACATTAAACTTACTTAAAATCAGGCCTTCCTGCCATACATGGCTCTGAGAAAAGCCTTCAGAATATATGCAAGCAATAAATACCCAAAAGAAGTATCAGAGAAAATAAAAAGAGTGAAAATACCTCATGATATTTTTTCACTGTTTTCCCTGACATGCACATGCAGGATTTCCAGTTTGAAGTCCCACAGCCACAGTTTCCTCCACAGCGCTGGACAAGGAGGCATCGGGGGAAGAAAACAACATTTGTCAGCTTCAGTTCCTCCCTTAAATTGACAGAGTAGTTTCTCGGAGTGCAGCTGTAACGTTTCACATCATCATTCAACCTATCCAGGTCAACTGCAATGCAAAAGAAGTTTCATTAGTGAGGTCTGAGTGGGACATTCCTCTGGTTTGAACCACTCCCCAGGCAGTCAGTAAAACAAGTGCTGTGACACTAGATGGAAAATTTGTGAAATATAGCAGTGATTTCCAAACAGACAGTCATAAACCCACCAATTTTAAATCATTAAAGGTGGCCCTCCAGGTTCTCATCCTGTGCCCACTGATTCCCATAGCGGAGCTCAAACTGACTATAAAGGTGAAGGGAAGGCTTGCCTGAAATATTGGCCTGAAAGCTGAAGACTGGTTATTTTATTTGCTTTGTCACTGATCTGTTGGATCCTTGGGTAAGACATTTTCTTTCTGCTACTCTTTTCCCTCCTTTGCTTATACCTGGCTTACTTGGATGATGAGCTTTTTTTTTGTTATTATAGGCATAACTCCTTTTGTCTAACTTGTGGCATTCAAAAGGGAACACTTTAAACAAGGCTATTGCTGTGCTTATTAGAGAAAGGTCTTTGGAGAATGATTCATCCCTTCCTCACAAGGGCATTTAGGACAGGTGGCATGACTTGCCTTCTAAAGTTACCTGTCTGTATTGTTTATGGATAGAGTCTAAATAACTCTCTTTCAGATGATTAAATCAATCTAAGCGATATTAATTTCAGCTGGTAAATGTTACTATAATAGGCATACAAATAAATACAATTAAAACTAATGAGTTTCATTGAATGCTGGTAGTTGGTTGATGTTTAAATGCCTGGTATTCTCTGTGAGATATGTCATGTAAACAAGTAGTAAAGCCAACCATAAAAATAACTTATAGACTATCAACTGTGAGTTTAAGTGCTGTTTCTAGCTTTAGCTTGTAAACCTAAAACAAAATAAAAACCCCATCCATAAATATGTTTTCCATAATTGTAACACAGGTAAAAGTAACAAATTTAATGGCTTTCATTTCTCCGTAAGTTTTCAGAGTTCTTTTTCTCTCCTTTCCTGCTTTCTTCTTTTCCTTATGATTCTGTCCACCAACTAAGTGTCAAAAGCTCAGTAATTCAATCAGGACTGGAGGACATGTCAACTGGTGTTGAGTTCCCACCCCAAACCGTATTTGCTAATAGAAATATCATCAGGAAAATAGGAACTGCTTAAATGAGAAATGAGATAATGGTGTAATGTTGGCGAACATATATTTTCATGGACATGTTTAATAGGTGAACACCATTTTTGGTCCTGATAGTACATACGCATTTGCTTTACTATAAGCATGTGAAAACCTTACACAAAGATACCCCTGTGACTCAGTCCTTGTCAACATCACAAAATAAACTGTGGAAAAAGCTGTGATTTGTAAATATCATGCACCTTTACATTCTGGCCTGGAGATATTCACAAGGCAGATATGCAAGATGCAACTCGTAAATGTCACAAGTGCTATTATAGAAAATCATAGCAGCTTCACTTTTCTGGCAAGGTGTTACCTCAGTCAATGGAAATTTAGCAGATAAATTGTGATCTTATAGCAATTGTGATACATCTTACCATGAAATCTCAGTGGCTCTCTCCAGAGAGCTAGCATCTCTTCAAAAGAGGTACAGATCATCGTCCTGACAGAAGCACAAAATCAACAGGGCTGCTGGTATACTCATGCACTGGGAGAAAAATACACTCCAAATGTCTACCGCCAAGACTTACAAGTCCAGAGAATATTGATTTCTTTGTTTTAGCAGATGATATTTTCTTGCCTACCACCATTCTCCAAAGCCACCCCTTCTCATTGCAGGGTCTCAGGATAATTCTTCTCACAGGGAAGTGTTTCCCTCTACTCTAAATGTTCTCATTGGGACCTTTGCCATCAGCTTTGCTTGCCAATATAGCAAAGAGGTATCTGGCTACTATTCATTTAAGCCAGTTGATGTGAACGGAAAATTAACCAACGTAAAAAGAGGGCAGATAATTTTGTGTCTTCATGATTAATTAAAATTCTTGAGAGGAAAGCCTGGCTCATGCTCACTCATGCAGCAATCCATCAGAATGGATACTGATATGAGCAGGCTCCTATTGGGACAGGTTGAACAAGGACTAGGATGGCATTTGCTGAAGGTGCCTCTCTATACAGTTAGAATAAAATTCTTAAAGGCTTAAATCAGCCTTAATTCAGCTGAAGCAATGTAGGAAACAAGGCTTCCAGTAACAAACTGGTCATTAAAGAAGGCCCAGACACAGGTCACATGAACTGACTGACATCTGTGTCCAGGAGATGCCCAGGGGACTGAACAAAATTTGATTTATCGCAGATGAAATTTCCCCTCTGTCTCAATAGTCCCCCCTTCCTGCATTGAGCTGATACCTACTATCACTGGTGCATTATCAACACAAATGAATCTTTGTAATGAGACTGGCAGAAAGGGAAAGCACTGGAATTCAGAGAGCTGGGGCGGGGGGGGGCTTTCCTGCAGAGACCATATTATATTCATCACAGTGTTACAAATATTAGCTTCAGTACTTAAGCTACTTCATTTAAATGGCAAGGGGTGACCTGGCAAAGGGCTCTCACTAGAAGGAAGGCTTTGTTCACTAGCCTTCAAAAGCCTCTTTTTGTTGACTTTCAGAAGTCTTTGCAAGGTCTCTTAGGCTGTAGCTCAGTCAGTACTGTGGAGAGCTGTTGACTTGCTTGAAGCATAGGAAAGAATAAACAGATAATTCGGGTAAATTTTTTTTCTATACAGTATGAAGGAATCAGTTGCTTTCAGTGAGGGCTCAAAACTTTCTCTGGATGCATTCTTAAGGAATTCTGTAACCAATCGGTAGCAAAATACATTTTATTTAGTGTATTTTAATATATTGAACTATATTTGAAAAATCTATGGGAACTTTTCCAGTGGATAATTGCATGAATTCTCCTTGGTGTCATCTCAAGGCATTCTGATCCTGACTTATCGACATTTTTGTGGACCCCAAATCTCAAAGTTATCAGTTAAGATCTGAATTCTCTGCACTTTATCATATCTTAGGTATCAGAGTCCAGGCTGGAATGGACAAACACAATAGCAGAAAGGTCTTATTTTAGTGATGTTGAAATAATAACTTCAAGCAGCGGAGGAAAGGCTAAATAAAGGGTTTAAGGGATACACAAGTCATCCTCCAGAAAATTTCATATGGAGATAAACGCCTACACTCTTTTTGACTCTGGTCTACAGAAATCCACTGCTTGGTGGGATAAGGTGAGCACACAATGTCTTCTGTGAACAGGGCATACTGTACTTTGATAGCAGCAAACTGATACACAAGAACACTTCCTAGTGCCTAATTAGCTTTAGACCATGGTTTGCAGTGCCCTAACAAAAGAACACATTTTGCTCTGAACAACTCTCTGCTGATAGCTTTGATATGCATTTTTGCCTGTCTTGGGATTGTTTTACTGTCTGGAGCCAGTCCATTTCCTCATATAACAATGAGATTTTACAGTACAGTCAGTTTTATGCATCACTTCACTGCTGTAACTAAAATGTAATCGAGCCTTGGTGTGATTGGTGTGAAATCCTGCTGCTTTTCTTATCAAGGACTGAAACCACTGGAGTCCTTAATTTAAAACTAGAACTAAAAGGTTCTCTAGACTAGATGCAAATAACTTCAAAGTATTATTACAGAATATCTGCATCAGATTTCAATTTAAAAGCAAGGCAGACATAAAAAGATACACTGGAGCAGTAATCTGGAAAGCTGGCGTGCACTGTTTGTCCCCTCCTCCCTCTTAAATCCTATGCCTACATCCATACCCATTTCACATAGTACTATGGCATGTGCTTGCCTTGAAACATTGATCCTAATCAGAGGAAAGGACTGATATCAGGGATTGCAGCTAATACCAAGTTTTATTTAAGAAGGGACAGCCTTAAAGATTCCAGAGAAACCCTGCGCTGCTGGTCACTGATCAATGTTTAAGACAGGCAGTCTGTTAGGGTTTCTTTTATGACTTTATTATTCCAAGTTCATACATGGCCCTAACATTGCTGCATCTGAATATTTTACGCTTTTTTTCATGCATCAGCCACAGACCAGAGCTGAGCTGTAAGACACAGTAGCCACCTTGCCATAGTATTCCTACACCACAAGTCAAGGCCATCCACAAGCCAGGCAAGAAGGATTCAGGCAGCCTAGCCTCATCCCAGTGTAAAATAAAGGGGGAAAGTCTCCTGAAAGCAATATTCAGGCACATGAAAGAAAAGAGGGTGACTGGAAACAGACAGAATAGATTTACCAAGGGCAAATCATGACTGACCAGCCTGGGAGTCTGCTATGATGAGATAACTCTCTTGGTGGATGAGGTGAAATCAGCAGTCATCTGCTGATTTTTGACAGTGATCCATAGCACTCTTGCAGCCAATCGGCTGAGGTATAATGGGATAGGTATACTACAAATTTGGTAGATAACAAGAAGGCCTAAGAAGCTAGTGCAAAATGGTCAGCAATTCCAAATCCAACTGGTGGCTGGTTAATAGCATGTTCCTCAGGCAGTAATGCTGGGGTCAACACTGCTGAAGATCTTCACTAATGATCAGAACAATTGAATGATATGAACCCTCAGCAAGTTTGTCAGTGACATCACTTTAAGGGAATTTGTCCATGTGCTGCAGGGCTGCCACTGAGAAGGATCTCAGCAGTCTGTATAAATATGCTGGCAAAAACCTCATCAGGTTTAGGGATGGCAAATGGAAATTCCTGTGCCTGACATGGAATAACCCCATGCATCAGTCCAGACTGGGGATACACTGGTTAAGCAGAAGCTTTGCAAAAAAACACTTTAGCATCCTGGTAAACAGCAGGTTGAACATGAGTCATCTGTCTGCCTTGCAGTGACACAGACTACATGCTGAGCTGCATTAGGAAGAATTTGGCAGCAGGTTGAGTGAGATGAATACTCATGTTCATTCAGCTCTTGTAAACCTGCATCTGCAGTACTTTGTGCTGTTTCGAGTGCCCTCCAGCAGAAGAGGATGAACAAACCAGACATTCAATAACAGGTGACCATGATGGTTAAAATGCTTGTCCAAAACAGCCACAGTGAGGCCAAGAGAACCGTATTTATTTAGTCTGGAAAGAAGACTAGAGGGGGTTCTAATAATTGTCTTTGGCTGTCTAGAAGGAGCTACTAGGAGCATGGAGTAAGTCTCTTCTTGAATGTGCACAGCAAAAATACAAGGGAAAAAGTCACAAATTGCAACAAGGAACATTTCAGTGAGCTCTAAGAAAAACTAATCACCATGAAGTGGTCTAACACTGGGACAAATTATCCAACAGCTTGTGGAATCGCTTGTCCCTGTTCATATTTATGCATCAGCAAGAGACAGAACTGTAGTGTGGTTGGAATATTGCATGTCAAGTGGGGATCCAGAGCTCATAATCTATTTTCACGTGTGGCTTAGTTTATAACAAAGGTTGTGCTGCTGTTTTAATTTTGATTTTTGGGTTTAAAAAATTCCTCCTATAAAGCATGACATTTCACAGAGAATTATGAATACATTGAACCCTTTCCCCCCAGCATTCACTTTCCACTAGTATAAAGTTGCGTGTCAGGGCTGTGTCAGGTAGAGCAAAGACATTCATTCAGAGCAGTGCTGTATCTGACTGACGCTATGGTGTGGCTGAACTTGAATTGGAAAATACAATCTCATACATACGATACAGTTACATCTTCCACTGGTTAAATCACCTAAATGCACTGGCACTGATGAAATTATTCTCCATAGTAAATGTTGACCAAACACTGTGGCCTTTAGTCTTCAACACATATAGTTAAAGGTTTTCCCTGTCCCATTGCACATACTTAATGATACCACAATAAGTGCTTTGTTAAATCTACCTGAAAACTTTGGTAGCTGTCCAAGTCTTTCTCTTGGGAGCTGGGGAAAAGATGCTGCAATTTGGATTTACTACAGAATCACAATGCCAAAACAAACCTCGTCAATACAGCAACTCTTATTTTAGAGGATGAAATATCAGAATTGCAGTGAGATTATAACTGTTCACGTGAAACACGGTTCACAATATATAGGCCTATTATAGACTAGCAAACCAATTATTAGCTGTGGTATAGGACAAGCAGCAACAGAAGGCCAAACTATCAGTGTCACAAATGGACATAGCTTCATTGAAATCGATGGGATTGAACAGCTTATTCCAGGAGTAAATAATTTGCTACAAGTTTCACTAGCATTTTGTCCCAGGTTCAGCAGTAGCAGTCATTTTGTTTCCTTCTTAGTAGCTGGCGCAGTGCTGTGGTTTTGACTTTCAGCCTGGGAACAGCGCTGATAACACCGATGTTTTTAGTTGCTGCTCAGTAATGCTTACTCTGACCAAGGACTTTCTGAGTCTCATGCTCTGCCAGGGAGGAGGGGAAGCCGGCAGGAAGTAGAGACAGGACATCTGACCCAAACTAACCAAAGAGGTATTCCATACCACAGCACATCATGCCCACTATATAAACTGGGGGCATTTACCCAGAAGGGCTAGATCACTGCTCGGTTGGGCTGGGTATCGGTCGGTGGGTGGTGAGCAGTTATATTCTCTTCCCTTGTTATTTCCCTTGTCATTATTATTATTGGTGGTAGCAGTAGTGATTTGTGTTATACCTTAGTTACGGGATTGTTCTTGTCTTGGCCCGTGGGAGTTGCATTCTTTCGATTCTCGTCCCCATCCCTCCGGGAGTGGGGGAGAAGGTGGGGAGAGAAGTGAGCAAACAGCTGAATGCTTCTGAGTTACCAGCTGGGCTTAAACCACGATACATTTTAAAAAAGGAGTCTAATAAGAAAAGCTTTCATTGCAGTGACCAACAGGAAACTCACATAAACCATGAGGGAAAATCATTTGTTGCAGAAGAGGAAGAGTACAGGTATAGATATGAATTAGATGATTGTAAAATGAATGGGTGTGTGTAGCTTTCATGCAACAGACAAATTGGCTCCCAGCTAAGGATGAGTGGAAGAAATATCCTATTTTTTTAGCATCGGGAATACTTTGCAGGTATTTGAGAAGGTACCAGTAATAATCACATTTCTTGTGAATGAGCAGGCATTCAGCATTTGTGATGCCTGCACATTCTGTCTGGTGCACTGAAACTTGCTGGCAGCCATCCCAGAACCTTTCAAGGAAGAGTATATGGATGTTTGCAGTAATTTAGTGGCCACTGTTTGCAGCCCCCTGAGAAATTACATTCCTAAGTTAAACTTTTAACTTCTTGCTGGTCCATTGTAAGTAGTGACAATTAAAAACTATTGTTCAGGAAATGGCGAAACTTGCCTGATTTTGGGAACCTGCTTGGCAATGGACAGTAGAAACATTCCATGCAGACTTGTGGTCTCATCTTGCTACTCCCCTTCTAGAGAACAGCATGGTTATGCCTGCAAGTGTTTATTTATTTAACTTGTAAAGCTGTCATTGCAGACAGATGTTATTGCAAGAATGTCCCACCTGATTCATTTCCTCTGATAGCCAAAGGCTTCATGCATACTATTTCCAGAGAAGACAATGAGCGCAGAGGCATGTTTAGTCTTGTTAATTACAAGAATGCATCTATCTACAGGTGCTCCTGCTCCCCAGATTTATTTGTGAAAAAAAACCCAAACAACCCCACAGCTAATACAGAATCAATCAAAAAAAAAACAAAAAAACCACCCTGAAAAATAAACAACCCCCCCAAAAAACCCCAAACCAACAAATAAACCCCCCTTCAAATCCACAAGCCAAAATCAACATAACACCATTCTTTTTATAAAGATGATCCCTTTCTCTAGGTGCCATCCCCTTGACATTCCTGTGATGAGAAACAGTGAACTTTCTCTTTGCTTTCTTCATCTGTAGACAAGCTATTTCACAGGCAGAGATCTTTCAAAACTTATAAAGCCTCTTTCAGTTCAAGGTAAAACTTTAGAATGAATAACCGAAGATAAATACAAGCAAGCATGTCGGAAAAGTTAAAAGTTTAATTGATGGTTGAAACTGTTTACAACAATATCTCTGAGGAGTTCTGATATTATCAAGCAGATATATAGGTGCCTTTCAAAAATTAAAATTATAGGATGAAGAGTTTTCCTTTTAACACATCTGAATGCACTTTATGACTCTCTTAAAGAATCTAAATCTATTTCTCTAGAAGTTCAACAAAATTATAGACTTCAGCTGTTTCCTTTTTCTTATCTACCTGTGTTCTTGCTAAGAACAGTATTAAATAACCTAATAGCCAGTGATATAGAGATGTTTTATATTTGTAACAGCCAAATTACTATGACACTGAGATCAGCTACAACATATTACAGCAATGCAAAAGGAATTATTTTAAAGGATATACTTTATTTGGTATGACCTGCTTTTTTCCTAAGAGCCTAGGATGAGCTTAAGGATGAATATTCATACTTTCAGAGTTTCTAAAATGCAGCAATGGATAGCAAAACTTTTTGAGTATATTTACCACTGTTGCAAAGGCTAAAGCATCTACTTGTCATATTTTCATGAAGGAGGTGTACACTGTAGTACGTAGATTATACAAGGCATTTCATTTGAGTTTTTTGAAAACATGCATGCACTGTCTTCTCCTTCCTTATCTGTCCTTTTCCTCCAGTCTGAGGCAGTTAACAGCAAACCTCACTGAACACCTGCAAAATTAAATTTCAGACTTCCTGTGGTTATTAGCGGGACACACCTGATACCAATATCTCACTTCGACAGTGTAAATAGAAAGAAATGCGTTTAACTCAATAGAGCTGCATCAGTGTTGTAGAGGTGTGAGATCAGATTCTGTAGATGGAATGGAGTTATGATATATACATAGATTTAATCAGCACACTTTTCATCTTTAAGGTTCTTGCAGGAGGTATTCAGGGATTGATCTATCTATGATGGAAGGGAGTGAAGAAGATGGAGCCAGTCTTCTTTCAAAGGACAAGAAGTGACGGACTCAACTTGTAACATAGGAAAACCTATTCAAATATTTAAAAGAAAACAAAAACCCCTTCTTTGTTCGGAGGGTGGTCAGACACAGGCTGTCCAGAGAGGTTGTGTATCCTCCATTCTTGGATATATGTAAAACCTGACTTAGAGATGGTCCAGAGCAGCCTGCTATTGGTGACCCTTCCCTGAGCTGAGAGGGTGGACTATGTAAACTCCTGAGATGCTGTCCCATTTTGTTTATTCTGTGATTCTGAATTTCAGTTTTGCTAAAACACTGTACTTATTTCCTTACCCTGATCCTTATCTTTGTAGATTATTAATTGCCAAGTTAAGAAAACTTACCATTTAAATATAATTTATCACATACCCTTTTTGTCAGAATTGGTATTCAGCAACACTATCTCTTAAGCTCAATTTTGTGGCACAATTTGGTACATTCAGAGAGTTAGAGAGGAGCAAAATCATTAGTGATTCATTTATACCACATACATGACATGTTCTGAAAACTCTGTGAAAGATAGGCAGAGATTACATCAAATTGTAGTTACCTGCCTCAGGGCTGTTCCAACTAAGGATAAAAAATGAAACCCAAGCCACAAGCAGAAACAGATAGATATCTGAAATAAATGATGATATAACCTGTTGTTCTCTTTGCTGCAAGGTTGTCCTATTGCCTATGAACATCCCTCAGAGATCCACAGTGTCTGTGTTTAAAATCCACCAAGCGTTTCTAATTAAAGGACTTGATAAAACAATTCCCTACTCCTGATATCATCCAAAAATAAGCTTTAATCGTCAGAAGTTTATGACTAAATAAAAATTCTTAACTGAGTTTTTTTAAGTATCTGATTGTGGTGAGGTACTTCTGTCCAGAGAGCTGCTAACAGTCAGGGAATTCGGCCTTTAGTTTAAGGAGAAGAGAAAAACTATTATAAAACTTTTTTCTTATTTCTGTAACCAAAACAACAATCAAAAAACCCTATTAAAATAAATCTAAGTGTTACAATAATCACTGGAAAACTCTTTATGTTTTTTTACACTGTTTTGTTATGCAAGAAGCTGAATTACATTTACACCAAATGGAGAAAACTTTATGCATCTGAATTTCTGAGCACTATTAGATCAGATTGGTAACTCTAGCCTACATAGTCTGCATTAACAAAACAGCAAATGCTACTTCACATATATTTGGACATTTAAATATATGAGGTACTAGGCCAAATACGATCTGAGAAATTAAATCTGAAGAGCAGAACCAGTACAGTATTGAGGTTTTTAATCAGCTTCTATTAAAATCAAAACAGACCCTTTATTTCTTTTGTATACATGTCTGTGATGTCAAATCCAGCCTGGGAATAAGGGACACATAGATCATGTTTCACAGACCCCTAAATGAGATCAAACTGATGTCAGAAGTGATGCAGTGGCAGTTACGCGACATTTTTCACAAAACGTGCTATTGTCATGGACGTGCCACAAAGGTACAGAGTAAAAGGGTTCAGTTTTCACTGGAGGGGTATTCAGGGCTTTATTGCAGATTCCTTTGAAGTGCTGAGCCTAAAATCAAGGATGGCCAAAGTGCCTTGGAAACTGTACACCAAGTTGGCTGCACATCTACCAATACATTGTATGTGCCAGAGATCCTTCTACTGCACAGAGGTCAACATCCATGGGACAGCCCACATCCCTACCATTTCTCTCTTACTCTCCAATACAAGGTGACCAATGCAAACTACCACCAGGAATGGCAGCTGGCCTCTGCCAGCTCCTGTTTCATGTCCAGCAATGACGAAGTTTATGACATTTGGCCTAGAACTAAGCAGATACCAGGCCAGACAATTTAGCAATATGGTGGTTGGGTTTCAGGGCCTGAGAACACTCCTCAACACTGTTCTCCCTAATACAGATGCAATTTGCATCTCTCTTTTAAGACCAAAACCTCATCATTTAATAGCAAGTAAATTTCACAGAATTAAAACCCTCTCTCCCTGCCCAGCACATGCCTAACATAGGGAGGATGGGTATTAAGATGAAAATAAATGTTAAATTTCACAGAATCACAGCTGTGATTTGGGCATTATAATTTTAAAGTTGTAAAGAAGAATGTATATGAATATATAACTTGGAAATGGAAGACAATACCAACAGGAGAGCTCAAATAAAATATTTCATCCCAGACCTTCTGTGAAAGCTACAGTAATTGTTACCTTGGAGAATCCTAAGAGACCTCCTAGATCTCTCTTGCACATAAAGGGCAATTTCATCAGGCCCTTCAGCCCGTGGTTACCCCAGAGCATGACATACCTCTAAACAATGTTTCTTTATCATTATGGGTTTGTACTTATATCTTAACATCCCTTAGCTTTACCATTTGGTGGATGATTTGAACTAACAGAAGGAAACAAGAAATATAACTCAGAATGTGTGCTTTGCTCAATTACAAAGATGTTAAACCATAATAATGTTCCCTGCCAACATAATGAAAACCAGTGAGATGCTCACATTCCTGAAAAACCAGCTGCACATACAGGTGTCTGCACCAGATGCTTCCCTAAGCACAATGTGATAAAAATTATTATTCCTCACTCAACAGAGAATGATCCCTAAGCAGGGTATTTAAAGAAGGATGATAGTGCAGGCAATTAGGAGCCCCATGTCTTACACACAAAGCAATGTTTAAGAGGGTGAAGCTGAGAACCATCTGTCCTTTACACATGGGCTTATGTTTTTATTTGTGAATTCACCGTAACAATGGGCAGTTTTCAGACTGATTTCTCAGGCGAGATCTTACTCAGACAGAAAATGATTAAGGATTAAATAAGTTATCTCTGATTTTAATATCCTTGATTTTTAATGTCACACTTGCCCCATGACTCCAACAGGAACATGAGCACTAGAATCTAATACCTGCCCAAAGGACATTTCTATGCAGAGTGAAGGAATATCCTGGTCTTGCCCCAAATCATATATATAGTGTCTTTTCCTACCTTTTGACTTCCTGTCATGGTAGCTCCTGCCTCGATAATGGTGGCCACTCTCTGTGTACAAATTCTCGAGATCTTCTTGCCAGGAGTCCGGGTTAAAGTGTTTGAGCAGATCCTCCACTGTGTCAAATGCAGCAATGGTCTGATCCAGTGCTTCTGCCGTGAGGGTAGGATCAGTCACTGATGGAGAGGGATAGGATACCCCCTAAGAGTGACATACATCTCAGTGTACTTGGAACAAATTATAGCACCACTTAAAACAATTCAAAACAGTTGCTGAGAAACTCATTATTAACTAAACCAGCTACTTTGGGCCATCTTTTGAAGTCCTTAGATGGGCCAGACTGTGCTATACCTGTGTTTTCTTTTTGTAAGGAGAAAAGATACCAAAGGAATTTCCGAACAAATCCTAGAGGAGATCCAGGGAGTGGAAGCACTGCCACTGCCACTGCTACTGCTGGTCTGTCAACATGCACACTCACTCCTCAAAGGAGATGCTGGTTTGCACATACACAAAAGTGTAACGGAAATGTCTTCTGAAACCACTTTGATGGCCATGACCAAAGAACAGAGGTGCCTTGTAGTGCTGAAGTGGTGCCTTCACAGCTCTGCCAGCTATGTTAGCAAATCCAAAATAGGCAGATGAGAAACCACAAGAGATAAAGACAAAGGCAACAAGTCCACTAGATCTCCCTCCTTTCCTTGGTCAGTTTGGATGACAAATCTGGCTTGGTTAAAGACTTGAAAAGATGGCCTTTTATTCCCTAAGAATTAAGTGTATTATGAAACACTGATGAATGTCAATTCTCCCACCTCATTACCAAAAATATAAGTTACTAAGCAAATGAGAAAAAGTGTGATATTTAAATCTCAGTGGTGAAACAATGAATATTGTGACTGCCACCACAGTGGCATCCTTACAATTATATCATAATACCAAATGAAATATTATTTTCCACCAAGAAGGGGCAAGTTCCATTTTCTGAGTATATTTGGCTCCCACTGAACTAGTGGCACAACTTGAATTTGTCAGAAAGATTGCAGCACTTTCATTTTACTGGAGAGGACTTGAAACATTTTTAATAATCATAGAATAGTTAGGGTTGGAAAGGACATTAAGATCACCTAGTTCCAGCCCCCTTGCCATGGGCAGGAACACCTCACACTAA
Organism: Myiopsitta monachus; assembly: GCA_017639245.1. NCBI lineage: Eukaryota > Metazoa > Chordata > Aves > Psittaciformes > Psittacidae > Myiopsitta > Myiopsitta monachus. The sequence continues at coordinate 83,827,060 of CM029919.1, read as the reverse complement.
ACCATGCCACCCAAGGCTCTGTCCAACCTAGCCTTGAACACCACCAGTGATGGAGCATTCACAACTGCCCTGGGAAACCCATTCCAGTGCCTCACTACCCTCACAGTAAAGAACTTTCTCCTTATATCCAATCTAAACTTTCCCTGTTTAAGTTTGAACCCATTACCCCTTGTCCTATCACTACAGTCCCTTATGAAGAGACCCTCCCCAGCATCCCTATAGCCCCCCTTCAGATACTGGAAGGCTGCTAAGAGGTCTCCACGCAGCCTTCTCTTCTTCAGGCTGAACAGCCCCAACTTTCTCAGCCTATCTTCATATGGGAGGTGCTCCAGTTCCTTGATCATCCTCGTGGCCCTCCTCTGGACTTGTTCCAATACTTCCATGTCCTTCTTATGTTGAGGACACCAGAACTGCACACAATACTCCAAGTGAGGTCTCACAAGAGCAGAGGAGAGGGGCAGGATCACCTCCCTTGACCTGCTGGTCATGCTCCTTTTGATGCAGCCCAGGATACAGTTGGCTTTCTGGGCTGCAAGCATGCACTGAAGCCGGCTCATGTTCATTTTCTCATCAACCAACACCCCCAAGTCCTTCTCCACAGGGCTGCTCTGAATCTTTTCTCTGCCCAACCTCTAGCTGTGCCTGGGAGTCACAATATTCACTACCCTGATATCACTTTTTCCCTTTTCCAAGCACAAAGCCTAATAGTGTGTGTAAAATGCATGAAGAAAAAATATTAATGCAGATCGGCTACTCTCTGAATGACCACAATCAAAATAAGTGATTTTGTGCAAGAAGCAGCATAAAAAAGAGCATGGCTTGTTTTAATTTTGGTCTTGTGAGTAAAAACAACGGGGGAAAAAACCCTAGAAACCTTCTTATCTTATTAAATTCCATCTTTGAAGTAAAGTGGCAGAAACATGCCACTTAAAATTAATTGCTCCCCAAAATAGTTTTTTTCCCCAAGTAAATACGTATGTTAAACTTTTGATCTTTGTGATCAACTTTACTCAGCTAGGTAGTAATGGAAATGTCAACTCATCCAAGTAAAGTTACTTAATTTTTTGCAGGATTGTGTTCTTCAAAGCTTTCTAGGATAGTTTTCAGTTCTCTTTAATGGTAAGTTTTATCACAGAAGTAATGACCCTTGATATTTTACTGCATATGCTTGCTGAAAGTATGGACAGTTCAAATTATTAAAAAAATGAAGAAATAGAAAACATTACAATGGTCAATACAGCATAGCTGTGCTTTACTGCTTCTCACCAACAGCTCAAGAAATTTTCAGAGGGCCCACTTGTGACTGCAATGCCTTTATAATAAAGTGCTAAATAAGACACAGTGCAGATGGCTGTAAAAATTCATGACCCACTAAGAGGGAAAGCATGCCTCAAAGCACCTCTCCAGACTTCTAAGTGGCTTAGAGTAGAGTCTGTCAGGGAGATGGGAAGCTCAAAGAGTTGAAAAGCTCACACCAGCCAAGAGAACACAGTGCTTGTACCTAAAACAATGCTGTAGGAGACACTCTGGTGTGCTAATGCACTCTTTGAGGTTACAAAAGAAAAATGAACCCAAATGTCATTGCTTACTGAGGAGAGCTCTGTGGACCACATGGCTCATCTGTGATTGCAGCCCAACAGGGAAATGTCAGGCCCTGACTGCCTTTCAAAAATAAGTGAGATGGTGCAAGGATGCTCAAGAGAGAGCAGCATAAAAATCAAGCCATGGGTGTGTGGCTGAGATGATGCAAGAGGGTTTTTTTTGCATGTTCAACTATGCATTTTATTACAGAACTTCAGGTCAGGCTGTGAATTTGCAGGGCATTTCAAACTAAAACAGGCAGCAGGGATCCCCCATTTTCTTTTCATATAAAAGCTTCTACTCAAGAGATCTGTGCTACCTTTTTCACACACAGAAGAAAGCTTAACTTTTTCTCAGTGACAGTCTAGTAAAGAGGAATTATTTCAACAGCTCAGATAACCTACTGGCAGTGACACCATGTGACAGGCCCAAAAGCAACTTCAAAGCTGCCAACCCAACTGCCTCTCTTCTGTCCTGCCAAGAACGAGGCACTAGCTTTAGAAGAGCTTGTGCTCATCATAATCTGGCTTCCAAGACTGAATCCAGAAAAAGGGCAAGAGGAGGAGTGAAATGCAAGAAGCATCAAAGAGCAAAGATTTTCCACATTATGTACCTCTTCTACATTTCTTAAAAGCACTGAAAGTATTTTCAATTTCCCGGGAATAAAAGGGGTTACTTTTTTCTTGTTTGTTTTTGGGGTTTTTTTTTTTTGTTTGTTTGGGGTTTTTTTGGCTTCTTTTTTTTTTTTTCTGTTTTTTGGTTTTTTTTTTGGTTTTTTTTTTTTTTTGCCAGTGCTCTTACCCTTGATTTCTCTTCCCACATTCTTTTCTATTTCCAATCTGCACTGTAAGGTTGACAGACAGTTCAAGGTACATCACAGCTGTTTGTTGGTCATAACATTACTTCACAGGTAACGGAAATGAACCTAACATGGAGTAAATTTTATTTCCCTTTTTTTTTTTTTTTTTTCTGGGTTTGCCACGCTGGGTTATGGGCAAAAGTATTAGTTTGAGCTTTCTGAGCCGAAAAACATAAACAAAAATAACCAACTACAAAATATGACTCTGTGATATGACTGCAGACAAGAAATAATTTGCTCTCTCTAAAGTTTTCATTCTGAGAGTTATAATGTACCCAGATACTAAAATAAGTTTTTGGGCTCCCTGTAGGTTTGAGCAGCAAAACTGCCACGCAAACCACGTATCAGCAGAACAGTATGTCAATTTGTTGGCAGGTCTGAGTTTGTCCTTCTGCTCCTCAGGACCACAGAAGAATTCCAGAACTTTTCTGTCCTGAAGAATTTGGATTTTCTCATACTTTGTTCATTGTGCTTTTGGGAAAAATCACTCAACCTCTCTACCTTATTGTACCTGAGGATGAGAAAAGGCTCATGGGTGCAATGGATGTGCAGTGGAAGAAGATACGTTTTATTAGATAGGGGACAGCATGGGAAACCAATGAAATTGGGGTTTTGCTTCTGGTTTAGCTGTAGGTTTCCAAGTGACCTTGGGCATTGGCTTGTTATCTGTAATATTTGTACTGAACTACCCTACCTGTAACACATTAACAATTTTTCAGTAACAAATAGATGTGAACGATAAATGAGCTTTTATATATATGTGCGTGTATATATATATATATATGAAAATAATACTGGGTTATTTTTGCTGTATTGTGCATCTTATGGTGTAAAGGATGATAACTAACATGGCGTTTACCATATACTTGATCTCATTTTCACAGTTACCTGATGAGGGAGCCCTAGGCTTACATTTTCAAATGTCAGCCTACCATATTTTTAAACAAAATATTCAAGATTTTCTTTTCCAGACCAATATTTGAATGAAAATTGAGTTTACGTCTCTCATTAACACAGTGTTTTACCATCTCCTACTTGGCACATCCAGTAGACCTCAGCCTTGCTAACATTACTACTCAGGACTTTCAATGCAATTAGTTTAAGGCTATAAATGAATTGTATCATGAAGTGCAAGTGATATTTGCAAGCTCAAGGGTAAACACAAGTGAGACTGTATTAACTTCTTCTAATTTTGGCAATACAGAATCTTCTCTCTACTTGCTGCCTGGCTTGTACACTAATCAGTAGCATTTGCCAGTATTTTATTTACTGCTCCTCCACAGGCAAGTCCTGGCAGCTACTGTAACAAAGGCGCTACCACTAAATCCTCTTCTATGAATGCTCGAAACATTGGTCTCAAGTCTGCTTTGCGCACTTACCCTCGTCTCATGTGTTTTAAGCAGTGCTTACAAGAGCTGCAACATGGTGCTGACCAGCCAGCAGAGCACATAGAAGAGAACTGACCACGCTATGAATTCGTGTGCTACACTGACATTCCCCAGCATTTATCTTTACTTTGGAAATGAAAGAGGGGAAAATTTCTGACCAATGACACAAATCAAACATAATAAAGAGTACAATAAAATTTTATACCAGATTACTTGCTCTGCTGATTTCTTTCATCTTTTTTTTTTAATTTCCTAAGTTGCACTTCATTGATGAATATAAAGACTTCAGATATAACACTTCATTACAAACACTTAAAAAATCCCATAGAATCATAGAACAGTTTGGGTTGAAAGGGACTTTCAAATGTCATCTAGTTTAACCCCTTTGAAATGAGCAGGGGCATCTTCAACTATACAATGTTGCTCATTATTGAAAGTGAAAAGCTATAATAATTTCCCTGCCAGCCTGTTTTGGTAAAGTCTTCTATTTGGGTTAAGACATTTTACAGTTGAAAATTGTAAGGAGATTATATCATGTATTTTCATCTTGGCAGAATGAGTTTGAAAGCAAGAAATGTTTCCCGGTGGCTATCATCTCGTGTGGTTACAAAAGCTGAAGGAGTATCAGTCTTTTCTCCTTAAAAACACTGGTTAAGTTGGATAAATACTTATTTCATCCTTCCTCTGCCAAAGGTGAATACACAGTTCCTCTGTACAGGTGCCAGTTAGTGAGTGGGATTCCTATCACCCCATCCATGGGCAAAATAGTAACAAATTACTTACTGAGACAGAGCTTGTGACTGACTCCCAGTTGGTTTCTGAGGCTGCATGCTGGAAATCATCCTAAGGGGAAAAACCCACAGGAAAATATCACCATTAAGGCAATATCCTAAATTAACTGCAGAACCTAAAAAGTCTCTCAGCATCCAATATCTGCCACCTTTTTTCAACCTTCTTTAATGCAAGAGGCCCTTGCTATGTCCCATTCCTAAATAATACTACTTCCATTCAGGCTCCTCCCTTTTCATTGTTTATAAACTAGCTCCTTGTGAGCTTGCTGAGGCAGAAATAAGTGTAATTACTATTTGTAAAATATGTTCCTTTGCACAGCGATACCTAATCTGGTCAAGACCATTATATTAATCTTCCATCACAAATATTAAACACCATCTCTGTATGTCTACATACAGGTATTAATGCTGTTCCTCAAACTGATCCATTCTGGAAAGAATGCGGATGTGGTAATACTCTGGTACTACTTAGACAAGGTGAAAAGCAGGCTAATCTAAGCCATTTGAAATGTAGTCCTAACATCAGTGTACTGCCTTTGGTGGTTGTGCTGAACAGAACTTGCTTATCTGCGCAGAGCACTGGATAACACTGTGTCCTTTACATCAAAAGACACAGCCACGGTACGTTTACATTGGAAGTGTCATCACACAAAACCTGTGGGCATTGATGATTAATTGGAGCACAGGGATGGGATTCATCTCATCTGCCTTTGGAAATCTACACAGCAAACATCTAAGCTAGTCACCCTTGTTTCCACTCACAGTCAACTGAAACTAGCATTTCCAGGGTGCAAATAATTTATTTTAGAAGCTTAGTATAGGATTACATTGCTTTCTAAAAATGTTTTTTTTTTTTCTCTCCATTGTGTATAGAGGGAGCCTGGGAGGACTAGCTTAGATACAGATGTTAAAACTGTAGATATTTACATGTGGTCACCTGAATCTGAATCCACTTATCTGACCAGTGATGAGCAATCATTGCTTAAATAATGAAGTAGCCATTTCTTTAATCTTTTGGCACTTCTACTCATTTCCAACTGGAATAATTAAACAACTAAAAATGGAAAAAAAAAGGCAGCATTACAGAATGGTTATTAAACACACACATGCAGTGAATAGCTAATGATTGGCATGCAGGTAATGAACGTGGACTGAAATGACAGCATACCAAAATGTTTATTTTTAAGAACAGAATTTATAATGAAAGCACTTAAAGAAAATGGATCAGTGCCTGCGCTCACCATTTTACACTTAGTATCTGCTATGCATTTTTTAAGATGGCAACTGAAGGGGAAAATGGAAAAGCAGCTGCTTTGCTGATGTTCTTGAGACTCAGTGCTGCATTGCACCATAAATATATGTATATCTTTCAATTATTTCTTAGGAGTGGAAAAGAGAAAACTGATCACATAATCTGTTATTTCATTAGTAAAATTCTCCTCTAGTCAATCAAGAAGAAACAGAGCCACTTTCAGATCCAGACTCAATATACATTGTATTGCAATTTTTGAAATTTCCTACAGAAAAATATTCAAATACCTTTAAAGTCAAGATTGTTTATTTAGTACTGCTGATGCTTCTTCTCTTAATATGTTCCCTTCTCTCCAATTTGAGGTGTTAGAAGTAGTAGAAATAGAAGCCCTGCAGAACAGGGCTAAGAGAGGTACTGAGGCCCAAAAGAAAATCAGTAGAAGTTAAGAAATGCCATCACATTACAATGTCACTAAGTGACCACTGAAAATGCAGAGCTATTAAAGCATTAATAATTAAAATGGTAATTTTATTCTAAGAATACAGAAAAAAAATATTATTGGTGATATTTTTAATGCAGATTTAAAAAAAGAAAGAAAAACAGTAAAGAGATCTGCAAATGCTATGATCAGGTTATAAATAATTCAGGAACTGTGGCCATATTTCTACACATTTTGCTGCCCAGTTCTTGACAAGCCATGACTTAAGGTAAATAAAAATGGATTTGAAAAGCTCATGCATCCTTTGGTAATGGTTGCCACTTGTAAAACTTGGAAATCATTTACTTTCTGTCATTAGCTTCCATTTAGCACTTCCAGAAAAAAGTGGCATTTTGTTCTGAGGCATTATTTTAAAACAGGAACAATCTGCCTCATTGAATGTCTAGAGAAGACCACAGACAAGGAACAATTTTGTGTTTGAAGTGATGGTGCCCTTGTGTTATCTAATTGTAGATGTCAAAACTGTTGCTTTAGTCTATGATTCTTTGAGATGGTGATGCCAGGGAACCCCTCCAAAACCCTGAGATAGACGTGCACCACCTGCTTCTTGGATCTAAAACCTGATGACTGCACATTTTGACTCTGTGATTTTATTTCATCTGCATAAACTATTCAGAACTTTATGGCTTTGTTCCACCATCAGTCAAGGCAGCTGTAGTCATTCTTGGCTTCTCAAAGCTTTCAACCTCTCCAGTTTGAAGATTATTATTATCTACGGCTTCTGCTTGTAGATATTTCAAGTAATAACACCAAAGTGGTTCTCATAATTACAAAACCCTCTCCTCCTTTCTCAGCATTGTCCCTAGCAGAACCTGAAGGACAAACCTATTTTCAGTGCTGTGTATTAAATTCGTACTACCTTGTTTACATGAATTTGCATATGATCACTTGACTATTTCATTATGATCACTTATAGATCACTTGACTATTCTTCATTATGTAAAATGGCATATTATATTAGATATTATAATATCTAATTAACAAAAATTAGATCTTTTTAAACAAATACTGGAAAAACAGGGTAGTAATAATTTGGCTACATCACCCTGACAACAGTGCTTCTATATTCGCATATATGTCATGGTAACATAAAAACATTAAATGAGACTTCAGCAACACATTGCATTGACTGTCCTACAAGCAGCAAAAATACAGGCAAAACAACAGGGCTACCAATTAAATTCTGACAGCAGCTACTTTTATTTTAGAAAAATGACTTCCATACCTCAAATTCCAAAATTACACCTCAGAAAGACAAATCCTGAGTCAGTCCTTAGAGTGAAATATGTATAAATAGATAAATATGTATGGACATTGATATATAGTTCTTGGCTCTATTTGAGACAAAGATAAGCTACTCTCTCCTTTGCAGATTTTGCCTGTAGCCTGCTTCCCACCATTGATCTCTAATAAGTAACAAGGAGTCAAGGGGAATACTCTCTGTTTCACCTAGGGCTTTTACAAGTGGAGATCATGAGTCAAAATCACTGCTATCAAGGATATATGAGACTGCAAAGACAGATAGCACTAGGTGCTGACAAAAATGGTTTACAGCCTGGGAGTCCATGACTTGTATCAGCACAGGCTCTGCCAGGGTCAAGCCATTGGGTTTGGCAGGGGTAGGAACAGGGAGGTATCAGGGAGACACCAAGGATGAGGTCGGAAAGCTCATCGGTTTGAGAAGCATGGTGTCCATGAATCATTTTTCTGCATCATAAATACAGCAAAACGTGTGAGTCCTCCAAGCTATGCTGAATTACTGCCTGGTCCTCAAATCAAAAGCAAGAAGCACTTTCTAACATTCCTGTGGTTCTTCACTTTTTATGTACTTTACCACTGTATGCCAGCCTTTAGTCATCTTGGTGCTTGACATCTATGAGGCATGATACCTGGGAAATTCAATGACCACCACAGCATGGGCACAACACATGCGCAGTTCTCTCCAGTGAAAAGAAGCAGATCCTTTCTCTATAAGATCCTCTATAAATTCTTTCCCTTAATCACAAAATCTCTGGGTGATTAGATTATATTTGGTAAAAGATTGCTTATCTGCCAAAACAACCATAAACTATGGATAATAAAAGCTGAGGTGATGCTCTCTGCTTCAGGGAGTGGGAAAGGTTCACAAAAGTGTTGTGGTAAAGAAGAGTCCAGACATCATCCTAGACTGATGTTTAAGGCCTACTGGTTTAATGAGGTCCTCTCCTGAAGGAATAACCTTCTCTACTGTGACCTGGTCACACGAATGGAAGAGAAGTAAGGGGGGAATGGTGAAAATGCAGGCATGTTCTTGGGTCAAGTAAAGATGAGAAAGAGGAAAACAGAAACAAACTAAGAAAAAATTACCAATATTTTCCCTGATCACTGAATTTATAAATTACATTTTACATATAAAGCAACAGGCATTTCAAGCAAATAAACCCCAAACTCAGGAAACAGTAACAGCAATAGTGTTAGGTAAGTAACAGACAAAAGAAAAGTCATAGTTCCATTCAAAAAATTATTATGATAAATACTCATGTTTGTACACTTCCACTGATTAATTATAATTTCCTATATAGTATTTTAGTACACTCTAATTTCTATTCTTAAAGATAACTGAAAGCGCAGAGATGTACACCTTAAAATGCCTTTTTCTTTTATGGTACTTTCAATTCATCACATTCATAGTTTTCATATTCATATCAGAATGATATTTATCACCACTTCCCCTAATGATGCTGAAAGATACCTATTTTCCTACATCTGGCTATTGACTAGGAAGTCAGAGGCTGCATTTTTCTCACCAACGTTAATAGGTAAGTAACCGCTCTGTTCAGTTCTAGTGACCAGGCCTTAAAATATAAGATGCTGAATTTGGAAAGCATGTAACGATTGTTCATTATCTGGAAATCACGCCTTGTAATGACTGCAACACTAAATGGAGGCCAGGGTCTTTCAGGAGGGTTAGAGGTAACTTAACCTTATTTCTCCTGATAATAATCTGTAGTTAGCTACAAGAGGCCATTACCAATGTCAACAAGCTCTTTTATCTGGTAGTGCAAAGCATTTAACAAAATCAGGTGGTTGTACTCTGAAGGCAGTTCATTTTCAAACTGAAAGTACAGGCACATTTTACCACTGGTGGCAACCGTTACTGGAACAGATAAGAAATAACTTTAACCATATTGATTTATCTTTCCTATTTTTTGGTGTAGTCCCATAAAGGCAGGCCATCCATGACACCACTGTTTTAAAGCCAGTAACAAGAGGTCAGACAGCCACCAAAGTGTCTGATCCCTAACGTGATAGTATGATTCTTGCCCTTTAAAAAAAGACATAAATTGAGCTTCTGAAGCCCAGGCGTCACTACATATCAATAGCTACAACCTTATCAGTTATGACTAAGTTAATGCTAGTGCAAAATGACATATAAAATAACTCTTTGATTTGTTCTGACACATTTACTAGCTATAATTTAGTGGGAAGAGCAAGATACTTAAAATTTCAAAATTTTAAGGCTGTAATCATGATTGATGTTAAATACAGTTTGATACATTTATTTACGAAAATTTGAAGTAAAACTGAAGCAGAAAAATATATTTAGTAAAAGTTATGTTTGGCCAATATTTCTCTTCATCCTTCACCTAGTTTTAGAATTAGTCATTACTGGGTGCATATTGAGAGTCCCCAATACACTGACATTTAAATGATCTCTCTAAAAGGTCAAATATTACTTGCTCAAAAGAGATGATAGCTATGCCTTTGAAAACTCAGATGATATCTAACCCTACAGTGACAATGAACACCCTGTTGATGCACATACCCACAAGAAAGTGCACAGGACTTCACTGCCATGCAGTGCAAATTGTGCATTACCTTTAATTTTTCTATTTATCACAGAAAGCTCTCCTTACATCTACAAGGTATTTTCTTTGCTAACAGCTACTCTGGGTTATACTAAAGTTAAGCAATTGTAAACAAATTATAAATCAACTAACATTCATTCTAAATACTCTGAAATCCCTCCTTTGCCATTTTTACCTGATTGGCAAATTTTACTTCTGCAGTTAAACACTGGGACATAAAACTTGAGAGGCTCTTCCAGGTTGTCATTTCCAAACCCCTCACACTGGTTGGCTGTTTCCAAGCTAAATTTATCTTTGTTGCACTTATGTAAGCACCAGCTTTGCCCTTTTCTTCCTCTCCCAAGTTTGCTTCCTGCAGTACTTTTGAAGCGATGTTACATCTTCTCAGCATCCGCTGTGTTTCACTAAGAAGCCAACTTGTCTTGGCCCTCGATGAGAAATGTCCTCTTTTCCCATCTCTGTCCCCTAGCTGTTCCCTGAACACAGTCCAAGAAAGATGTGGTTGTTCCATGCTACGGGAACTGAAACTGTGCAAATTATTTAAGAAAAGATGCAAATACTTCCTCATTGGTCTTATGCCTTGTACATATAGAAATTTTCTTCTCCCCTTTTTGTGAACCAATAAGATGCCATTTAACAGAAAATGGTTTTGTTGTCAATCCCTACATGAGTGTCCTCTTTGACCTTTCTGGGCTGCTGCATTTCACTGCAAATCAGTTTTCCAGTGCTCAAGGTCATTCAGTCCTCCTATCTGACACTCTGATTTTCCTATTCATGAGTAATGCAATTCAGCTCCATGTATGCTGCAAAAGCCACTAAAATGCTACTATGAAAGGCTGTGCTCTGGTCCCTAAACTCCCCTGAAAATAAAATTAATCATAAGACCAACCCTTTAGAAACTCCCATCAGTGAGCCTCTCCCTGTCTGGACACTCCCTTTTGCATTTAAGCATACTATCTCCTGTTTGACTGCATCATGGCTTTTTTATTAATTGCTATCTCCTTCAGTGTGATTGTTTCCTGTGTGACACTGGGTGAGATGCTCCCCTGAAGTCCAATTAGATTCTCTATACAGCATTTCCTTCTTCTCTAGACTAAAATCCAGTTTGGCATGAGCTCCTGTGATAAAGAGACCTGGAGTTTCTTCCAGCTGACAAGTGCCCTGTAAGCTTTCTAGGTCAGACTACTGAGGGTACTGTTGCCCTGGCCATTCTCCTGCCATTGATGCTACAGAATGCCAATGCATTCATAATTTCTACATGAGCTATAACTCACCTTATCGCTGTCTAGAGGTGCAAGCCGGGTGTGTTAAGATAAGAATCCAGCTGCTCCCTGCTTGCTCCCTTTATATTACTATTGTATAAAACGGGAGACTTGCTTTCCGCAGTGATTCTTTGTGCCTTATTGTCTGTGGTGCCCGTTTCTTGGCAGTGACAGTGGAAGATGCTGAAGGCAACTGGGGTACTTTCTCACCTTGTGTCTAAGCATACTTGGGCCACAGTACTTGTCCATTTCACAGGGCTTTCTGGTCTCCCTGTGATGCCCCAGCTCTGCTAGTGCAGTCGGACACGGACATCAAGAGGGGTCCTGGTCAGTGTGATGCTGCACATCAAGATGGTGTTGGAGTGCTACCAGGTGGAAAAAAACTTGGGAGGAGTGATACCATGAGCCAAAAACTCTCTCCAAGGTCAGAGTCCAGTGCCCTTGGGAGAGCTTTGATGGACTTCTGCCACGCTGACTAACAGAAGCAGCCTCTCTAGTAAAAGGCAAATCTGCCCTGAGCAAAACTGAAAAAGCTGACACTTCACTTGCCTGGCAGCATCCAGGTGGACAAAAAAGTCTTTCAGAGTTAACAGAAGGCAGTGACAGCTGGTTATTTCAGGTCCTCCTTCTTGGTGTGACTCATACCAAATGGGAATGCACTGAGAGGCCCCAGTACTATGGGTATAAGGAAAAATATTAATGAAAGAAAACCTCCTAGGAGCTACCTATTAATTTTCAGTCTTCTTTCCACTTGGGTTTCTACCTTTTTTTTTTTTTTTTTTAAGATTTAAGCACACTCTAAAATCAGTGGAAATAATAATTTGCAAATATACCCTAATTTCATTTAATATTCCAACTTTTCCACGGTTCTACTAGGAGGAACTCCTAAGTGCACTGACATGCACGCTCGCATTTTCAGATGTGATTTGGGAGAAACATGGGAGGAATAATAATAATAATGAAAAACTCTAATGGAGCTAAGCAAATTTAATTGCAAAGCTGAGGACACAACGTAAAAAGGTACTGGTAAGGGACATTAGCTGTCCTAGCAGCAATCTCAGCCTATTGATTTTTTCGTGAAAGATCCATTTGTTTTAGAGCTCTCTCCCAGAGGATGCTGTTTCATTCTGCAGTAAGCATGCAGCAGGAGCATGTGTTATGTTTCACAGATAATGCAAAGCAAAACAGTTTGTTCACCCTCCTGCTTTGACTGGAAGACATTGCTTTTTCTAGGACAACAAAAAGGACTGATATACAAACTTCCTAAAATGATAACAATAATCACAAAAATAGCAAGAATACATAATCTCTGAAGAATACAAGAACCATTTTCTCTTAGCTTTTTCAGGTTTCTGATCAGATCAAAACCAGTTGATTTAGAATCACAGAATCAGAATAATAGAATCAACTAAATTAGAAAAGACCTTTAAGATCACCATGTCCAACCTATTACCCCAGGACTGCCAAGACCACCACTAAATCGTGTCACTGAGGGCCTACCTGACTACGCTGCCTGTAAAGAAATTTTTCCTTATATTCAGTCTAAATCTGCCTTGGAGCAGCTTGAGGCTGTTCCCTCTTGTCCTATCGCTTGTTACTTGGTATAAGAGACCAGTCCCCACCTCACTACAACCTCCTAGAGAGCTATAAAGTCCCCCCTGATTTTCTCTTCTCCAGAATAAACAACCCCAGTTCCCTCAGCAACCCCTTGTAAGACTTGTTCTCCAGACCCTTCACCAGCTCTGTTGCCGTTTTCTGCACCCGGTCCAGCACCTCAATTTCTCTCTTGTAGTTAGGGGCCCAGAACTGAACACAGTATTTCAGGTGTGGCCTCACCAGTGCCCAGTACAGGGGGATGATCACCACCCCGGCCCTGTTGGACATGTTATTTCTGATACGAGCCAGGATGCTGTTGGCCTTCTTGGCTGCCTGGGCACAAGCTGGCTCATGTTCAGCCAGCTGTCGAACAGCGGCACCAAGTCTTTTTCCACTGAGCAGCTTTCCAGCCACTCTTCGCCAGGCCTGTAGCACTGCATGGGGTTGTTGTGGCTCAAGTGCAGGACCCGGCACTTTGCCTTGTTGAACCTCATGCCACTGGCCACAGCCCATCAATCCAGCTTGTCCAGATCCCTCTGCAGTGCCTCCCTATCCTTCAGCAGATCTGTAGCTTCATCCTGGCTAGGTGATCTGTAACAGACTCTTACCATGGTATCAGCTTGGTTGGTCTTCCCTCTGATATTCACCAACAAACGTTCAGCCTTCTCACTCTCAACATTGAGTTCAAGGCAGTTGATGCACTCCCTGACATACAATGCAACACCAGCGCCTCTTTTTCCTTGCCTATCCCCCCTGAAGATCCTGTAGCCATCCACTGCAGCACTCCAATCATGCAAATCATTCCATCACGTTTCTGTGATGGCAATTATATCATGATTTCCTTGCTGCACAGTGGCTTTCGGCTTTCTTGTTTATTGCCCAGACTGTGGGCACTGGCATAAATGCACTTAAGTTGACTTGTGGATCTGGACTCCAACAGCAGTATGCTACCCCATGGCTCATTCAGAATCATAGAATAGTTAGGGTTGGAAAGGACCTTAAGATCATCTAGTTCCAACCCCCCTGCCACGGGCAGGAACACCTCACACTAAACCATGCCACCCAAGGCTCTGTCCAACCTGGCCTTGAACACCATCAGCGATGGAGCATTCACAACTTCCCTAGGAAACCCATTCCAGTGCCTCACCACCCTCACAGTAAAGAACTTCTTCCTTACATCCAATCTAAACTTTCCCTGTTTAAGTTTGAACCCAATACCCCTTGTCCTGTCACTACAGTCCCTAAGGAGGAGTCCCTCCCCAGCACCCCTATAGGCCCCCTTCAGATACTGGAAGGCTGCTATGAGGTCTCCATGCAGCCTTCTCTTCTCCAGGCTGAACAGCCCCAACTTGCTACCGAGATTTATTGCAAACAGCATGGGATTAACTTGGTTTTCGTCAAACAGCTAGAGTAAGGAAAATAAAACTATCCAGACTAGACTTTCAGCCTATTCCTAAAAATGCCATTGACACTGCTTGAGCTAATTACAAGTACCTTAGGAACAGTCACACTTCTCATTTCTCTTATGCATATTCTTACAAATACCAGTTATAAGTAACACAGTGAATGAACACTAGGTAAAAAGAAAACACCTTACATTTGTCATATTTTTTTAAACAATCTGACTCAACCATGTTATCAGCTTTGGGATCAGCTTTCTAAAAGCCAGACTGGGATATCCTTCTAAACTGAGACCATGATCTCAGAATCAGGAAGATATACACTGGGTCAGAATTAGTGTGTGACATATTTTATTTAAATTTTAACTAAATACAAGCATAAGCAAATAGACTAAGGATTGCTGTAGAATTATAATAGGCTAAATATTTTCCAAACAATGAAAATCAAGAGGAACAGGTTATTTCAGTTTTATACTAATGACCTGGAAAATTTCACACAGTTGAAGCTGAAAAAAAAATGAATTAAAGTTTAAAAAAAAGAAGAAGTTGCAAACACATTTAATACAAATAAATATTCTAGGACTACTGGAGGTCAGAAGCAGAGGCAGGAAATAAAAACAAGCTCTTACTTAGAAGAATGCAAATGGAAAAAAAGATACAAGCCATAAACTCTATTTCATGGCGCGCATGGACTCAGAAAGGAACTTGTGCCAAGAGCCTGGGCTGAGCAAAGAAGAAAAACAAGAAATTAACCTGTAATGTGACATGGTGACATGGGATACATGATGACTTATGCCTGCACACAGTAGATCTCCCCCAGGATGCAGGAGATGATCTTCTCTATACCAAGGCAGTACCACACCATCAGAAATCACTACCTCCCAGGGGACCACAGGCAGAGGTGGAATGTGTGTGAACATCTATATGTCTTCACCACCTTCCCATAGGTGCAGGACAGGGTCGTGCTCAGAAAAGAGTGAGGTCTGCGGGTGTAAGCATCTTCTCTGGAAACTAGTAATGGGTATTCTTCAAACAACAGGCACAGCCAGTTTTAACTTACTTGGGTGTGCTATCAGAGCTATAAAAATTGCAGGAGGTAGCTTCATACCCCACCTACAAAGATGCCAAGGTAGCACCAAACATATGCCATCCTGGCCTTGCATGTGCTGGTCTGAGCAAGCCAAGTTTTTAGGTTGCACACCTCCATCAGCCATGCAGGTCTATGGGAAGAAAAAGGGGAGAATACTCCTGTACCCTCTGGCAGAAAGACTTTGTGATTCAAAACTCTGACCAGACAGCATTTTTAATGTATCAAACATACAGTCTGTTTTTACTGCTGGTTCTATTAGAGCCCTCCTGGCCACCCTGATTATCTTTGCTCAGGACAGCAAACCCTCCTGGACAGGCACTAAACCAGAGGAAGACCAGCAGCCATGCAATTCTCCAGATTTCAGCTACTGGCATTACAAGTGTTTTCTCTGCTTTTAATCTACTTCTTAATGCACCTGGAAAATGTATCTGAACCAGCACTGAAGTAGCAATACCAGCACGCAAAGTTGCTGCTAAGGTGGGAAGGCAGAGTGTTTACTTTCACAGATTTCTGATGGAGATAAATTACATATATAGAGAGCAGTGTCCTATTTTCTGCTGCCTTGTATTATCTGCCCTGTCTGCTCTTTTTACTTTTTTCCCTTCAGAGCTCAATAGTACCATCTTTTTCTGAATAAACTTACGCATATGAAGAAAAGGGGTAGAGGGCCTGAATATGAATGACTGATATATCCAGGCTCTTTGCTAACCATGAGCATAAGATAAACACATTAGACCTTGTGTTCATCATGCCTGCCTAGCAGATAGGCAGCTCAGAGGTAATATGGACATGCAGTACACTGTTCATTTTGAAATAAGGATGTCTTTTCCAGTCAGGTGCAAAAGTTTCACCTCCGCTGTAAAACCAGCAATTGTTTTCTGTTTGGTTTAGGTATTCTTACCTACACAGTATTTCCAATTTCTGCTCACTTTTAGAGAAAACAGAATTTTCAGCAGCCTATTTCTATCACAAGTAGCATGCAACAAAAACCATACGGAGCAGTCAGACTACTTGTCCTCTTCCAAGGATTTTTTTTTGTTTCAAGCTCATTGGATGGATCTTGGTGTGAGATAAATTTGCATGGCCCAAAGGTGGTTGTCCTTTTTTTTCTTTTCCCAAGATAATTTTCTCTTTTCAAATTGCCTGTGAGCCTGCAAACATTGAAAGCAAGGGCTAACAGATGCCATTAATTCTGTCACTCACTGAGATGTCAAGCACTTATGAGAAAAGGAAAGAAAAGACCGACCTCAATGTGTAAGAACTTTTGGGCTACATGTATATTAGTAAATAAAATGAGGTAGAGATTGATCAGATATAGTATGACTGTATGAGTGTCCTAGGACATAACTATTACTCTGCAAAACAGAGTGGCCACAATAAGCTACATATTGAAAACAGCCTGAGGCCTGTGCTGGCCCCAAACCAGCCATGCCAAAAATGTGACAGTGCAAACAACCTTGTGCCTGCGCTTTGGCTCACATCCAGCCTGTTTACCAGTCCTTGTTAACAATTCGGGATACACAGACTTCTTTATTAGAGGGTCCTGCAAGAGCTTGTATTTATGCTTCTTTATATGACTGATGGTTGGACAGCAACAATGCTAGAACAGAGAACATACAATGAGACAACACAGCGCCTGATTCCTACAGTCCAAGGAAAACTTTCATTACAGAGTATTTTTTTTTACACATCGCCTAAGAAATACATCAGGATCTAAATGTTGATTTAAAGGAAGCATGTTTATAGCTGCCACCATCAGAATTATTATTAAAACACACACTAAAAAAGGCTTCTGCAGCTTAAGAAAAGAAAGGGACCTGGAAAATAAGTTTTGTCTGCCATAAAATATCAATTTGTACCTTTCAAATATTTTCCCAAAAAAAAGTATTAGAATGGGGAAAACCCACCCAAAACAAAACAGAAAACCAACCCTCTTGTCAAGGGTCACAGAAAAATTGGATGTTATTTGATTCTCCTTAAAATGGTCTGACAAGGTACACAAATTCCCCAGATCTAACCATTATATTTAGCTTCCAGTGCTGCAGATGAGTTGCAAAATCTGAACTTGTGTAGTTACAAGCTCAGACCTTTTCTAGTTAAGCATGGACTGGTCATCAAACTGACAACCGAGGAAAACAGAACTACATTTTCCTTGGTATTTCAAGAGAGAGAAAATGTGTGTGTGGGGGGGGGGTGGGGGTGGGTTGTGTTTGGGTTTTTTTGTTTGCTTTTTTTTTTTTTTATGGCATGTATGTTTAAAATCAGCTCAGCATGGAGAGAAATCTGCTGTATGAAGAACAGAGAGGGGGTTGTAGGCAAAGGAATATGCTAACAACCCGGGCACTGGATTTGAGGAGGTGTTCAGCTCACTAGCACAAAGCTCAGCACCAGGCAGGGGCTTATTTTATGTAACAGTGTCATTTAGCAAAGAATTTTCTAGTAAGATTTATCCTATCAAGTCTAAAGTGACAGGAACCCTGCAACTAGTAACAGATGTGTGTGTGAATATGCATGTGTAAGGGAAAACCAGAAATACCCTGTGACATATCTGTCATCTGTGTAACTATGAAGACACGCATGGACTTTACCAAGTGCTCAGAGCAAAACAGAAGGTTGTAAATTTAATAAAGATGTATGCATAGAAAATAAAAATTGGATTTATACAGTGTCATGACTGCCTTTGGAAAGGTAGTGTATAGCACTAAGGTTATTTAAGCTAGACAGAATGTGCTAGGCAAAGAACAGTGCCAGCCTGCAAGCACACCAGCTTCTCCAGCCTGGAGGAAGGACTTTCTGTGATGATCTCTGCCTGGAACCTGCAGAGTCAGAATAAGACTAAGGACTATTAAAAGGAAGTGTAGACATCCCAAGAGCTCCAGTTATTACGCAGCCTTTGAAGATGGGGAGGGATGAGAATAGCTGCAAGTCTTCTCCCACCCACAAAAACAGTTGCAAGTGGCTGGGTAGAGTCTGAAGCCAATTTTTGCTGGTTTATCTCCCTGGTTTGGAATCTGGATTCCTGTTCTCCATTTTTTAATCATACAATTTCTCAAACTAGAGAGGACCTCACGTAATTCTGGCAGGCACGAAAAAAAAAAAACAAACATGCAAATAAAAGAGCAAAGCAGACAAACGGCTTTGTTCATCAGTCTCAGTCTGTCAATGAAGCCCACCCTGCTGGCACAGTGTCCCAGACTACAAGCAGGAGCAACACAGTGGACCTCTGTAGTGTCTTTTAGAATTTAATCTTGTGGCATTTTACAAAGGCTCGTTGTGCTTCTCTTTGAGGAGGGAAGACCTGAGGCTGTGAAAGTAGTTGTGAAGGTTGGCCTGGAGCTGTGGCTGTGAGGCCAGCACCCTCAGGACATGATGCTGCATTCAAACCTGCAGGCAATGCAACAGCAGGCACAGCCATCCATCTCCACTGAGGACATGGAAAAATCACAAACACTATCACAACCCAGGAAGGGGAAAATTCACCCTGGAAAAGTGCAACCTAACTGTGCTCCTAAATTACAAGCTGAGCACAAGGAGGAACCCAAGAAACTTAGGAGCTCGAAGATGGACATAGCTGACAGCGGAAAACACATTAAAAGATACATCCTCAGTGTTAGGGCAGCCAAGCTGGCTCCTGTTGCATAGAGCTGCTTAAGCAGGGTACTGCGGCAGGTGACACTCCACCCATAATGCAGCCCTGGTGATGTTCGAACCACCAGATTCAGCTCTCTTCACTACCACAGTGACATTGTAAAAAGCTGGGAAAATCTGTGGGAGTTTTGAAAAGAGCATCAAAAAAAAAAAGCTCTGAGGGGATTGGATAGCCTGAATTTTTAAGAAAGATTAAAAGCTAAATCCAGGCACAATTTCTTGACTAAGCAATATGCAAAGAAGTGTGAGAGCACTCTGCAAATATATGAAGGAGATGGACACCCACAGTAAAGAGAACAGGCTTCTGTTATCAAAAATTAGGAAAGAATATAATTGCAGGCAATGGTATGGCACTAAGAAAAAAATGAAAACTAAAACTGATTAACAAAAAAAATGTCTTTCCAACAGTGATTTATTAGTCTATGTATGGTTTAATCTCCTGTGAAGTATGCTCCTATGCTTGTTATGCTTAAAAATCATACTAGATGAACGACCAATGAATTTAAATACAGAAAATTCTTGTCCTTAATGAAAAATGAGCTGAATGACCTCACATCTTTAAATCATCAGATTCTAGTTTTGGCTGCATTATACACTACTAAACAAATGAAAAAAAAAAAAAAAAAGAAAAGCCTACAACCCTTCTAAATTTAGACTCAGAAAACTTAAAACAGGCACTATAATTTGATCCTGGACTGTATTTTCCGGCAGTTGCAGCTGTTGCAACAAACAAGGCAAAGATTTTTTTCTGTAAACAATTAAACACAATGTATATTATACACAATGCATTGCTTTCCCTGGCTTGCCAAGAATGATAAAAACACATTGAACAGCGCTAAGTTTGAAACAGACCCTGCAACCCGAACTTGGGCTAGAAAGTACAAGAGCAGGATTTAGCTGGCAGGCTTCATAAGATAAAGCTGACACATGGTCGAAGACATAGTTTGGCGGAATACAGAACATGAAGTTGAGCCTAGAAGCCCACCTCTCCACCAGACTGTGAAGACATGCAGTTCTGGCTTTGATTTAAAAAACAACTTGCGACCAAAACCCGCAGTGATGGGTTTTCACAAACTCTTCAGTGCAGGTTGGAAATCAAGCATGTTTCAACTCACCAGTCACTTCCTCTGGGAGTCTGTCAGAAGAGAATCCTGAATCAGACTGACTTTCTGCTCTTCTCCAGCGCAGCTGGCACACATCAAAGTTAAGCTGCACCTTCAGCTTTTGTGTAAAATCTAGAGCAGAGACAGGAAAAGGCCCTGGGAGGAACAGGCTCTCTCTTCTTCCCTTGTGGCCACAGTGGTAGAAGGGATAAGCCTTGCCACACTACAGCACTAGGAGTTAATTAATACCTCTTTGCAGCACTGCAATACAACCTTGTAGTGTACTCTGCATTTTTATTTAACAGATTGCTTGACCCTAACTAACAGACATGTGAAGAACAGGGAGAAGATTAGCTTTCATATGGATTTTTTTATGTATCCAGCTATGTTAGTTCTAGAAACTAATTCAGTTTATGGACTGGGAAGCAGCGTGGGAAGTAAGCAGACTGCGAAGCAAGCTGAAGGGACAAACAACTCACCACGAGTCTTCACACATACCCTCACTTAGCCAAGATCGTGGCCAGTTGCTATGAGACTGGTGTTCCCTTCATTCATTTAATTAAAAAACCCAAAGTCACTATTTTGCCAGTATTAAAAACTTCCCAACAACTGCAACATTCCTGTGGCCTTTATCCACTGTTCTTACACGCTATGTAGTTGCTTGATCTCATTACTAATATGGTTGCATGCTTCTTGGAATTTTCATTTTCCAATTTGGTTCTGCTGTATTTTACAAGAAAATATGGTGTTGTTGAATAATGCTTTTGAACTTCTACAAAGAGTCTGATTTCTTTTTGGCTAACATGGGTACTGTGCATGATGGTCTTTTTCTGGTTTTGTCTTTGTATCTTTAACTTACCTTGGAAAACTAGGAACTTCCTCCTGGTCACTGAGTTACCCAGGAATTTTTAAGACAGGTAAGTCCTGCCAGCATGAACTGCAGTCCTTCAAAATCTAAAGCTGTTCTAAATGCACAATGCCTCTAAGTCTTGCCACAATCAAGTATTTTCGACAGGATACTGGATTTGAAAACAACACTTGTGTTCGTATAATCCTCTGAAGATGTAAAGTGCTACATTTTCTTGTCCTTGGCCACTCCCATGAGTTAGGTGAATTTTCAAACAGTCCGTAACACACCACTGGATTAAAGATGCAGCATTTTCAACAGGAATTGGACATCAACCAGGTTGTTGTTATGTTAAGAAATATTGATGACAATGTCCTGCAAAGGAGCCACACATTCAACTGAGCTGTCAACAACTCAGGGATGGAGGAGAGCAAATGTCCACTTCTCTACCATGCTGTTCAAATAACAAAACTGCCAGGCACACATGCTTGCAGCTGGGAAAACAAAGACAGTAAGGTCTATTTTCGTTTCTGATTAAAACAACTGTTTTATCAGTTGAAGTCTATCAGCTTCCAGGAGCTTCTGTGTGCTCACTGGGTCCTGCTGTTTCTGTTTTTGGTATCTTCCTTTCCAGAAGATCTGTATTTCCCTGCCATAATGCAGTTCTTCACCATGTTCACAGCAGACTTTTTTCACCTTTGACATACCCCAAATCCAGCCCTACTACTCCTCAAGTTCAGTCAAAGGTTTTGCGCAAAGAGGCTAATGTAGTGAAATTGTCCTTTTTTTGTCCTGCTTTTTACCCTACCCGATGCACACCTGCCCTCTCTCCAATCTTATACCCAGTCTTTCCTACTTCAGGTCCGCTGCCTGTTAAAATCTCAAATACATTTACCCAATTTCCTTCACTGGGCAGAGAAGAGATTCAGAACAGCCCTGCAGGGAAGCACCTGGGGGCGTTGGTCAATGAGAAACTTATACGAGCCGGCTTCAGTGCGCGCTTGCAGCCCAGAAAGCCAACTGGGCTGCATCAAAAGGATCGTGATCAGCAGGTCGAAGGAGGAGATCCTGTCCCTCTGCTCTGCTCTCCTGAGACCTCACTTGGGAGCATTGTGTGCAGTTCTGGTGTCCTCAACATCAAAGGACATGGAACTGTTGGAACAAGTCCAGAGGAGGGCCATGAGGATCATCAGGGGACTGGAGCACCTCCTGTATGAAGATAGGCTGAGAAAGTTGGGGCTGTTCAGCCTGGAGAAGAGAAGGCTGCATGGAGACCTCCTAGCATCCTTCCAGTACCTGAAGAGGCCTATAAGGATGCTGGGAGAGGGACTCTTCATGAGGTACTGTAGTGATAGGACAAGGGGTAACTGGGTTCAGACTTAGACAGGGGAGGTTTAGATTGGATATGAGGAAGAAATTCTTTAGTGTAAGGGTGGTGAGGCACGGGAATGCGTTTCCCAGGGAAGTTGTGAATGCTCCATCGCTGATGGTGTTCAAGGCCAGGCTGGACAGAGCCTTGGGTGGCACGGTTTAGTGTGAGGTGTCCCTGCCCATGGCATGGGGGTTGGAACTAGATGATCTTAAGGTCCTTTCCAACCCTAACTATTCTATGGTTCTATCATTCCTAACCATGATGTCGAATTCCTCTGGTTTACACAAATCCCTCATTCTGTTCATTCCCTTGCTAAAAATGTTTCCTTAATTGCCATTCACCTTTCTTCAGTCCAACCAAAACTGCTTCCATGTTACTCTAGTGAACAAGTGACGCATGGGCATCTTTCTGGTGAACAGGGAAAGCTTATTCTTCATATTTCATGATGGGTTTGCTAAATTTGATATTTTCAGTGACACCTTCTCTGTCCTTTGGCTTTTCCTATTTTTCCTTTTAGCTTTCAAGAATCTTTGCTTTTTTGTGTTGTCTTCTCTCTCTCTGACCATGATGTTCTGGCACATCTGCTTCCTTCTCTCTCTCTGTGGACCTTCCTCTTCCACTGTGTGTACCTGTCTTGCCCACAGTTACCTTTATTTCTGAACTTGGACTATTCTTAATTCTCCTCCCTTGTCTTTCCTGCTGCTGCTGCTCTTTTGTTGCTGTTGCTGAATGATCCTGTATCAGTCCTTCCTTCTAGTACTTGCATCATGCTCTGACATCAAGCTGTAGTTGACTCCTCTTCTCCCAGAAAGCTGCTTTTGTTCACCACTTCCTTCATCAAACCCTGCTGAAGGATGGATTAGGTCTTGTGAGATGAATTAAGCAGCAGATTAAGGCTTGCTGGATCCTCAGAAACCTTCATTAAATGGAAAGCACTCCTTCCCATACAAAATTATTCTGAGATACTCAAAAAAAAAACAACAAAAAAAAAACAAAAAAAAAAACCAAACAACAAAACCCACCAAAAATAACCCCAACAAACAAAACAAAACAAAGCCAAACCCTGAACATAGATAATCTCTTAAATGATCTTAAATGATCTGCTTATGTAAAGTTGGGAAGGAATGTTAAAGATTTTGAGCAAGTTTTATCTAATTAGGAGGGACTTAATTACTTGTCTCCTAAAAGATGAGCCTCTGCCTGATAATTTCATGAAGTTGGTATGCCCTGAGCAAAACCACAGAAAACAGTTTTCTGCCAGAACAAAAGAAAATAGAAGTTTCATCATATAGATTGTTATGAGTCTTGCATATGGGTTGTATTTATGAAAAATCTTTTCTGTCTATTACAGGCAGGAAAACAAAACTGAAATCAGAGAAAGAACAGCAGACAAACAACTGATAAAGCATCCACATGTGAGTTCTTGCTTCTTCATAGTGAGATCTATTTGATGTTCAATCACTTTATTAACCAAGACTTTGTCAGTCTTATACCCCTCCCTTCCCCCCCACCATTCCTCTCCTTTTGTACACCAGCAATTTACTGGGATTCCTTGTGTGTATTATCTCAAAGCAGGGAAGGTATTCATGCATCATTATCATGACTGTTGTCACATGAGATACATTATATGGGTTTTCAGGCAGAATATTTTGTCTTGGAGACAGAAATGAAACGTCTATTTTGTGAAAGCAGTGACAAGCTACAACAGAAGCACAGCAGCAATGACTCAGGCAGCTTTTGGGCGGGATTCAGCTTTGTAGCTGGTAATGAAGAATTAATCGTTCTTTATGGTCTTTATGAATCTGTATTCACACTGGCAGCTGAACCTTTTTGTGATCATGTTAACTCTTACAAGGGAGTTTATTGATTTATTTAAAATCCTTGCAGCCTGGTGCTGCACTACTTATACAAACAAATACAGGGAGCCAGTTGTTTAATTCAGTGATTGCATGTGAGTACCAGTATCAGGATGAAGTTCTTATTTTGCCCAATTTTATTTTCTGATTATGCTTTGAATTTTTTATATTTTCTTGTGAGCTTAGCAGGAAAGCATCAAAAAGCTTAAGTTTGGTATTTGAACTAACTTTTATTAGCCAGTATTTTTTGCATGGGAAAGTAATAAAATTTTATTAGACTGACTGTGGTGTCTTACCCCACTTTTTGACCAATGCTCTTTGCTTTTTCAATCAATTAACTGATGACCTGGGAAAGTAGCAGAAAACTACTTTTCTGTAAAATTCCACATGATGGATCAAACCCCAAAGTTCCCCCTTCCTCCATTCCAGCAATTTCTTTATGGGTCCTTCCTTCAAAAAATGTCATTTCAAACAAGAAAAATTACTCACTATCTAACACACTGATATAGATTTTGACACATAAGTTTATCCTGGAACAAATGCACTTATGTTCTCCTGTTTAGCACCAGATGTCTGTTGGTTTGCAATTTGAAATAAGTAAAGACTGCTCTTAGTGCTATGTGATGCTTCCTGGTTAAGAATTATAAAGTTAAAAGCACACATATGTGTGTTTACACGTAAAAAGATGTAAATATATATTTAAACCTTACATCTTTGTATATATGTATGTTTGTACATATGCATATATTCCTAGCTTTTTTGTAGCCCTTGTTTCCAATAATGATTTTAGTCTAAGTTCCAAAAATATGGGTTTCATTTAGGATTAATGAAACAATTAGTAAGGCAATAACAATTTACTGTTATAAATGTATAACAAATATGTGCCTTTTACAATAAACTTAATGTTTTTAATTAGCAAATGGAATCCAACATTTTCTAGTTGTCTCATTAAAATGAAATTAGATGCAGGGTTGGGAATTTTAATTCAAAACATTCACCTTTATTGTTGAAACATATTCCTGGGTGAGTTCTTAGGTTATTTTAGTAAATGTCCATGCTAATATACTTGTAAAACAGGGGGTACAGTCTTGTAACATTCTCTTCCAGAATTAGGACATAGGAAGAATTCCATTTCAGAAGGAAAGAGGAGATTGTATAAAATGCCTTCAGACAAAGACTGTTTCCATGTGTAACAGTGTAACTTAATTTACATTCCTACATCTCAAAATAATTGATGCAGTATTTTTAGTAATTACTCAATACTTACTTGCTAAACACAAGATCCCTCCATTGAGGTAATTGTTCTGCAAGCAGCAGTGGAATGAAATTGTACATCTGTGGTAAGGTGAAGTTTTCACATCACCTACTTCAAGGTATGTAAGCCAGGAACCTTTCTCATGACAGCGTTACCTCACATCTAGTAACTGTGTAAGTAACTTAAGATTACTTGTCTTCTTCTGAATTGCATATTTCTATACTGTCTACTGTGACACAGCATGTCCTTAGAGCTCAGAATAGGTGAGACATTTTCCAGCCGTGTTAGGACACTTTCAACTCTTATTCAACTTCAGATAAGCAGTGAGGCACAGTCAACTCACTAATAAGCTCCTTGGAGTCAGGTACATTTTGGAGCTCTCACCCTACACAGGAGTCTTACAGGCTTCAAGGGGAAAGAACGGATCAGGGACAGGCAACAGCCAGCAGCATGTTGGATAGGCCCCTACCCTCCAAAATCATCCTCACTGCTCCCGCTCTAGCCATCCTAGTCCTTCATCTCCACAGAGGAGAAGTCAGAGGCAGAGGTGATAATACACAGGGTATGCAGGGAGCGGAGGAGAAGGTGGAGGGAGCCAGCCCTAGCAAGCAAAAGTTGCTAAGCACTGCATTTAGATGGTCAAACTTTATTTCACAGACCTGCTCCCTTGCCTATTGTCCCTTATCTTATACTGGAACAGTTAATTACTACCATGCATCTGTGTGGCTTTCAACCTTGTCGTGTTAAACATCACGCTTGTGTTTTTCTCAGTCTAATTTTTCAGTCACTTCGAATTCTAATCCCACCATCCTGAGTGACTGAGCCCTTTCATCCTTATATGGGTGTCATGGGCTCAGCAGTAGCAGTCGTTTTTCTCCTTCTTGGTAGCTGGTGCAGCGCTGTGTTTTTGATTTTGGGCCTGGGAACAGCGCTGATAACACCAGTGTTTTCAGTTACTGCTTGGTAATGTTTTGGTCTGGCCAAGGACTTTCTGAGTCTCATGCTCTGCCAGGGAGGAGGGAAGCCGGGAGGAAGCAGAGACAGGACACCTGACCCAAACTGACCAAGAGGTTATTCCATACCACAGCACGTCATGCCCAGGATGTGAAGATGGAGAGCAGAGACCCGGAAGGATGTGGTGGTGGACTGGGGGTGCACGGCATGGTCAGGTTTTTGGTACTGTGGGTGGTTCGCTGCTGGGGGCTGCACTGGCTGGGTCGGGCTTGATGAGCAGTTGTATTCTCTTTCTTTGTACTTCTCCTGTCATTATTATTACTGGTGGCAGCAGTAGTGATTTGTGTTATACCTCAGTTACTAAACTGTTCTTATCTCAACCTGTGCGAGTTGAATTCTTTTGATTCTCCTCCCCATCCCCCCAGGACTGGGGGAAGAAAGAGGGGGAGTGAGTGAGTGAGCGACTTTCAGTGAGTTTTAGAGACTTAAGCCATGAAAATGGGCCACTTAGTTTGCATGCCTTGTTTTATAAGGGCAAACATGATTTCCATGGACACAAGTCTAATATATGTCTTCTATAGAAAAATAATCCCTTTTTGTTACTCTAAATTGCACTGAAATATGAAGTTAATACAAAACCACCAGTAGATAATGAAGTATGTTTCTGCTAAGCTCTGTGGTGCCTCATTTGTGCCTCATGCAGAGTGCTGAACTAAGTAAAAACTTGAGCTGCATCAAATGAACTTAACTGATTTCCTTGAAGATTCATAAATGGGAAGGCCGGAGAGCAAGGCTGCAAGTCTGTTTGGCTGCATATGTAATGGCAGGAAATTTACCCAGCCATTCCGGCACCACGCTCAGAAGATGCATCTTATCAAGAAACTCAAGTGAACTCTCCAAATCACTTGCTTCGGTTTTCCTTGGAAAATTTATTAATTAGAGTCTAGTATACATATAAACAACAGCCATGGAGCAGGCAAACTCCATGTATAAGAGAAAACATGGAAGTTAAAGATTTGCACATATCTTGTGCACCATTTTCCAAGAAAGCCCATAGAAGCAGCCTTGTTTTGGAGGAATTTACAAAGGAAAAAAGAAAAAAAAAAAACCAATGTAAAGGTCCTTCATTTCATTTTATACAAAATACCATATGTTTTTGTCTGCTTCATTAATGCTACCTGGTTTGATGCCTAGAAAACACACACTGAGTTCAACCTTCAGGGGTCAGCAGTGCTCAGCATATCTATGAACTGAACTCTAAGTGGCTGTGAAGACTATCAAATAAGGGCTGACTCTGATGAATATTAATTCTGCAGTTTTAGGTAGAACTGTTTGGAATCTTAACACTAGCTAAGTACTTATCATCTCCCATCTCGCAAATGCCACTACAGTTCTTTTCTCAGAAATATAACAGTATTTCATTCAAAGGGTGCACTTTGAGATTATTCTTCTGAATAGATTTGCTAGACTGTAAAATTCTCTGTTTACTCATAGTTTTGAAATTAGATAAATACAGTATCCTTTTCTGAGCTTTCTCATGTAGAAAGTACTGTGTGTTATGAGTGACAACACTCATTTTTGGAAAGCCTAATACTTTCAGACTAGCTGTACATGGTCCTGGAATAAAGCTCGCTAAATGCAGCCGAGTTTTTTGTGGCTGCACTGAAATATGAGCAGTGTAAAAAGAGGCTGCTTTACTGTCTCATTTCTCTGCCCAGTGGTCTTTCAAAGACTGTTCAACCTAAATTTTAGTTTTGGTAGATTACCTTCAAATCACAGTAAATTAGAGCTCAGGATTTACTCGCAGTGCAATGCCTTACTCTGCTAGAAGCCTAACAATTTAAATGCAAGGGAGCACAACCTTTATAGCTTTAGAGTTGTCTTGACAATGTGCTGTTTATGGACTCTTTTTAGCATACATAGGCATGCATGCATGCAAAGCCGAGAGCCTGAAATGAAATGACTCAAACAAAGAATCTCTCCTGTTACAGCACTAACATTATTGCTATTCCAGACTTTCTTAGTCTTGTTAAGCACCAGCGGATTGAATAAAAAGGGAATACGAAGTGTGATGGATATGAAAATATAACGATGACAGTACAATAAATTAATGCTTACCATTTCCTGAGTGCTTGCAAAATCTGCCTCTTTCGAGCTACACTGCACCAGAAGCATTATAATATCAATCAGGACAATACAAAGGAATATGTATTTCTATCAAAACCTACTTAAAGCAATAAGCATTCCTGCTTCCTGAAGACAAAACCAAAATAAAAACAGAGGAGGTTTTAATCTCATTGGAACAGTACACGATACACTGCTAATGCCACTGCATAAAAAAAGAGGAATGTTTATACGTGGTTAAAAATACAGCCTGAGCCTTAGCACTGTGTTTTGCATGTAGAATTTCATTGCATGTAGAATAAACTACTCTGCATCTAACTCAGAATCACAGCCATAACCCCTCAAGGTATTTTTATTTGCCCTCAAATGAACATAAAAATGGAGTTCACAGAACAGCCATTTCTTTGCTATTTCTGCAGTGCCTCTTAAAGAACTGGCAGTGCAACCTCAGATTAGAAAGTGCTGGTGCTTCTGAAGCATGCTATTAGTGTAAAACTTGGCCTGGACTTGACTTTATTTTAAAAATGACAGAATATTAAAAAAAACCCCTTTGATCTGTATTTGTATCTGACCTACATTGTTGCTGGATTGAAAATACTTTCAGTCAATTAGTGCTTTCATCCGACACAGTCAGCTACACCATCCAGTCTCCAAGTACTGACGCTCTTTTACACTACTTTTTCTCTCACCCATGACACAGCTAAGTGACTTACCACAAGGGAGTAACAAATCTTGAATCCAGGTTTAGCCACAAAGTAGTCATCAGATTTGAAGGTTATCTTTAACTGATTTGTTCTTGATGTTATTCTTGGAGGTACTTCTTTGTGTCCACACCACCGTCCTCGTATAACTGTGCTGGTCTCTGATACATCTTCCACTTCCACAAAGTCATACCTGGGAACCAGTTTAAAGAATTAGCTTTTGTTAACTCTGGTTACAGAAGATGATCGCAATTAGACAGGAGCACAGCTAGAGACACAAAGACAACTATCCCCCATTCTCCATTGCAAAACAGCAGAACATCAGAACAAATACTATAAATGGTGGACGCGTTCAAATGGATGATTTTTGGGCTCCTGGAACATGACAGTATTTTCTACCACATTAAAGTAGCAATGAGAGGCACTTGCATGTGCTTAGTGCACTGTAAGCATATGCATTGCATTTCAGGTGGGGCATAAATAATATAGAGACCTGATAAAATATTATTTAAGGCAGGCTGCCCAAGCTGAGCAGCTGCAAGCACTTGTGCAGTTTCTGATATCGAGTCAGAGGGCTGGAGCTGAGCTGCCACTGTGCCCAGGAGCAAAGGTAGGTGCTGGAAGGACACAGGGCACTGCATGCTTCTGAAAGGTGCTTTTTAGGAGTTTCTTTGTAGATAGCATGGTGCTCTTGCTAGACGGTTTGGAAAGACAGTGGAAAAGGGCAGGCTGGAACACTGTGTGCCATGGTGGGGACTCCTCTGTTGTTTGCATGGGTGCTGTCACCAGGGTAAAAGCAATAGCATGTCTTGCCCTGTGAAAGGTCACACTTTGGCTAGGCACCCATGCCACAGTCTTGGTGCCCAGAGCCCAAAGAGGGCTCTGCCAAGAGCAGCAGACACTAAATCCCAGGGACGAGGGGACACAGACCACACTCACTGCCACAGTGTGCACATTCACTTGTCCTGGGTCGTTTATTGAGTAAATTTATGGAGCTGGAGAATAAGGAAGGCAGAGAATAAAGTCTTGAGCTCACTCAGCCTCTGAGAAAAGCAGTCCCTCAATATCTGTGGAGCTAGAATTAGGCCACACACATTGCAGCCAGCGAGGGAGAGGTGATGACAGGAGCGGATGGTTGAGTGGGAGAGAGTCGAGAGATGACGAGACCTGCTATCCTCACAGTACAGTTAAGATCTTTACCAGGAAAGGTTTTTACTACCAAAACACGTGCTCCCTCCAAAGAGGGAGTTTAAGACTGTTAACCAAATCTTACTAGCAATGTGCTGCTCCCCACCCCTCGGTCTGTGGGCCAGGCGCCTGCCTCTCTGCCCAGTTGTGGGAGCTGAATTGCTCTGTAAATAACAGACCTGCTTTTCTTTTTCCACTGAGAGCCCATGTGAAAAACACACAAGTACTATGTGGCTTGAGAATATCAGTGCTGCTCTTTCATTCAGCAAGCCCCAAATTGCATAGAATAGAAAATAACAGATTTGCCTTAACCAAATCACTTAAATATGCCCAAACTCTGCTGAAGCATACATTTTTTGTAACCCAACAAACTTCAGCTCCAGACTAGAGGTAACTCGTCTCAAGCTCTCCAGTGTCTTTTACTCCCACTCCCTCATGGTATGGATATGGTACACCATGGTAGAGCTCTGCACTGCCTGCCCAGGGACATTCACCATTGCCCCCGGGCAGCATGACAGCCAGTGAATGCTGACTTCAGCACAAGGGGTTGCAGAGGCTTCAGAATAAGATAACCTTGTAGGCTTTGGGGAAGATTGTCCTCCCCACTCTTTGAGGCCACAAGGCAGACTAACTGCCAGGAAAAATGGGACTTACAGGGATTATTTCTGCTTTCAACAGCAGAGGCTTTGCTGCAATGGTCATGGAAGTAGGTGCAATCTTAGTTGTTCCTGTGCATCCAAGGAGACACAGAGGCTGGGTGATTTAATTGCTTTTCAGAATCATCTCTTATCAAGTGCCTGTGGAAATGCTAACAGCACTTCCAGAAAATTCTGTAAAACCTTGAATATTTATTCTCCTTCTGAAACAGCTCTGTTAATGTATACCTTTTTATTCCTCAGTCTGAATGAATTTCAATGAGGTCAGTCTTAATAGTATGCAAATTAAAATAATTAACATTAATAAAAAAAAAACACTGAGAATTTTCTGCAAGAAAAAAGTGTAAGGTCAAAACCAAGTACAAAAGGAAGGTAAGGTGCAGAGGTCCTGAATTACTTGTCCACTGTGCACAGTATTCAAGCACATGCTCTGCTCTCAGCATTCATTTCAATTAAACACGCCTGGCTGTCTCTCTAAAGCAGCACTGCAGGGATTGTCAGGGAATGAAGTTGCAGAAAGGACCTAGTTTTGAGAAACATACTGAGCATTAGTAAAAAATCTTACTATGCACAGAGTACTTAACAGGCTTAAAGCCATCAGGAGCTGTCTGCCCGAGAAATTCCTCACTCTGGAAATAATGCTATGCAAATAAAGGTTTTCCAGGAATGCCAGGGAAAGCTTTATTGCAGAAAAGAATGTGATATTTCTCCAGCTTCTACAGACACTATGGAAGGTCTCTGTTTCCCTCTGCATCCTAAATTTGCTGCTCTGGAAGAAGACAGTCCCCAAACCCATAATGCCAGTAACAGCTTGACTTCCGCTCACCATGCCACCACCTTCAATGGCTCTTGACAGAGAAGACTTAATCTTTTTTTTTTTCCTCAGTAAATTAGCCCTCCATTTCAAAGTTGCAATGCTTTAAGGTCAGCCACAGTTTAGCAGCTATGTAAATATTAACAAGCTGCTTCTGTATGCATTAGGCTCCCAATATGGGACAGCGTTTGTGGTGCTAAGAGGTAACTGTTATCACTGATTCAGCAGCTGATCTTGGACCAACAGTACCACAGCAGAGCAGCTGCTG
This sequence comes from Myiopsitta monachus, assembly GCA_017639245.1. Classification (NCBI taxonomy): domain Eukaryota; kingdom Metazoa; phylum Chordata; class Aves; order Psittaciformes; family Psittacidae; genus Myiopsitta; species Myiopsitta monachus. Next base: position 83,794,708 of record CM029919.1, on the reverse strand, counting down.
CCAAGACCATCAAGGCAGAGGGAAGGACAGCTAGTTTCAGGCTGCATTCTTTTATTACTAAATGGAAAGCAAACCTGCAGAAATTATTCTCTCCACCGGTAGTGCAGAAAATTAACACAGTAAAAAAAGAAAAAAACCAATCCACCCTGTAAAACCCTGCAGAGATGGCAAATCTTACAAATGCAAACTAATTGACAAAGAAGATAAGATAAGCAGAGGCTGGGTGCGCAGAAATCCTAACAGCCCAGTTCTCTGCATAGATAAGGTGTAAGTAACAACATGATCAGGCAGGGAGCTGGAAGCTGAGACTTGAGCCTTTTATATAAGTAGCATCACAGCAATCTGCCTTTCAGAGCACACTGGGAAGCCTGAGACTACTCTCTCCTCCATAACAGATAGCTGAATAAAAGAAATGAAATATGAACAGAAAATTCCATGATTTTAGACTGTTTCAGTGAATGTAGCAAGGTTCAGATCTGTGCTCTGCTAATGCAAAACAATTTATCCACCTGGCTTAATGAGCCAGATCAACTGAGCTTACGGTCACTTCTGTTTAAAAGGGTAAAACAAAGCAACTTGGATACAGTAGAATATACTCAGATATATCATCAGTATGCAGAGTACACTGATGTTTGTGGACCTATATTTAACGGTTTTTAAAGAAAGTATACCAGTGAAGTTTAACAATAAAGACAGGTAATTTGAAGAACATGGTTATGGTTTTCAGTGTATTTTTATCTGTCCCTCACACCCCAATATAAACACATACCTACTTGCTCGCACCTCCCAGAGCCTTCCACCTACTGAAAAAGATGGGCTTTGCCTGGCTGAAACATGACAGAGGTGATAGAGGACAAAATCCTGTTAAAGTAGTACCTGAGTTGTTAAATAGCTGGATTTAAGTATACAAGTGCCTTGTGCTTAAAATATTATAGAAGGACCAAAACCTGCCAAAATGGCTTCAAGTCCAGGACAGCTCAGCTTATTTATAAACTCAAAGACTGGTTTGGGTTGGTAGTGGCTCTTGGAGTTCTGTTCTCCAAGCGGGGCCATCCTAGACCCAGGCAGAAATACCCAGGTTTTGTTTTGCAGTCTCATGCCAGCGGCCACATCCTTAAGATTGCATACGATGCTAAGAAGCCCTTTGCAAACTTCCACCACTCACCTGCAGATATCATTTTCAGGCTCCTCCAGTCCAAACTGATTATCAAAAGCCAGCTGGATCCTGGTGCTCTCAGGTGAGTGGAGCCGCCATGTCAGCAGGAGATTCCTGGGGTAACTGCTGGGGAAGCGAGGACTGTGGATGCAGCCATTCCCTGCCACACTGATGGTCTCTTCTTTTCGGTACAAGTCTGTGAGGTGATTGCTCTCTGTTAGTAGTCACAACTTGTAGAAATTAGTATGTTGCTCCAGTTACAGGAAGGCAAAAAACACAACAGTTTATAACACAGAACAAATTACTTGCATTTAAAGTCTATAAAAAGTTGGGTCTAGGAGCAGTTATTAAACAGGAAACAAAGTATTTTCTATTAATTCAACCCCCTCAAAACAACACGAAAACTAGTACTCAAATAGATATATTTTTATTTCATGATAAATATATCATTTCCTTTCTACTGATATTGATTATATCATTTCGTTCTCACCATTTTGGTTTTAAAGCAGAATTTTAACTTCAATAGAACTTGCAAGCTTGAGAACAACTGTGAGAAAAAGTGAAGTGACAAGATAAAGAGCTCTTCTTCCCAGACTTGGTGCTCTGGAAAGAGATGCCATCTCATCAAAAGCAGCAGTAAATGGCTACAGGAAAGTAAGTGCAAGAGAGTCTGTTTGTTGTGCTTCAGTATTTCTTCACAGGTAACAATTTTATTTTATTTATATGGTGCGAATAATTTGCTGTCAATGGGTCATGTAAGCTGTTCCATGCTTACAAACGATGTAACCAATTAAGTCAGAAACTGTCCCATCAACATCTTCCTAACTTCAAGACAAATAGTCAAGTCTTTATTTAATTAAAATTCCACAACTTCTACCTAAGCAAATACTCAATTGATCATGAAGTTTACTTATGCTGAGGTAAAGCAGTAAATCTCTGGCTCCAAAGATTACAGGAACTGTGGCAAAACCCAGCTCTCTAAAAGTCAAAATGTCTTCTGAGTTCCAACCATGGACTTGCATTGTCCAGCTGTTACTGATACTGGAATTTGGCTCTCAACATCAGAGAACTACAAATAACTATTTTTTTGTGCATTGACAACTTTAGTGCAGGTAAAATTTTGCGAATCAGAAGACTCCAAGGCAACATGCAGAGCACAGCCGGGTCCAGTTCCTAGTTAAGAAACTCAGATATGAGCCTCTACCTGTGAGACAGCTATCTATGTTCCCCATATTGTGTGCAGGGATCTAGGGCTCAGCTCGGTTACCAGCAGAAAGATTTCTCACACCATTTAAGACACAGACCTTCACAAGGACAGGGGGCCTCGCAACACACCCAGCAGCCCCCAGTGGAAGCTGTGCTGTCTTGTGGGCAAGCTGAGACCCTTGTCAGCAGCCTGTGGGAGCTACCCCTGGGCAAGTCCTGAGTCAGTCATCCCACTGCATTGACCAGATTTCTACTTGATATGGGAACTTGAGCACCTGCTTTCATGTAAACACCTGAACTCCTAATCTTAAACTGAGAATTGCCCCCAGTACTCCACTGAATGTACAGGTCATCCTTCAGTTCAACTACATGCAATAGATATATAAAACTGATGCATTCTGCTGAATTTGGCTACCGAGGAAGAGCAAATGGGATGAAAATTTCTCCCACCAAGCCACTCTATGAGCATTGGAAATAGAAACCCAAAGTAAGCAAACAGCCACAGCCATCTGTCTTGTAATCAAAGCTTGCTTTCTTAAAATAAAATCTTGGGTTTGACTGAAGGTTACTAAGCTCTTTATCCAAAAGAAATAGATTTGTTTCATAATGATTATGGTAAACAGGAACCCAGAGAAATAGGACAAACTTCATGCTAAGTACATCTATTTTTCAGCTTGCGGTTCACTGTTTCCAGGCTGTAAATACCTCCCTGCACGTAGCTGTAAGCAAAGTGTGGCTGTGTGTCAACAGTTAGTTGTTAGTCTTCTGACAGGGTAATAATTCTAGCTCACAACCAACCTGAAACTTAGAAGATAAAAGTCTGGGCTTCCTGCTAAAATCTCCAGATATCCAATTGTGACACCTTCTAAGACGTTTTCATTCCAGATTAAATGTTCTTATACTCTGAGACACCCTTTCTAAGCAAATACAGCCCTAATTTCGTATCTCACAAAAGAGCAAAATACTCAGTTTTGATTTGTTCTGTTTTGACCAAACAACTGGTAAGTCCAAGCATTGGAAATGTGACAATTCAATGAAAACAAAGACCACACACCTGTTAGTTTTGCTGCAGTTTTCATCAGGAACATCTACACTCAAGTCTGGTTTTTATTTTCTTTTCTTCCATTTTTTCCCACTAATAAAAAGAAAAAAACCCTAAAACTACAAAAAACCCACCTCTGTTTTCCTCCCCTCCTCCAATCTGGAATGCAACAAAATGTCCAGCCAGCACTAATGAGCTCCTACTGAAATGCTCAGGACCTCTGAACTCTGAAAATACCCAATGAGTCCAAGAGGACAAGGTATTCACCAGACTATGTCCAAAATATCCAAGAAAAGGGATAAAAATAAAACCATTTGATGATAACAAATTTTGCACTTTCAAATGAAACAGCCATTCCCCAAGTCTGAACAAAAGTTACTGCAGTAAACCATGGCAGAACTTGGCCTATACTTGAGAGTACTTTGCTTTTCTTTCTTGGACAGCAAACTCTTGCCATTTTCCCACTATCAGCACACATTTGACTGTGTGGTTCAATGTGCTTCATGCCTCTGAGGGAAAGGTTCTCTTTCCCCAGACAGTCCTACTACAGGCTTTACTCTGGAGTTGTTAGCTGCTGAGATTAGACTGCCAGGGACAGTACTTTTTAAATGTGCTCATATATATACCCACAAACAAAAAAAATTGTGCACTTTACACAAGGCTGAGAAAATATGTTAGCAGTGTTCTTGTATCCCAAGAAGATAGGCTCTGTCATGGCATTTCATTTAAGTTAAACTCTGAATTCCACAGATCAGGGTGCTCTGTCAGCAAGTCAATCACTAGCTGACCAAGCTATGCTGAAATGTAATAGCTGGTGCAGCTCTGCAGTATCCAAGTTGAACAGGTAAATGGAAAAACAAAGCTGCACATGTTAAAAAGCTTAAAAATCAAAGCACAGCAACTTGCTATTTCTATTATGGTAAATGCAGTAAAAAGTCCTTATAGAGGAAAGGCTGAAGGGAAGCATGGGGAGACAACTCGTAGTATAGTAAAACGGGAGATATAAAAATATTACAGTATGAAGATATGCCTTCTCCACAAAAAAAAGAAGTATATTTGTCAAGAATGCACATAAATACTGTTTCTATAACTCACACGGGATGAAATGCAAAGCCACTCAGAGCCTTCACTTGACAGTGGAGTAGATTCTTCAGGAGCTCTGGTTCAGCTAGATTCCCTCTTACCCTTTCCCCACACACTAAATTACAACCTAGAGCAGAGTAGCCAGGACAGGAACCAAAAGCACTAGTTTTCTGTGGGGATTTTCAGTGGGATTTTGCAGAGTTAACTGGTTTGGATAAATGTGGATACACAGTCAATCCCAGTTTGGTCTCTGGAGGTTGGCCCCTCATGAATCATCAAGCATCTGGAAAACAGTTCGAGGGGATGTGAGCAGCTCCTGTACTTTTTGTAGCAGCTAAGATGTAAGACTAAAATTACAAGACCTTTCCAAGCAGACAAGCATTGTCCTCATCAGATAAACTCAGGGAACTTGTGGAAACCAGATACTGGCCATGGGGAAAGTCAGAAAAAAAAACACTTGGGAAAAGATGCAGGCAAAGGAAAAGGCAGTGCCCCTTTCAAGGCAATGTTGCAATGCAATACGATGCAGCATTACAGTATCCTGAATGTCACACGCTAACTGTTTTCCATACTACTTTATGGGAGTAAATAAAAGATGACAGTGGGTAATACACTGCCTGTCACATTTACTAAAAAGCATATAATATCATTTCACAAGGAATAAAAGTAGATGTTAAGTCATAAGGCAAAAAGGCCATTTAAGCAATACACAGAAGGAGGATATTGTACGTGGCAGGTGTTACAAAGACGTTCCTGCACTGGGGGAGGGAAACTATCCTCATATGGAAGATGAGTGCAAGGAAGCTGGGAGACATCCTTCACAGTGAGGCAATTCTCTGCAGAAAGTCTGAACTGCCTGGGAAGCAGCTTGCTCTATATTTTATTTATCTGAATTAATCTCTCTTTTTCTCTTAATTCTTTCCCAATCACTAATTTTAAACATAGTGGTACAAATGATAGTCCAGCTGTCCATGTTAGAGGGGCTTTCATTTAAGTGCTCAAAGCAGCTGCATTTTGAGAAATGTTTGCCTTTTTCCCCCTGCACGGAGGGCAGCCCTGGAACTGGGAAGTCCAGTTCAATACTTAGCAAATACTGATTGTCTCAAGTCTCCTCACTGTGGGTGCCCAGCAGATCCATTATTTCTCCTTCCCAGCTAGGGCATGTTCTCCTAATGCCATGTTGCATGAACAGCAAGATTCAGAAACACAGATTTCATCCTCTGCTTGCTCTGGATGCCTGCATCTCCTTGCAAGCTTCAGCAACCTATTGACACATTCTTGTTAAAGATACTCCCAGTCATGACACTACAGAAAGAAGTTCACTTTTACTGTCATCATTCAGGTAGACAATGAATTCCTTCATTAAAATTAAAAAAAAAAAAAAGTCAATTACTGCTTTCTAATAGCTAATCTGACATCTGTTCTTGGATATCTATTGAGGAAGAAGAGTTTATAAGTGTCAATTCCTTCAGAAAGAAGAAAAATTCAGAGAATGACCTTGTCTAAGGACCTAACCAATAATATGGCAGATTTAGTTCCACTTTTCTAAGGTTTCTGGAATTTCAGCCACATTTCCTTAGGTGTCCTGTGTGTAAGTTTGCTTCTGTCTTTATTCCCCTTGTGGAAGTGGTTTGGCCAACGTAAACAACTTTGATACAGTGGTAGAGGCTGAAAAGATACCATATTCTGACATGTTTTATGACAAGAAATATGCCCTCTTAAACCCCATGGAATGTAACCTGATGAGCTCATCCTCTGTTACAGCTGAGGAGAGAGTTGCTAGAAACCGTGTGAAGTTCATTTTACCACTTGTGAAACTATTTGTTCTTTCAGGAAAGGACCTTGGGAGTTTGCATGTGGGAGTTTTCCAGATATAACCCTCCACCCCCAAGGCTGCTCTCTTTGAAACAAATACAGCAGTTAATGGTTTGCCACCAGTTTTTAAACAAATAAGACAACCTTTAGGGCGAATAATAGGTCTTCAGTGCCTTCAGTTGAAAATTAGCCTCATCTAAATAGCTGAATCCACAGAGTGAGACTGCAAAGAACAGTAAAACATTTTTGAATCAAAGCCACAAATCAGTTCATCTCAGGGACAGGCATGCCAAGCAAGCTGTATTTATGGCAGCATGTTCAGATATTCATTGGCTTTTTTTTTTTTATTCCCCCCCCCTTCTGCAATAAGGAGAAACTTTATTTGTTATCCATAAGGTTCCATATAAATCAGAGGAAAAGATGACAAAGTTCATGGTCAAAATAGTGCATTCCATAGCCAGTCACAGCTTGTTGGGAAGATATAAAACTGTAAGGACATTTACCTTGTTTTGTTGGGGATTTTTAAGTGAATATAAATAATCAAATGAATCCTAGTCAGTGAACACAACATCACAATTCTGTTCTCTAATTAAGAAAATAATACTACATGCTATTACAAGTCTTAGACATCTCTGCCCTTTTAAGGACAGAATCCTAACACACCGAGGTCAGCTCTGCTCCCACCATGATTCACCAGATCTCCGAGAAGGCAGACCAGGGGAGGCAAAGAGTTGGGATTGCCAGCAATGAGATGAGAACGGAACAACCCTGGCCAGACTAAAAACTGTAAACTGTCTGTTATGGGGGCAATAAGCTGAGAAAACAGTCATTCTGGTATAAGAATGCATATGTAAGAGTATATTGGGCCAGTGGATCCAGTCCAAGGCATTACTTCAGGTTGATTTCAGCTTTATACAACTTGAATAGCCCTGTTTATTTCAAGGGCAAATGAAGTTATAGTTAAGCTCATACTTAAGGGGTTTGCTGGATCAAGACGCAAATAAGAACATTTTAACATCACCCTATGTGTCACATATCACCCAGCAACCGAAGCAATTCAGAAGTGACCCAAACCCCACTGGAGTTGATGAAAGACTCAGTTTGGTTGGCTTGCCACTGAATTTAAAAGAAGCAGTTCCAGGTACCTGCTCCTTCTCTTATCAACAAGGCCCTTTCTTTTTATAAGAAGCAGTGAAACACACTACAGGTATTATCAGAGTTCAAATCCAAAACATGACTTGTCATTGAGGCAATATCAAACGATGCTGTGTGCATGTTCAGCCAAATTCAGACCTTGCAAGCACATACTCATTTCTGAGTCCCTGAGGTGTGTGGAGCTTTTTGCTAGAAGAAAATGTTTTATATCTATATAGGATGTATCAAAGCAATGAAAAAATGAGTTGTAGTTGAAAGAAGCAGAATACCAGTACAGAAGTTATCAAAGAATGAAAAAAAACCAGCCACATAAAATTCTATTCAAAGCCATCATCCATTTTATACCAGAATGGCTAATAGTCAGCCTGTGCTTCTGTGCAGAGCAATTCCATGAGTCTTGGCATTGCACAGTCTGCAGTTGCACAGGACATCATCAAAGACCACTCATGAGAACATCAAGTGGGTAATTGATAAGGAAGTCCAGGAATATAATTCATAGAGCCTGCTACAGTGCTTCTTGATATAAGAAGAATTACTTTATTTGCATTTAATAATATTATTTGTACTATGGAACGGTCACTATTATCTTCATTTGGAATGCAGTACTATAGAAACAGTCCTGAAATGAAAAAACAGGATGAACTGCATTTTGATGGGATGAAGGCTGTGACTCTCCTTTGTCCCCTATGGAGGGTGCCCTGCTCCGACTATCATAGATGAATATCGACAAAACAATTTCTTACATATTTTTATGGGGATATTAAATTCTGTGATGTGTTCTTTGCTTTTTGCAGTGACTTGTATTATTTGCCTTAATTTGACTTTTTCTTTCTACATGAAAGAATATGCTGACTGTCTTACATTAAAGCAGGAAATTGCTAAAAACCATGTGAAGTGTCTATAGAAAAGTAACATATGTTAGCCCAACATGTAAAAACTTTGTTAACTGATAGTTCTCTCATGGGTGGTAGTGTTTCAATGCATCTCTCTTGGACTCTTAAACCAACAACAAACTGAATGTAATTTTCTCTTGGGATTCTATAATTAAATACTGAAAAAGGAAAATGTGTATATCAAGAATGTGCAGCTCTAATGATGTGGAGTAAGACTAATGCAAATAAGCCCATAATCATGAGAACAAAAATACTATAAAACCCCAAGAAACCATGTGAAAAAGCAAAGAGGGAAATGACTCTCCTGGTGCTGCGAAGAGGCTTAAGGAAAACCTTGTAACTGGAGCAGAAGTTTGCAGTGAGTGTTGGCATCTTCATGAGAAGACTGGTCCATAATGAACTTGTGTAGCAAGATGATGCAAACTGCAGACAAAATTGCTATTAAGCATTAATATCAACACTAGACTTCAGCTCACATTGTTTTGCAAAGAACTAGTGCATTGTGGACTTAGGCACTCCAAATTTTCCTGTTTAAGGCAGTGGCTTCAAGTAAGCAAACTTCTGTGGAAGCTTCCTTCAAATCCTCAGGGTGTAATGAAAATATACTCTCTTCTCATTTTCCCTTCATTTTTTTTTTTCCAAAGGATGGACTTTTTTGCTTCAGGTGCATGGCTTGAAAGAAAATTTGGTTTTAGATATTGTTTTAGAAACTGTTTCAGTCAAGCACTCCTAAGACTCAACAAGATGTGAAATTTCCTTAAAGAGAGAAAAATGTCAATAAAAGGAAAAAGAAAATCTAGTCAAAGGGGGAAAGGCTTCTCATGTTAAACATACTGCAGCAGGCGGACAAGCAACTACTGAGTGGAAGGGCATACATTAGAACATTAGGCAGTAAAAGGAGATGCTGTTTCAAAAGACAAATCAAGGCAATTTTCTCTTGTAATGTGCACTTCTTTACCCTCTATGTGAGCATTGAAGATGCAAAATCTCTGGAAGGGAGTGAAAGTTCACTTCTTATAATGGAAACCCTGGCAATAGCATTTATTTCCTTGGACTGAGTTTGCCATGGGCATGCTTTTAGTCTCTTAAGGTCCATATATCAACTGATTGTACAAAGATAAAAGCTTGTGGGTATATTTCAGTCCATTTAAAGCAGGTGTGTTAAAGACCTAAGTACCTAAAAGTTACCCAGATCTTTAAAAAAGAAAAAAGGCAGATCTCACTGTATTAAAATATGATTGTACTCCTTTCCTTTATTTGTAGTAGTCTAAGAGGCTAAATCTCTTCCAAGGAAATAAGAGCCTGTGCTGTGATTCTTCTATTTGCTTGAGACAATTCAGACCACTTCTGCCTCCTCTCAAGGATGAGTTTTGGATGCTGCTTCAAAGATGGGCTGTCCATTTTCTAATAAAAGGTTAGAGGTAAAATGCGGGAAAAGTTCTTGGAGCAGGGACCAGAACCCATGACTTAGTCACAAAGTAAATATCCAGCAGCATTTCTCTTTTCTATTCCAAGGCACACTGTCCTGAGGCTCTGACAGTTTAGAGCAGAGAACACCATGGCTCCCTTTTTGCCCTATGCCTCAGGGTTTTTTTTTCTGCTGGAAACTACAGCACTGGGGCTAAGAGGGCAGCACACACTGAGGTCTTTTCCCAGCATGGAGGTAGAAGACAAGCAGGGCCTGAAGGGACAACTTTTCGTCATTTAGATAGAACCCCTGTGTTGATAAACATTTCCCCAGTCTGGAAAGCAATTTAAGTTGTACACACTGAAAGTACTGAGTACTTTAAGTGCACAGGGCCCTTCCTGTAAGTGCTTAGGATTTTCTCTGGAGGTTTGGCATCAGAACACTGCAGAGCTGTCATGTGGACAGATACTGCAATTTAACAAAGTTTCCAAGCACATTCATAAAATTCTTGGCTGTGGCCTTCTTTTATTGTTATGATCTTGCACCAAAGAATCATCTAGAGATTTCCTTAGTCCTGCAGAACAGAACAAAACTACATGGGGTGAAAGAGGTGGGAAAGCTCATTCACAGTCAGTATACAAAGACTGGGATGGGATGATACTGATGTACATCAGCACAGCCCACAAGCTCAGATGCTGCTGTGTCACATGCAGCAACAATCTCTCACACCAGTACAGCCACATCCTGATCACTGTAAGCTGAAACCAAAATTGGAAATGGTGTTGGCTCCAAAGGCTCAATTTACACACCCCGGCTTCCTAAATCCTTTCTGGAAAAACAGCTGTTTGGCTGTTTACCAAGAGGAAGTGATTGGAAACATTCTTTCTAGGCTGTGTGTGGGTGTTTAACAAAAAAAAAGAAAAGCCCAAGATACAGGGGGGCTAAGCCACAACTCAAGCTCATCTCATACTGCTGCCCCATGCAGTCCCTGCTGCAGCCATCCCACCTAGATGTCTCACTGGTTTTACTCCGTATGTGAACCTAACATGTTCATCATCAATTTCGTGGTGGTTGGAGATGCTGATCAACATTGTGTTGTGCACTATGGAACACAAGAGAGAGAACCTCTCCACTAAAAGTTTACACTTTACAAGATAAACAATGGAAGAACACAGAAACGCTATTTATATCATTCAGCAAACCAGTGGAAGGACAAAGAATTAAATATATCTTTCTAGATTTCCATTCCAAAGCCCTTATTAGGCAATGCTCTTAGAAAACAAAACAGGTTTTGTTCTTTACCCAGAAGCTCCCTAAATGGAATGGAGAAACTGCAAATAATACTACTAATAATAATAGGCAAGCAGTAGGTTACTCTCTCCTTTTCTAGCAAATTAGGTGCCAGTAAAATGAAGATGTGCATGGAGGTCTTCTTCCTGAGAGAAAGGTTTTCTGTTCATTTCACCTATCAAATAAATTCCACCTCACACACTTCTAGCTATAAAACATGTGATCAGAGCAGGACTGGGACTCGGCTGCACATGTTCCCAAATCTTTTATAATACATTTCACTACTCTCAGGTTTGTAAGTTAGAGCCACAACAAATACTGCATGAGCAGATCAAAACACACTGAAACCTGTGTGGAGAAAATGATATTCAGAACTCTGCGAAGACTCCATGGGGAGCAGACATTATGTGTCTTTATGTTCTGAACAGAGCTGAGTACACTGTTGGCAAATCAAGGAGTAATTAAATAATCCTTCACTTTCACGGGCCTTCGATGAACTCTCGCTTTTAAACTGGAAAACTGGAGTCCCCCGTGTAACCACAGCTGGAGGCAAAACCAGACTTCAAAGTTGTCCTCTGACTATGGGTTCACTGAAATGTTTGACAGAAGAAGAATTGAGCAGTTACAATGATATATTCAGCCAGCTTCAGCTCCCGATCTCGCCAGCAGCACATTTCACTCCTCTAGCCTTCAGAAGACACAAGAGACGATGTAACATTAACCAGCAGACACCTTCAGCACCCCCTCACCTTAAAGCTTCCAGAGCAAAGGTGGTGAACCAGGCAAACACAGTTTGCCCTTACCTTGCTAAAAGCCTAATGCTGTGGAGAAATGCCTGTAGATGTCAGGGTAGAGGATTTAAGGGAGAAATCACAAGCTTCTGCTCCGGAAGCACACGACGGTGGTATGCATGTGGCTGGACAGCAGATGTGACTTTGATGCTTGGCTCAGGCATAACCGGAGTAGGTCTGTGGAAGCATGTGAAGACCAAACCCAGGCCATGAAGGCATATAGCCTGCAGGTAGCCCTGTGGTGAGAAGGTCTACTCTCTGTGTTGCCTAGGGAAGTCAAAGGGGATTATTCCACTGCTGTCTCACCCCAGGTCTGTGCTGGTATTGCTGGTGCACATGTAGATGAACTTCACACACTGAGGTCCTGTCCACTAGAAAGGCACAGCTGCATGTTGACTATTTAATGAAGCTCTGACCAGCTGTTTGGTGGAAGAGGAGCCTGATAAGAAGTTTATGTGACTGAGATAAAAAGGGTGAGAAAGTCCAATAAACACAGTACTTTCACATCATTTCATGAACACTGTACAAGAGCTATTGAATGGAGATGGGGACACACTGTGCCATTTCATGGGTAAACTTATTTTGATGTTAATGCTTGAAATGAAGAAGGCTACCTTGGCGCTCTTTGGACTACCCAAACAAATGACTTATTCAGTCAGCTCTGCATAATTTCATGACATCTAGGATTAAAGTTTAGTAAGAAAAAAGAAATAAGCATCAGTCCATCTCTACTCATAGTAGGAGCAGAATATATGACGTCAGCGTGGGGTTTTTTGATTAGCTTCAGCAGCCTTGAGCCAGATATCACCAAATACGGCACCAAGAAAAGAAAAATAAATTTACCATAGTACTGCCTAAAACTACACTTTGATCAGTTTCCGTTAAAAAAAAAGAAGGAAGAGAAATAATAGATGTTCCTTTGTTGCACTTAAAGCTCAGAAAATAAGTTACACACCACTTCACTCTTGCCAGGTTGAAATCTTGTCCAAAAGAGGAAAAATATTAAAGTTCATGTGTTTGATATGAGAAAGAAAAGCAAAAAATTCAGCTTGGCAGAACAAATATGAAAATAAGATTAATGACAAATTTGGTGTCAAAATTGTATTTTTCTGGTTTCTATTTGCTGGAAAGAATGCCAGAGACTTTTTTTCATTGTTTGTTTGCACTTCCAACCTGCTTCAGTCATTCCTGATGAATTTATCTCAGTCTTTTCCATGGAAACCACGGAATAATAGTCCAGGATAAAATTTTAAACCTTTCTTGATTTAGAGACTTCAGAAATCCTACTTTACAGCAAACACCCAAGAGTACTCAGTAAGATGGAATGGCAATGACCGTTTTTGGATTCCCTAGGGTGAAATGTTCTGGTTTTCTTTATAGCTTAGACTGTAACTAAGAAAATATCACAACTATGACCTTGGATATCTTCTAGTATAAACTATAACTAATTAATTGACATCTTTGGTAAATAACAACTGCACTGTGTGTTACTAAAATCAGTCGTGAGTAGTGAAAGTAGCACTACTGTCCTATCAGTTGCTTGCCTCTGTATTGAATTACCTGATGTAAAGTGGTTACTCTTTTTGAATTCTCAGGGTGCTCCTTATCTCAGCATCTCAGCTTTCTCAGACATTCACTTTTAATTTGTTACTAAAACAAACTTCCTACATTGCAAGTCTCATGAGCTTTCAGAGTCATTGTCCTTGCTGCTCCCCCCAGGAGCATCACAGGCTATGGATAGAATGGAGCATGCTATGGCATGGGCTGCCTGCATCCACTGAATTACAGGTCCATACATACTTTTTAAATCCACACTGACATGAGCAAACACTACCAAGATTTGCACAGCAAATATTTGGCAAGGAGAAGGTGGTCCTCCCTTCCTCCCTCCATCCCTGCCTGGGTGCAGCAGGGTTAGTGCTGGCACGCACTGGCAGAAAGCACATTCCCCAAAAGCAACAGGGAAACATAAAATGCTGGGAGACCCACAGGCTGCAACCTGCCAAGGGTTTGCCTGATACACAGCTGCAAGGTAAAGGCCTTTAGTCCTCCTGATTCATTCACTTTAATTAAGGGACTGCTAATCCCCCACCTGCCAATTCAAGTCTACCCATATACACATTTACTTTGTTATTTCAAGCATAAAGCTTTAAATAAAATGTGTTTCTTTTTCTTTTCTCCTGCTTTTTAATGGTGCAGAGAACCGTTCTGTCAAGAAAGAAACAAATGCTCCACTAAACCCATCTCAATGGACAATTTGTTTTTTCAATGCAGCATTTAAGTAATAAAGAAAGAATAAACATAAAATTCTCCTAAGAAATAAAATGAAAACACCTTTAAAAATGACTTGTCTCAGGCATATTAGGATGCTAATAAACTCAGACGAGACATTTACAGACAAGCTTGTTCACCAAATCCATTTTCATAAAGGAGTAAGACAACCTGGAACCAGATCACTTGTGTAAATCAGCAGCATCCTTAGAGTGTTCCCAGCTATTTACACCAGCTAAGGATATGACCAGAGCTGCAGATGAAAAGGAGAAGAGAAAACTCTAAAAGCAAGTTGCAGAATCTGAGAAGGAGCAGGAGCAGTAAACATCCAGTGCAGTGAAATACTGAACTCCTGAGAAATTGAATTAAATCAGCTTATAGTGATATGAGGATGTGGCTGGTCTCTTCTCCCAAGTAACAAGTGATAGGACAACAGGAAACACCCTCAAGCTGCATCAGGGGAGGTTTAGACTGGATATCAGGAAAAATTCCTACACCAAAAGGGTTGTTAAATATTGGAACAGGCTACCCAGGGAAGTGGAGGAATCACCATCCCTGGAAGTGTTCAAAAAATGTGTAGATGAGGCCCTTAGTGACATGGTTTAGCTGTGGACTTGGCAGTTCTGGGACTGGACTTGATGATCTTAAGGGCCTTTTCCAACCTGGTTGATGTGACAATTCTATGATCAGGGGAAATTCAAGATGTGTCTATCTGACCTATTATTTACGGTTGAAGAAATAATGGGTGTTTTTCATTCATAGGTTGAATTGGTGAGGGGAAGATTCCTATTTATATCAACATGGGATGAGATGTTTAATCCAAAGGAAAACATTTATTTCTATGTACTACTAAACAAATATTAAAAGATAATATATCAATCATTTTTATCATTTTTGAATTAACTTCTGGACATAAAAGTAACAGTTGAATTCAGCCAAATTTGTGAATTTAATTCACCTACTTTTATCAATTTGAGTGCAGGTTAGGATTTGCTGGGGTCCGTAAGCTACCCTTGAAAGTCTCACACACCTGTAGTGGGGACTCTAGTATGACTCAGAAAACATCTACTCATCAACCAGTGCTAATCAGCATTGTTCAGATGACTAAAATTGAGCTGGTCTGATTTATGGTCCTTGAGCTGGGGCTGAGAAGCAAGCACACAGTGAAGGCAGCTGCTCTTCAGCCAGCAGGACAAGACCCCTGAGCTACTTGCCACTATCAGAGAACAAAGGAAAACACTCAGCCCTTTACCAGAACACAGTCATCAGTGCCTTCACCCAGGCAACATAATTCGTGTTATGTTTTCTCCTTTCCTGGTCACACCTTTTGAACAAAATTTCTGCTACTGCACACAGAGGTACAATGCAGATGTTGAAGTAAGAGTATGACATTAAAATGCATAGTTTGCCATTTATAAAAGTACTCAGATGCTATACCATTTATGATTTTTTTTTTGTTTAAACTAATGTAATATTAGCATTGTGTCATTGAGTTACTGACACAACCACATAGTTTCAGGTTCTTCATTTAAAATTCACCTAAAATCTTGTTGGCAGCAGATTCCTGGGCAGAGTGTTTGATTTTGTGTTGGTTTTTCTTTTTTCTTTTTTCTCCCCTCCTTGAATCACCTGAAATATTTAGATGTGGCCATAAAAAGACTGCATTTAAGAAGCAAGCCCTGAAAGATATGCCAAGTAGTCATTAAAAGCCTATGAATCAATTAGATATGTGCTGAGTTCTTCACATTCTCCAAATACAGGTTGCTGTTTATGTCAAGATGCAGAATTATCAGTCTTTGTGTACTATAAAAATTAGTCAGGAAATCCAAGGGCAGGAGAAGTCAGCAGTTAAAAAAAAAAAAAGAGAGAAAAAAACTAAGTCTGGATGAGCTGGTTCCATAAAGCCCATTGGCAAGAGCACTTTTTTAAAAGGAATACTGAAGGACAAGAAGTCAAGCCAATGGCAGGCTTGAAACAAGATAAAGAATGAAAAGAGAAATTTAAAAAATGCATATTTATTTTCTTAGTGGAGAACGTACAGCATGGATCTAGGGATTCATTTTTTTTGTCCCCCAGAAGGACAAGTACTCACAAACTGGGCTAACTGTTAGAGAGGAAAATGTTTGCAGAGAATGACTTTCTACCAGAACATAATGCATGGCTGATTATGAGGATGTCTGCAGTCTGTGTTTTCTCTCAGAAACTGAAGGAGCAAGAGGCAAAGACTGTCAAACCATCTGACGTTACCATAAATATCTAAGGCTAGCGGAAGGACATTAAATGTAGTATTACTCTCCAGCTTCAACAGTGGCAAATAAGAAAAGGGAGCTTCCTTGGCTGCTGGGAAAGACAAGAGACATTGCTAGAGCTAGAAATTAGCAGCATTATCATAGTAGCAGCAATATTGTTAATATACAGTAACTTTCAGCAGGCAAAGATCAAAGCTCTGTTATGGCAGGTGTTGACAAATATGATGGGATACAAACTGTAGCCATAGAAGGCTATATATGGAATAGGTATTACCAAGGGAATCTAAATTATCTTGGGATTCAGGCAAAGTTCACATTTCAGAGGTCCTGGACGCTGGACTGCTTTATCAGGAGAACCAATACATTTGTCATTACTCATATCTGTTGTACCCCAAATTGTGTCTACATCCAATAATACCACTTGGACATTGTATCTGTACTACAGTTCTGGCAGAATAGCAGTTCTGAACTTCACTAGCACACTCCGTAATACATCCACCTCTCTTCTCATATGCCCGGGATCCTGGAAGCACCATACCATCTGCAGGACTGTATTCTTCATGTTCTGCCACAGCCCACATCCAGGAGGTCCCACACACAGACTGACTAGGAACAAATTACTCCTGATCCCACATTTGTAAGAGTTAGTAGGTATTTTCTAGCAGATTACAACAGCTTTTTATCAGGCATACCACGGAGCACTGTGTACTGTGACAGAAGTCAGAATATTGATAGTTTGAATTTCTGTGCATGCAGAATTATATATTCACAGACATTTTTTGAGCATCTGCATACACAGCTAAGACATTTCTGCATGAATGCCTCTGGTGATCTTTTATCCCGAAATGAGTACATCTATGATTAAATTGTAACAATTTTCTACGTAGCTTTCTTAATGGGGAGACTGACTGATAGAAGAATATGGTTTACTCCCATTACTTGAAAAATCTCTCTTACTGAAAGTAAATACTTATTAAAGAAACCATAAGCATTGCTTCATTCAGAATTAAAGCTACTTCAGCTACCTCTTTTGTAGAAACCATAAGAAAAAGCAAGGCAGAAAGGGCACTGTTAGTGCACAGAACCTGCTCATGGCACAAGTAGTTTTCTTTTTTACAGAAAGTAATACAATTATCAGAATAGGCCTGGATCTCAGTATGTTTTATTATCCCCCTCATTGGCATTGCCAGCATGAATAAAAGTAACCAAGCAGACAGACACTGAAAAAAATTAAACCATAATCAAGTTGCAATTAGTTATTATGAAAGGCTCCCTTGTTATAATATCCTTTATTCTAGATCCTGCTTGTCATTAAAAAGGGAATTGATTATTACAGAAGACACCCAGGGGCTTAAGCACATTCTGAATGAAAAATAGAAATCTGGAGAGAAAAGCCCCCACTGTTCTTGCCAAGCAGATTTAGGGGAGGATGGCTTCTGTGGATGTTCATGTAGCCTGTCTTTTAGGACGTGATCTTATTCTCCTTGAAGCTGTGTGTTGTGGTTTAAGCCCAGCCAGCAACCCAGAAACCATGCAGCTGTTCAATCATTCCCCCCCTTTTCTCCCCCCAGCTCCCAGAAGGATGGGGAGGAGAATTGAAAGAACGTAACTCCCACGGGTTGAGATAAGACCAGTTTAGTAACTAAGGTATAACACAAACCACTGCTGCTACCACCAATAATAATAATGATAAGGGAAATAACAAGGGAAGAGAATACAGCTGCTCACCACCTGCCAACCGATACCCAGCCGGACCGAGCAGTGATCTAGCCCTTCCGGGTAACTGACCCCAGTTTATATAGTGGGCATGACGTGCTGTGGTATGGAATACCTCTTTGGTTAGTTTGGGTCAGGTGTCCTGTCTCTGCTTCCTCCCGGCTTCCCCTCCTCCCTGGCAAAGCATGAGATTCAGAAAGTTCCTTGGTCAGAGTAAACATTACTGAGCAGCAACTAAAAACATCGGTGTTATCAGCGCTGTTCCCAGGCTGAAAGTCAAAACCACAGCACTGCACCAGCTACTAAGAAGGAGAAAAATGACTGCTACTGCTGAACCCACAATATTGTATTAGTTTCATCTTTAATAGGATTGGGCTCAAGTTTTTCATTCATGCTGGATTTTGCTTCTGTGCTTCTTTTCTGCCCATCCTTTTTCATGGTTGTGAAAGATTTAAACCATATAAACAGATGGGATTTTGCTACACTAGTTAACATGTTGATCAATCACATCATCTGCTGCGTGAGCCATCCTTCCCTCCCCTCCTCCCACAAACGCACAAAGAAAACCACTAGACTGTGTATCATTGGTCATGATGATAGGCAACACATTTCTCAGTTTGTTCCCCCTTCAAAGATAAAAAGGTCTACACAAGGTTTTTATGCACCTAACTTAATCAGAGATAAAATTCTTAGGAAAAAAACCAAACCTGTCACTGGTTTCTGCTGTGCAATGTTTAAGATCTAGGACGTGTGTGCCCACAGCTTCTTCGAAGTCTTCCCCTGGGGTTGGCGAAGGATCATGTCACAACTGCCAGGGGACACCTTCAGTGAAGAGGCGCCTCTTTGTAACATAGCTGTTGCTCCTAAAATGTGTTATGGCAGTGAGCTGCAGTCCTCAGAATTTAAGGTGTTTCCTGAGCAAGGCAGCATATGGTTATGCAAAAGCCTTCTGCAAAAGCTGCTGTGATGACAACAGGCAGGACAGGAAAAGAAGTGGAGGAGCACAAAAACAAAATCACTGCAACAATGGTAAGTGATAAGAGAATATAAGAAAAGCAATAGTCATTGCACATTCACAGTCATTGCAAACTATATTTCTAATGTTTGCCAGTAGAAAAACACTATTTGGTGCAAGGATAGAAGATCTTACAAGAAAAGGTTTTTTGTTTTTTTTTTTTGTTTGTTTGTTTGTTTTGGTTTTTTTTTAATAGCTGAATTGCCTTTAAAAACAAAACACCTTTGGGCACAAAATTTCATCAATTCTCTTTTCTTTGTGGCTGAGCCCCATTGGTGAAGTTTAGATGTTGATTTTTTGAGGCCTCACTTCTTATACAGGACCTAGCAGTGTAGGAAGGACAGGTTAAATACATTCTCCAGACTACTGGGACCACAGCTGGCCTCCTGGAAGTGAACACCTTGCAGAAAATGGAGAAAGGTCAAAACATTTCTGATTTGAACAGTGGGCTTCCTTCTTACTTGCAAATGAAATGTTAGGGCTGGAAACTCATATTGAATTATACCTTATTTATTCTGAGCACTTTCTAGGAGTAACTAACACACATAGATCATGAAGCTCTTCTAACATCTGAGATACTGCTACTCTGTAAAGATGCTTAGGAAAGACATGACACTCTTCTCTGCCTTAAAAGTGTTGTCTTAGAAAAGCAGACTTTAATTCCAAATTGCATTCAGAGCACATGTGGAAGCAAAATCAATGTTTGGCCAAACAGATCAAGGAAAACAGCTCCTTGTCAAAGTTACTGCATTTTTCAGACTCCTATGTGCCCTGTTCAAATGCTACCGAAGTCAATGCTAAAACTCCCTTGGGGTTTTGATAGCATCAAGAAATGATGAATAAAAAAATCAAATACAAACCCCAAATCTTGACCATGAATCACATTTAAAATGCAAGCAATATTCACCTCATATTTTCTGGACCCAGTGGTTTAGTGCGAGAATCAGGCAGAGGTGCACAAAGCCGCTTCAGCTGGTGTACACATTAGTGAGATAATTTTGCCAACCATCAGGACTTGAACTGAAACATCATTGTTTAATGTTGTCTGAAAGAGCTGTAGCATTTAATATTTAAACATCAAAGGAGTTGAACACATCCCAACAAAACTATTAATCTTTAAAGGCAGAAGATAGCTAGTATTTTTGACATATTGAGAGACTGAGGATTTCTTTGCATTATCTTACTATTGTTCAATAATCTGTATAAATTCAGAGGTAGCAGCACATGCTTAAAATGTTGGCAAAATAACCCCAAATATTACATTCCAGCAGTGGCAAAAGTATGGATGCAAATGACTTTTTACTTTGATTCTTTTGAGAGAAAAAGGCTGAAAAACGGGGCTGTATTTATGACAAAATCAGTGCAAAAGTATTTGAGGAAAAGGAGAAAAAAAGCGCTAAAGCTTTTCTTGTAAAATGACATCTGAACTTGAACATAAAGATTCAATTATTATCTATAAAGTTGTGTTTTCAATAGACCTTTTTATCAAACACATAAAGGAACAAATGGCACCAGCGTTAATCACCAATCATTTGTATTTCACCATTTTTTCCATTTTTGTGAGGATTTATCATTTGAAAGTGGTTGCTAGAACTCCATATTAATCACTGAAACTGCATTTCTTTAGAAAGCTTCCAAAGTTTTCTTGAAGAAAAAAAACAAAACAAAAACAGCAACAACAAAAAAAACAAACAAAAAAACCCAAACAAAAACCAAACAAAAAAAAAAACCAAACCAACCAAAAAACAAACAAACAAAATAAAACAAAAAAGCCCACCACAAAATACAGGCAAAGAAATGAAAGAAAAGGGAAGCAGGGAACAGAAATAAAATAATAAAAAATTATGGATGTTATGTGAGCATTACGCACAACCTAAGAGCAAGGAGTCCCTACAGTTCAGGATGCAATGTTTTATGTAATTATCCTGGTTTCAGCTGTAACAATTATTTTCCTTCCTAGTAGCTGGTGCAGTGCTATGTTTTGGCTTTAGTCTGAGAACAGTGATAGTAACACACCGACTTTTAGTTGTTGCTAAGTAGCGCTTACCCTGATCACGGACTTCTCAGTCTCTCATGCTCTGTCAGTGAAGTGGGGCACAAGAAGCCAAAAGGCAGCAGAGATAGGACACATGACCCGAACTAGCCAAAGGGGTATTCCATACCACAGCAAGTCATGCCCAGTATATAAACTGGGGGAATTACCCAGAAGGGACTGATCGCTACTCTGGTCAGGCTGGGTATCAGTCAGAAGGTGGTGAGCAATTGTATTGTGATTCACTTGTGTTTTCTGAGCTTTCATATCTTCTCTTGTTTTTGATTATTATTGCTATTATTGCTGGTATTCTTTTTATTATCACTATATTTTATTTTATTATTAAACTAAAAAAACCCCCTAACTGTTCTTATCTCAACTCATGAGGTTTACATTCTTTCAATTCTCCTCCCCATCCCACCCTGGAGAGGAGGATATAGGAGCAGGGGGTGAGTGAACAGCTGCATAGTGTTGAGTTACTGGCTGGATCGAAACCACACAACACCAACACTCATTCATTCCTGCCAGGGAGAAAACATGGGCAGTGCTACTTTGGTTTTTCTTAACTCCATGACCCAATGTCAAAATCATATGCAGAGCATTGCCTTACATGTATTTGCATTCTGCAACATGGATTCAGGTGATTCAGAGACTTTTTTCTGATTACAATCATGCTCTTTTTTGATGATCTTCTCCATGCCTGCGTAATGAAATTATATTAGAGAAAGAGACTCAGAACTGACTAGGGACCTAAGATCCAAACCTGAATGCACTCTCTCTCATATGGTTCGCTTCAGAAAAGCCTTTGCATAATACTGAATTTCCAGAAAGACAGTTTAACAATTGTGATTAAATATTATTCTTGTGACAATCAACCAGCTTTATGGAGTACTGAGATAAATGATTTCCCAAACAGGAAGGATTTCTGTAGAGAACAATCTAGTAGCAAACAGACCAGTATTAAGTCGTTTATCTCACGGATGCAAAAGCTGGTGAAACCTACTGTGAAAAGGAAATTGGATAAGAGATGGATAGCAAATTAGACTTACTGTTCCTGACTCTTAGTTGTTCTTAAAGGTGCTAATGCACCTACAGTAATACCTAGACAGGTCTTGGAGGGAAGAGGAAGAAATAGAGGACTATCCTCATTAAACGTCCATGGCTGAAGGTGGAATAAAATAGCTTGAAGAAAATAATTAAAGTTTGGCATCCCCTCTTGTCAAATCTCACTCAAGAGGTATTCTCAGAGCAGTTTTGAGACACCAGGGAGCAGTTAACAAGCTAATAAATAAATTAATCAATAATCTAGTCGCACCAAACTCAAATCATTGTCTAAATCTGTGATCAACAGGTCATAAAATGTCTTTTTTCTTTAAAAAAAATAAAAGCAAATAAAGAGAAAAATGAGGACAAGGGATAGATCTTGATACATATCCAAGAATCAGCAAATACATTATTGTCAGATAAAAAGTTCACAGATGATAAAACCAGAAGGGAGCATTATGAACAGCCATTATAATTTGCGGCAGGATACAAGCTATAGCCCAAAGCCAAAATATATTAGGTTTATAACAATGGTTCTGTGAAAAGGACTACTGAAGATCAGTTTCCTACTGTATCTCTCCTGCTTGCTCGACTTCTGAGCTGAATTATTCTGAGATATTCTGTTATTTCTGCCTTTCTCCTTACAAACCTTACCCCACAGTATTTGGCAACATCCACAGACCACTCCAGCAAACAGCTCCCAAAGATATTATGGCTGCAGCATTTAACTGACATGTTCAAGACCATGCAGTAAGACTGTGGCAGAATTGGTAGAATAACCTAACATGAACAGCAAGCACCTGACCTTCAGCCAGGGCAAGAGCTCATGGTGAGCATTTTCTGAGGCCAGCCCCATTCACGGTTTCAGACTGAGCGTCTTAATAAGACAGATCAGGCAGATCTGTTGGGACTAGATGATACCAAGATCACCTTTTCTGAACCTTAATTGTGAATTTCAGAGATCAGGAGACAACTGATAAAATTATTAGATGCATATATATATGTATGCATACACATATATTGGTAGTAACCAATACCTATGCACGGAAAAGAGGTATGGCACTTTGGCTACACATAGGGAAATATTAGTAATAAAACACAGAGGTGCCTCTCAGCTTGACTCCAGCAGCAATATGGAGTATATATTCATGACTCAGATTTCTTCTAGATGCCTTTAGGGATAATGAGCAAAACTAATTAAAATGCCATCAGAAAAGTAATAGCAGCTTTTCTGCACTAAATTCAGGCACGAATTTAATTCTCCAAATGCCATGTCAAAGCTGTACTCTGACAAGGACTAGTAGTACATGTTGGCTGCGTAGGATGTAACCAGATCTCAGGGGCTGCATATTGTATTTAAGCTAGCAATCTTTCAAATAAGCAAAATACTGAATAGAAAAGGAATGCGGAGAAAGAAGTTCCCAGCCGCATTAATTTCTAACCCTGGCTTTTCCCAGAAATTATTATATAGCAAGTGGTCAACATCATTTCTTCAGCTTTATTTAGGGTGACAGCATATTTATGTGCTTGATGGACACGATGATCATTACTTGTTACAATTCATTATGGGTCCCAACCACATTTCCCACACCCTGTTTTGAAAGTACACACATACTGAAAAAGCAGAAAAATAGATGAGCAATTATATCAATTTATTGCACTTTGAATCATAAGCATTGGAAGAAGCATGTTTGTCAGTGCTCATTCGGTTGATGGAAAAGGTCAACATGTATAGAAGAAACAGCTACTAACAAAATATTATCCAATCTTTCTGTCATACATAGTTTTAATGTACCCTTTATGTGGGTACATTCAAGAAAAATGGAAGGGTCAACTTAACGTAAGAAGGCAATTGCAGAATTAGGTAAAGAATGGAGGGTTAGAACCAATAATCTAACTAATCATTTTGGCAGCAACATTGTAAGGGTTTGTGCAGTCTAGAAAATGTTTTATATCATCAGCAGTAGAAGTAGACGCAATAAAGATGTCCTTTATAAAGGGAGGAAGGTTTTGTTTGGGTAAATAAAGAAAGAATTGTCAATTTAGAAGACAAATATGTGCAGTTTAATTCTAGGGAGACTGTTTTCTATTACACTATAAAAGAAGAACTCCAGGGACCTTCCAGGATTTTTCATTCACAGCAGCACCTTGTCTTTATAAAGTAAGTCAGAGAAAACTGCTATGGGGCCCAGCAGCTTCTTGTTGAGATTCTGAAGATATTCAGATCATGCTTAGTCAGGAATACAACAGTGGGAATTTTTTTTCATCTTAAATAGATATTTTCCTAAGTTCATACTCAATAGGCAGCATTTTTCATCTTGACAGGCAGTTATACATTGGGCTTCATCTATCCTCAGGCTGGATGAACTGAGGCTATTTGCAAAATGGATTTAAGTCCCTCAGCAGCACTTGGTGCAACTGCTCACGTCTCTGAAGTTACATATGGTCCTAAATGCCCTGAAGACAAGGGTCACTACGTTCTCTTTTTTTTTTTTTTAACAAGCATGAATAATACATGCAAAATTCACTCTCTTCCCTCTCAGAAATAATTGTTCCAAAGGTAGAACTCTAATAAAACTGACTTCAAGTTTTATTATTGGACTAAGTACTTTAGAGATGCCTTAAAACTAAACATATGACAACCATTTATTTTAAAAAGCCATTCTTATGGTTTTCAGGGGGGAGAGCTTGTTTGCTTGCTTTCCCTTGTTCAAGAGTAAGTTCTGTGGTTCAACCCTTTGCCGAACTAACTATGCCAAGCTCCTTACTGAAGCAACATCTACAAAGCTTATACAAGTGTCAAATTTCTGAGGACTGAAAGCACTTCCATTCTGTGATTCTAAACAGGAAGAAAAATGAGTAAATTGCCAAACCTGACCTTGTCCCAATGCCCACATTTCTCTGCTTATTTTTTCATGTAACCCAACAACAGCCCTTAAAAATCTGTCACTGCCAGGCAGTGAGACATCAAAGCTTTGCTGAATACTTCAACCCTGGGATAATGTATTTCAATTAATAGCTGACAAATGCTGAGCTTTGCTGTATCCAGTCAGATATCTGTGACAAAAGTTGTACTGACATGGGGATAAAGAAATGGATAGTGCCTTCTATCTCAATTATTGGGGCACTGGTACTATATTTTGGGTCCTTAGCATTGGCAGCATTTTCTCACTCCAGATCCTGTATTTGTTATGCCACACATAAGCTGCATCGATTCTCTCTGGATAATAGGATACAGACTTCCACAGCCATCTGTACAGCTGAAATGCAGCCTAAGCTGTCATTTCTTCCTGCATTACATGAACTTCTCCACCATTCACATCCAAACTGAGACCTCCTGTAGACGTCATTTCCCAGGCCTTTCACCATATTATCTCATCTATGTCACTTACTGATCCGCTCTGATATGTCATGTCAAATGAAAGGTATTTGTCCTGACTTCCAAAGCCTGTATAATGTATTATGGCTCACCCGCAACTTCTTATGTGCTATCAAACTGCTGATTACACAGTGGTAAACTATGGCCTGTGATCTGCAGTCTATGCAGTATAGTTAAGTCTGCTATCTAACTTTATAAGATGTGTCTTCCCATCAGCCCCTGAAGAACTTATTTATGCTTCCTCACACTCTCTTGCATAAAACCCATTGTGCATATGAAAACTTACAATGGCCAGGTCAGTCCACCTGCTGGTCATTATGCTAACTTGTTTTAGAATCACAGACTGGTTTGGGTTGGAAGGGACCTTTATTTAGCTCACCCTCCCTGTCATGGGCAGGGACAGCTCTCATTACATCAGGTTGCTCAAAGCCCCATCCAACCTGGCCTTGCACAATTCCAATGATGAGACATCCACAACTTTTCTAAGCAAACTGTTCCAGCACTTCACCACTCTTACCATAGGAAATTTCTCCTTACATGCAATCTGAACCTCCCTCTTTCTCCTAAACTGAAGCTCAGTTTAAAACCATTACCTCTTGACCTGTCACAACAAGCCCTTGTAAAAAGTCTCTCTCCATCTTTCTTATAAACCATCTTTACATATTGAAAGGCTATATGGTCTCCCTAGAGCTTTCTCTTCTCCTCTCGGCCTGTCTTCATAAGCGAGGTGCTCAAGCCCTCTGACCATTTTCTGGGCCATCCTCTGGATAGGCTGTAACAAGTCCATATCCATTTCGTGTTGCTTGCCCGAAGAGCTGGACACAGTACTACAGGTGTGGAGTCATGAGAGCAGAATAGAGGGGGCAAATCATCTCCTTCAATCTGCTGGCCATGCTCCTTTTGATGCAGCCCAGCATAACGGTTGGCTTTCTGAGCTGCAAGTACACATTGCCAGGTGTCCAATTTTTCATCTACCAGTACCCTGAAGTGTTCTCTGCAGGGCTGTTCTCAATAGTCTGTAAATTTACCCTGCCATTGCTTGTATTGGACTTGATCTGGTCAGAGTAACCTCCTCTTCTTTTTCATTCCTGCAGTACTCAGGACAAAGATGTCCAACTGTATTGATAGCAGAGGGCAAGACTGATTTTAATTTGTAACCTAAAAATATTCAGTAATGGGATGTGAATAAGCTGAAAAGGGTCATGTCTTTGCTATTTAGCTGACCTAAAGTAAGGTATCTTACTAAACCTGTCACATAGCTCCACTTGCATTCAGTAGATTCAAATTAAGTTGTTTACTGCTGGCAGGAACAGCTACATTTTCCCACTTTAGGATGCTCATCATTTGGTTCAGTAATGCCTACCTTGGAGTAGGAGGCAGCAAGCAAGGGCATGGGGCTGCTGGTTTCTCCACTTCCTCTCTGGGGACCCTGGAAACCACCCACACTGGTCCACTGAGGACCTGCTCACACCTGGGCAAGGTCCTGTGACCTGCAGTAACTTTCTAACTTCAGCCTCCCTTGACACAATCAGGTACCAGGTACAACTGAGATCATGACAGCATCAGGTGGTCTCACTGAGAGGGCTAAGAACCTCGGGGACTGCTGCCATATGTTTTAATTAGTTACCAGACTTTAAGATTATCTCTACAATAACAGCAAATTGGATTTAAGGAAAAATGGATCAGCCTCCTTGTTTGCCTGACCTGCTGTCAATAAGCTGCCTGCACTGGAGTAACGGAGGCTTCACATACACGACTTGAAACAAATGGTTGGTATTAAGTTTTAGTGAGAGGCAGAGAGCTAAACTGGATCAGGAGGACTTTGGTCCCTCCTAACTGGGTTGTGTGTGTTAAAGTCAAGGTTCACTATTCTTGGACAAGACCACATTTCACCTTTTTATCTTCCCCTCTGCCTCCAAAAGACTTGACATCAGCTGTTTAAGGCTGCAAGGCTTGACAACACTGAGAACCTTACCCGATTTTGTAGGAATTAGTTGTTTCTGCCTCCTTTTTGAAAACCAGAAGACTTGACTGCTTGTTCTCACCTAATTGAACAAGCTTGGAGTTTGCAGGTATTTGTTTCTCCTTATTCCTTATCCAAACCCTCCTCAACTAGCACAGCTTAAAAGGAACAAAGAGGTTAAAAATAGTAGGCTTGATTACTTTTTTTCTTCCCTGCCACCATTTGGTGCTGCTGTGGGACCACAACAAATTTTGGCTTTTTGTTCTTTTTTAATAAGCAGAAATGCAACTGCCAGCCCCCAAGTCACAGGATTACCCTTTACGTAAGAAAAAAGCCACCTGCATACATTTCAATTTCATGAGACAAACTGCTTCGTTCATCTAAAATCTCTCCAGGGGTGTGTCTCAGAGTTACCTCACCTTCAAAAGTCCAGCTTTAGATAAAGTCACTAAGCAGTTTTACATGGGTCAAAAACAGACCTACATGGGGCACACGTGGAAGGAGAACCCTCACCATTAGTGATCATGGCTGGCTGGGTTTAATGGCAAGAGTGATTTCCAACTTCATACTGCCAGTCTGAGTATTTGGAGTACTATGAGTCAGGAATCTGTGAGGAGCGAAACAGACCTCAAATGCTGCAGCAGCCAATGATGCATGGGAGCATGCTCCAGTTCACATGCTGGAGACAACATACCTGATGTGAGGCTGCACATCACCCACAGCTTTCATACAGAGAAGCAAAGTGTAGGGGTCCCTTCTGAGTAGTCCCTTCCTCCTGGTGCACGCTGGTAAACATGGTGCCTCCCTCACACAAATCAGTGATCCTCCATACCACTCAGTCAGCAAGGATGTCATGGAAAGCACAGGCAGCCCTGTGCTCCCCATGGAAGCCCTGCAACCATCACAGGGAAAGTCTTCTTCAGCTTTGACTGGGAGATGCTCCATATGGCTACACCCAGAGGTGCTCCAGGGAGCATCCACTGAGCATGGACGAAAACACACGGCTTTTCTCTCAGATAAACATAGGAGGAAGACATCAAAAAGCCATTTCTTATCAGAAATTCAGCCCACCATCCCCACCACCAACCATCCCCTGACAAATTTCAGGTCTCTATCAACATACAGAAGAGTTACAGCTACTCAAGGAAAGTCACCACATTTATCAAGATCAGAAAACAAACATTTTCTTCCCCTGTTTTAGTCCCAGAAATGCCTGAAATTTTCTAGTCACCATTTTCCCAAAGAAAGTAATTAAAATAATACAGCTCAGGGCAGATATCCATCTTGGAAAAACTCATCCCAAGCTGTCAAAGTGTAGCACAGTCATTAATCTCAAAAAAAAAGAAAAAGAAAGGAAATGAATGAAGGCTTCATAAGCGATGTTATTGCTAAGGGTGCTCAATGGGACTGCAAGCAGACCTGAGCTGAGACAATCCTTGCTCCAAAAACATATCCCACCACAGGGTCATTGGTGTGCCAGGCCAGCCCCAAAGTGTGCTGAGCGGCGGCTATCACCACTCCTCCCTGGGGCCATGGTGGTCAGCGTGTAAGCCCTCACTCCACACACAGAACTAAAAGGATAAACTCCAGGCCATGGTAGTGGATCGAGTCTAGCTTTGAAGGCAGATGGATAACATTAATAATCCTACAGATTCTTTTTTTTTTTTTAAGAGCACTATAAATGTTTGTCAAGGAGCTTCCCTGATCCATCTGCGCCATGTACCTCCTCTGCTTAGATGTGACACAAGGGTTAATCAACACTCCTCTGGGAAAAGTATATAACTCTGTCATGCCTCATCTCCAGTAATACAGCCAGACCCTGAAAGACTCACAATAAAATCCTTATCTAATATCTCACAGAATACTGTTTTTTCCCCTCAACTTTCCTTGCTCCCTCTTATAAGACTTTGAGAGCATTTCCACATACTCAAGACTGTAATCATGTATAAAATATACAAATTATACTTAATTACACCTGAAAAAATAATCTCACAAAATACATTACCCCAGCTTTGCTTTTAAAAAATTAACAACATGAAGTGCTCATCACATTATGACATTCAGATTTCTCTGATTAAAATTGATTAAAATGTGCACACATAGACACACACACAGAAGAGAGAAAGTGAGCACAGATACTCTCGGAGAAGACATCTTTAGCTGAAAACTGCTTTCACATGTCACTTCCTTCAAGGATATACTTCTAAATGCTATTAACAGAGAAGTTTGCATTACAAAATAATATACTTAATCTCAACTTATTCTGTGTTTTTGAAACTCTTCAGTCGCTGATGCCTTTGCCCTTGAAGGTCAGTCATTTAAGATGACAACATTTTGTCTTTTCAGAGCACCATATATTACAAGAAGTGTTGAAGAAAGAACTTCACTGAAAGCCCTTGATGAAACATTCCTCTGAAAACCCCAAAATCAATAAAATCTTTGAAGTGTTGCTCTGAAGTACAACTGGTCTCATTTTCTGATGTGCCAGCATAAAACTGACTTCTGAGCAATTTTTACAGAAAGAAATAAGTAGGAATTGTCTTATTTGAAATGGAAGCCACAATAAAATCAATAGAAAACTTACACCATCTTTTATATAAATGCTTTGAAAAGCTAAAGAAAATAAACGAATTTAGTAAACATTTCAAAAAATTTATGACAAAGTCATATACTTGGTTTCAGTGAGGTATGTGTTCAACATCTGCCTGGAATTTTGGATGGGGGGACAGAGGGATTTGAGCTCCCAGTCCCCAAAACCCTTCCAATTTTCTTGGAAAGAGAGCTGAAGAGGTTTTTGGCAGCGCTTGCAGCCTCCTGCACAGTCCCACCAATGCTGGTGTGGCTCAGGAAGATCGCACGCATCCCACAGGAGGGGGCACACCCAAGCCCACAGCGGTCTGCTGCAGCAGACATAGAAGTCTGTCTGTGCTTAATTAATTTCAGTTCTTAATAGCATGCATCATTATTGTTTATTGTACTCAAAACCAGCAGGGCCCATACCCACACCACATTCGCCAGCTTTTACAAAAGGCTACAAGCTTTAGCTTCAACCCTTACAAATACACAACATGTACCTGCCACAGACCCACTTTGCACCAACTTTCTAATGCACTTATTCTACCCTTCACTAGAGTGCTATGATATCTATATAATTGTATAGTCCAAATTAATCCTAATCAGTGTTTAATAATCACAAAGCCCATGGAGACCATTAATTTGGAACCACTAAATAATACTACCTCATAGGGTTGCAAAAGACTTTGTCATACTTTCTTAAATAAAACTTGCTAAGTTACGATATGCAATGAAAGGTGTACAGCTCAACATTTATCTTCAGATGTATCCTCCCCTGCTGCAAGGGCTATCATAGAACTTCTGGTGTACTCATAAACATCAAAGTAATGTTTGAGCTGCTTCAAATATCACCACATTTTCATGTTGCATAGGTAAGAGATGGTTTGACTTAACATGGTATTTTTGTGTATGTCAGTGTCTTAATACGTTCTCATAGAGTTGTACTTTTTCTTTTTTTTTTTCCAATACCGTAATTTTTTATGTGTGAAAGGACCTTTGTGAGATTGCTATTCAAAAGGCATCCTTGGAAGGAAGGTTAGAAGCAGTTATAAGAAGAGACCATTGTGCTATTTTTTCCTGACATACATCAAAAGGAGAACAAACCAAACACTCAGACCACTTCCAAGGGACCATGGGTAACGCTCACCATGCTCCTGAAAAGTACAGACCACTGTACCAGCCGGTCCTTGCCTCGCAGCTCCCACCTCTGAAGAGTTGCTTCTGCTCCTCCTTTTATGTTATAGAATCATAGAATAGTTAGAGTTGGAAAGGACCTGAAGATCATCTAGTTCCAGCCCCCATGCCATGGCAGTGACACCTCCCACTAAACCATGCTACCCAAGGCTATGTCCAACCCAGCCTTAAACACCTCCAGCGATGGAGCATTCACAACTTCCCTGGGAAACCCATTCCAGTGCCTCACAACCCTCACAGTAAAGAATTTCTTCCTTATATCCAATCTAAACTTCCCCTGTTTAAGTTTTAACCCGATACCCCTTGTCCTATCACTACAGTGCCTCATGAAGAGTCCCTCCCCAGCATCCCTATAGGCCCCCTTCAGATACTGGAAGGCTGCTATGAGGTCTCCACGCAGCCTTCTCTTCTCCAGGCTCAACAGCCTCAACTTTCTCAGCCTATCTTCATACGGGAGGTGCTCCAGTCCCCTGATCATCCTCGGGGCCCTCCTCTGGACTTGTTCCAACAGTTTCATGCCCTTTTGATGTTGATGACACCAGAACTGCACACAGTACTCCAAGTGAGGTCTCAGGAGAGCAGAGTAGAGGGGCAGGATCACCTCCTTCGACCTGTTCCACATCTTATTTCATCTTGAAACATAATTCAGCATCACTCCTACACTGCAATGCTCTGTGTAACCCCAGAACTAAATTATTTGCAGTGTACAAACACGCTGGCAGCACTGGCTCACGCCACACCAGGTGTCTGAGGAAAAACATAACATCCCTCACTCAAACCAGGCTCATATCACTCTGACCTTCAGGCAAACATGAATGTCAGGAACTATTAACTTTGCTAAGTTCATTGTGTAGTGAGTGTTTTTCTTGGAAATATTCTTGTTTGTGGTCATGTATAATGTTATGCTCAGGATTGACTGTGTAGAATAAGATTCTGAACAACATTATTACAAAACCAAAACTGCTGTCTTTGTGTTTCCTTAATTTTGAGACAAATAATTGAAAATAAGAGAGAAGCAGCAAATGGGCAATGACAGCAAACCGAAGCAGATATGGTCTCACTTTATAGTGTTCCTGACTCGTGCCTGCAGATCACTTCTTGAGTGAAAAATGAGACAACATCCCACTCTTCCATGAGCTACAGGATTTCATGTAACTACATGAAATGATAGGAATTATGCCAACATTAACATGAAGCCTCAATGTTTTAAAATGTTTTTACTGAAATAGTAGAGGTCTAATTTGTGAAACAGAAGTGACCACGGCGATATGCATGGACCTAGTAAGATTTCCAGGGTCATGCAGGCGGCTTTCACCACCTTCTAAATGATCTTCAAAGGCCTAATCTTTTAATGATCTTTAAATGTCTTTTATAATCTTCCTCAATATTAGAGGGTCCTGGCATGGTTAATGGCCAACAGCTATTCTGAAGCAAAGCGAATAACCTCTCAACATCTCTGTAACAGCTTGTTCATAATAATGGGCTCCAGACTACACTAACAATTTTTTTTGCCTTAGAACAGTTCCTCAAATATTCAAAGTAAACAGTGTGATTACTCTCCAGCTATATATACATGTGGGTGATATATGGGATCTCTGTATTTTTCACCCTTTTTCATACCCCTGCAAGGAAAAAAAAAGTCTTAATGTCTTCATTAATATTTTGCAGGTCACTAATACTCACTATGAAATGCAGCCTCAAGCGTGAGAGGAATAAATTAACTTTCTGAGACACTGGCAATTAGTTTTGAAAGACTGTGTAGATCTAATGACCACCCCGCCACCCCCCCCCCCAAAAAAAAAAACCACCAAAAAAAAAACTAACCAAACAAAAAAAGAACAGAAAAATTAAAATGTGACCTCTGTCTTTCAAAAAATAGAGGTAACAACAACCCAAAGAGCAAAGCAACAAGCCTCTGTCTCTTCCAAAGTCCCTAGCCCTCTACTTTACCAACAGGGTAAACATACCACTTGGGTCTTGCACTGAAGTAGTATCAAAAGAGGAACAAATTGCTAAGCTACACATGGTACAATGACCACACTGTGACATGGAAGAACAGCTGCTTTCTGCATCACAACTGCATTCAGGAAAAACAACGAAGAACCTGAAAGATCATTTGCAATGTAGAAAACCCAACCAAGGGGACAATACTATCTCCCAAACAAAGTGCTCCACATGAAATACTTGACTTTGGTTTTAACCCATTTTATAATTTACAAAGAAAGACTATCTACAAACTACATAACAAGAATTTTACATTATTGGGTGTCAGAAACTGCAAGTCTGTTACTGTGAACCATATGTTAGACATAGCTGGCAACTCCTCTGCTTATAAATCTGACACTGGCTTTTATGAGCCCTTGCTGAAGTCATGGTGATGAGGTTGTTACTTCATAACTGAATAATGCAGTTTTATGGCTTGTAAATTCCCTTCCGAATGGTGAACTCATGAAAAACAGAGGGAGGCAGAACGGCTGTAGAGCAAGATTGCTGCAGAAATCTGCCATTCCCACTGCCCAGAGGCAACTCCACACACCCTCTTACCAAAGGCTGAGTCTGCAGCTTCAGAACGCACTAGAGATTTGGAGAATATTTCACGATCCACGATAAAAATGGTGAAATGTGTTTCACCTTTGTTTTCTATGTTGGTTTGAGAGTAGGGGGAGAGGATTCAGAGGCTATGCTGAGCATGTTTAGTTAATCAAAAAACATTTTGCTCTCTAAAGTTATTTCAGGAGACCTGAATTTGCTGCAAGTCAGATCTGAGTCTCTTGAATTTCTTGGACTGTAAAAGCATCCTATTCCACAGAGTTTATGTTCATAACACAAGACAAGGATCTTGCAAAAAATACTAGCAGAGAAACTCAGATGGTTTATGAAAAAAAAGTCAGTGCTTTATTGCAAAAGATAAAAGAGAGAAACTGCAGTACAGCACTGCAGCATAGCAATGCATGAACTTGAATGAAGTGTTACAGCAGAAGAGGGAGAATTCACAGAGACACAGCAAAGAAGACTACAACATACAAAAGATTAAACTGCATTTTTATGCTACATGCTAACCCCCAGGCTATTTCAGGGCACACATACTCTCAGTTAGTGGGCCTAAACAAGAGTTTGGAGAAAGCTATTTCTGTCAATTAAAGGCAGATTTTTCTGTCACCACTGCTGAAGTGGCCATTTTATTCCCTGCCAAACTACAGATCGCTTTGAAAGACAAAAGGTTTCTTTTTATTATGATGACTCTAAACCAGTTACAGCTGTCTAACAAAACAGATGTGGGACAGCAGAAGTGGAGCAAAGTTCACTGTCATGGGCTCAGCAGTAGCAGTCGTTTTTTCTCCTTCTTGGTAGCTGGTGCAGCGCTGTGTTTTTGATTTTGGGCCTGGGAGCAGCGCTGATAACACCAGTGTTTATAGTTTCTGCTTGACAATGTTTTGGCCTGGCCAAGGACTTTGAGTTTCATGCCATGCCAGGGAGGAGGGGAAGCCCCAGGAGGAAGCAGAGACAGGACACCTGACCCAAACTGACCAAAGAGGTTACTCCATACCACAGCACGTCATGTCCTGGATGTGAAGACGGAGGGCAGAGACCTGGAAGGGTGGTGGTGGTGATGGTGGACTGGGGGTGCACGGCATGGTCAGGTTTTTGGGGATTGGGGGGTGCCTTGGCTGGGTTGGGCTTGGTGAGCAGTTGTATTCTCTTTCCTTGTATTTCTCTTGTATTATTACTGGTGGTAGCAGTAGTGATTTGTGTTATACCTTAGTTACTAAACTGTTCTTATCTCAACCTGTGCGAGTTGAGTTCTTTTGATTCTCCTCCCCATTCCCCTGAGACTGGGGGAAGAAAGAGGGGGAGTGAGTGAGTAAAACTGCGTGGGTGGGGGGCTTAAACCATGACAGTTCTTTTTGGCGCCCAACGTGGGGCACGAAGGGTTGAGATAAACGGCAAGGATTAATAGTCTCTCGTCACAATGCTGATTTATTGGCTCTCAGAGTTGTTGCTCTGGTTCTCACAGGTTCAGTGTATGATACTTTACTTACAGCCGGTATTTCTTATCTTGACGTTTTTCACATCTGGGTTTTGGGTTAAGGTTCTAGTTACATTGTACGTTATTGAAACGGCTTGTAATACGGGCGAGCTCCAGAAGGGAGGAATGGAAGCCGCGGCGGGGCGGCCCCGGGAGCAGCCGGTGGCCGAAACGGTCCGGGAGAAGGGCCCGGGGGATCAAGAGGCCGGGAACGGGGCGGCAGAGGAGCTGAGCCCCCGCACCGAGCCCAGCCCGGCGGCTGCCGAGCCGCGGGAGGAGGCGGCTGCCCACCGGCCGGAGAAGACGAAAGAGAAGCCGAGCCCCGAGCCGACCCACGCGGCTACCGAGCGGGGGGGGGCAGGCGGCGGCCGAGCCCAGCCCCGCGGCTGCGGAGGTGGCAGAGGGGTGAGCCCGGCGGCCGCCGGGCGGGGGGTGGCGGCGGAGAAGCCGAGCCCGAGCCGAGCCCCGCGGCTGCCGAGCGGGGGGGGGGGGGGGGGCAGGCGAAGGCCGAGCACGGCCTCGCAGCGACCGAGAGCATTCCCCAGCAGCCGCCCGCAGAGCCCCACGAGCCCGAGCCCCAGGAGGATGCAGGAGACCACGCGGCACTGCCCAGCAAGGCAGAGGGGGAAGATCTGGACTCAGACAAAGAGCAGCTGGTGGTGAGAGAGCCGGCAAGCACAGCAGCTACACCAGCCCCAGGGACAAGTGCAGCAGCCTCATTTGAGAGTTCTGTAGGGTTTGAATGGCCTTTGGGTGCCCTTGGGACCTGCCTGCTGATTGTGATGGGGGTCACAGTGTTGGCACTCATAGAGTGTGTTTTACCCACAACCATTTTGTCTGGTCCCGAGAGTTAAGCAGTGTGGGGTGTGGGCCTTGTCTGGGGTTGGACTGCAATGTGGGATGACCAAGAGACTTTTCCCAAAGCTGGACACTCATGTGTGGCCGGGTGTGTGGGGCAGTGTGGGCGAGTGCGAGTATCCAGTCCACTGGACCCCTCCAGTGCTTTGGAAGCATCAGAGATGGAAGGCAGCTGTATGGAGTTCCCAGTGACAAGCGGCTAAAAAGATGTGTCTCAGATGGACTTAGATTGGCAACATAAGGGTGAATTATTTTGAGACTGGTGGGCCCATGACACTTCAGGCCATCAGGGCAGAGATGCAGCATACAGATGGACTCATGACCGAGGGGTGGACTTAGCAATGGACACTATTGCCCAGGTTATTCACGAGTGTGAGCACTGCACACGGCCTCCCTGCTCTGAAAGACTGTTACAAAAGATGGAGCCCGACATCATGGACTGGATGGACTCAGCAGCTTTATAGGGATTGATCCATGCACTGAGGGACAATCTCTCTCCCTTTCTGTGTGTGTGTGTGGATCCATACATATACATGTGATGGTATATTGAAAATGTGAGATCTGAGCATGACGTGAATGCTATGGAATAAGGGGTGGATTGTCATGGGTTCAGCAGTAGCAGTCGTTTTTTCTCCTTGGTAGCTGGTGCAGCGCTGTGTTTTTGATTTTGGGCCTGGGAGCAGCGCTGATAACACCAGTGTTTATAGTTTCTGCTTGACAATGTTTTGGCCTGGCCAAGGACTTTGAGTTTCATGCCATGCCAGGGAGGAGGGGAAGCCCCAGGAGGAAGCAGAGACAGGACACCTGACCCAAACTGACCAAAGAGGTTATTCCATACCACAGCACGTCATGTCCTGGATGTGAAGACGGAGGGCAGAGACCTGGAAGGGTGGTGGTGGTGATGGTGGACTGGGGGTGCACGGCATGGTCAGGTTTTTGGGATTGGGGGGTGCACTGGCTGGGTTGGGCTTGGTGAGCAGTTGTATTCTCTTTCCTTGTATTTCTCTTGTATTATTACTGGTGGTAGCAGTAGTGATTTGTGTTATACCTTAGTTACTAAACTGTTCTTATCTCAACCTGTGCGAGTTGAATTCTTTTGATTCTCCTCCCCATTCCCCCGAGACTGGGGAAAGAAAGAGGGGGAGTGAGTGAGTGAGTAAAACTGCATGGGTGGGGGGCTTAAACCACGACAATTGACTGGAAAGGAAATAACTGCGAGACAATACACTATTCTGGAACCCTAAGTCAGTGCAGAAATGCTAACAGCTTGAATGTGGACTCCCCCTTCCCTCCCAATAGCATGATCTGCTGACAAATGTAAGCACTGTTGAACTGTATTTGCTTGCTTCTGGAAGGCACCGATGCCGCACATGCTGCTGTGATGCTCAGAATTTTAATGCTGCCCTATCACATGTAGAAACAAACACAGTGATCCTTATGATGACAGTATCCTGCTCCTCTTTCCTATAATTTTCCTCACCTTTTTCATTTCCTGCAGGCAATCCGAATACCCATAAACAAAGAAAAGCAGCCTTCCTTTTCCATTTTCCATTATCTTGTTGGGTATACCGCATATTTTATACAGAATACTTATTCACCATGTAATCAGAGTAGTTATTCACAGTCAACACTTCAGTCGCTCTAGCTCAAGGGAACATATTTGAGCTATCTTTAAATTAGCTATCTGGGTATTCATAGCAGGGTAGCTATCATAACACAGAGCACAGTACAGTATGCTGAATATTGTAGCTCTTTTGAAGTTACCACAGGTATTTCTAAGAGAGCTGCAATCTCAGCAGCATTTGCAGTGAGTGGCTCTTTTTCTACATGTTTATTATAACTGTCACAAGTTCCGAAATGAAGGAGTGCGGATAATGAAATTGAGAAAAAGAAGGAGGGATGAAAAATTACATGAATCAGCTGGAGGAAGAAAACAAAAACCAGGATCACCTCCTTCAACCCTTAAGTTGTTCAAGTTATTAAGTAGCATTTTTTATCAAATTACAGTGTAAAACAGTATTTTTGGCCCAGACCTGTTCAAAAGCCAAAGGGTAAAGAATAAAATAAAATTAATGGGAGGAGGCTATCAGCTAGAGAGACTTTCCAGGGCTTAAAAAAACACAGAAATGTGATGACAAACACCAGGAATTTTGGAAAGTCATTACATTAACTAAAAGTTAGGACTCTGAAAGAAGCTAAGTTTGCACTTGTGTAATGGGCTCTTATGCATTTGCTTAAATTTTCTCACAGGAAAGCAAGAAAGCATATGCTTACTTTTGGGTGAGAGAGGGATATAGTCCTGGTCAGTAGTATAGATGGATAGTGGGAAGTTCTCAGGTATAACATGCCAGCAGTATCTAACATTCGCGTTTATTTCTTCAAGCTGAGGACATTTCCAAGTAGTTAGTGCTGGGAAATCACCCACATGTGGAATGTCACATCAGACATCACGTACACAACAGAAAGACGATCAGCAAAAGGACAAGGCAACTTCCAACACAAAATTGGAGCTCTCCTATTGGTCAGCCTTGGTTGACTTAAAACATTATTTGAGCAACCCAATGTTCTGCATCAGAGATCTTCATGCAAGGAAGAATACATAGATAGATGAGCCATCAGTCAGATCTTTCTGTTCCTGTTTTGAGACTTATGATCTATCTGCACAGCTTAAAGAAACATTCCTGCTGATGCATTTTCAATATTTTAAATACTTCATTTTCACCTAGATGGTTTGCTTAGTCAGATAATTAATATGATCAATATATTATGAAGCAAAAAATTACCAGAATATTTTGCAAAAGATCTGGAAGACTTGAACAACAACGATACTGAAAAAAATTGTTTGAAAATTTCCCAAAACTTGCATAAAGCCTCCAAACTTGTGCAAACCTTCAGTAAACCAAATCCTCTTCTCTCATTCCAGTGGATTACTGCATGTCAGAGGTCTTGTACAACCCAAGTAGAGATATGGAATAAAAATGAGCCCAAAAGCCAAAGTCTATCGGAAAAGATTTAGTTTACAAAAGAAATACTGCTATAAATACCCACAAAAAGCATTCCTGGCAAGTACTCACCAGAGGGAGTGTCACAGATCTATAAAGAGATACTAAAGATGAATGCTGAAGCTTAATTTTCTAAAAGATATCAGACTTTTGGTCTATGTAGCCTCTAGAGAGAGAAAGTGAATTTGATCATGCAAAAGGACTGTGATCAAAAGGTTGGATAGTCATAAAAGTGCTCAGGGGGAAATGGATGATATTGAATAAAACAAACATTTACTGTTGTACGATGGCCTGCGCAGCTTCTTATCAATAAAAAAATTACTTACCTGAACACATCCTGAGGCAAGTATTGTCCTCAACTGAGATCCATGAGTTTGGACAGATGCAGAAAAAGGCAGTTCTATGTTGTTTAGTGAAACCCATCATTTTTGAACCACGCTAACAGCTTCCACTTGCAATACAGGAAATATACAAAAACATCTAAATAGGTTGTTACTGGTTAACTTTTAAAATAAAATTATCTTTCCCTTTGGAGAAATTAGTCTTTTTCAAACTAATGCAGCACATTCATTGGTGACTATCTATGTCCTCAGAGAACAGTAACATTAGAAATAATTATGAGCCATGTTAATTAATTAAATCTGGTTTTCCACCCACTTAAGCATTTAATCTATTGCTGTGCTAGCCAACTGAGAATTGACACACTGACAGTATGGAACTGATTATATCACCACCGGCATTTTCTGAAAAAGCCAAGAGCCAAACACTGGCTTGTCCTTGAGAAAGAACGCAGCTTTAGGAAACAAGGTGGAACTAAACCTGTTAAAAGCAGTATCAGATGCAAGACTTGAGGCATTTCTGTACTGACGCCTCTTCCCAAAGCCAATTTCAGGAGGACATATGTCCATACTGGTACAGGTAAGAGGCCAAAATGAGATCAAAGTGACAAGAACACCCACAAGTCAACAGAACCAATGAAACCTCCCTGCAATGTTAGGGAACAAATAATATTATTTTCATTATGCCCTTATTTTTGGCATATATTTCAAAAGTCTTTTCAGAAAGAATAGTGCTTGCATGCTCCACATTCAAATCCACATTTTCAACAAAAGATGCTACCATTTTGGCCAGGAGTAACTATAGCATGACTTTGCTACTGTATGTGTCTGTACATAGAATTATGAGGTAATACTTTGTGGATCAGAGAAGAACTGCTCATGCAAAGGCACTTACAAAATCAGAGTGGTCATAGTACAAACCTTCTAGACCAAGACTTGCAGGGAATAGTGATGTGAACTTTCATTCATTCAAGAAAAAAATAAAAGTAATAAATAAAAGCTACCAATGGCTGAATAAAAAATTAACTCATTTCACAGGTAAGCTTTAAAATTCCTGTGTTTAATCGTTTTTCAGCTATGCTCAGCTCTTCTGGACCTGATATTCAGCAACAAGAAAGGACTGACCAGGGATGTGAAGGCTGGGGGCAGCCCTGGATGTAGGGCTATGAAATGGTGGAAGTCAGGTTCTTGAGAGGATGGAATAAGGAAAACAGTAGGATCTCAGCCCTGGACTTCAGCAGAACAAACTTTGATCTGTTGGGATCTGCTTAGAAGAACCCCATGGGATACCATCCTGGAGCAAAGAGGGCTCAAAGAGCTGGTTGATTTTCAAGGATGACCTCCTCCCAGCTCAAAATCAGTACAGCTCTAAGAGTAGGAAGTCAAGCACAGGAGACAGGCAGCCTCCATGGATGAGTAAGGACCTGCTTACTGAACTCAAATATAAAGAAGAAATCATGCAAGAGGTGGAAGCAGGGACAGGAGAACTGAAGAAACAGTCTGAGCATGCAGGGATGAGGTTGGGAAAGCCAAAGCCCATCTGGAGCTTAATCTGGTAAGTGAAGTGATAGGCAACAACAAGAGCTTCCACAAGTATATCTGCAGCAAAAGGAAGACTAGGGAAATGCAAGCATTTCAGATGAAATATAGACTAGATAAAAAGTGAGTTGGACTGAAAGGCACAGGGCTGTAGTCAGTGGCATGAACTGTTGAAAGGCCAGTCACTGGTGGCGCATCCCAGAGGTTGATACTGGGACCTACTAAATACTGTTTGGTATCCTCATTAATTACCTGAACAATGGGACAGAATGAATCCTCAGCAAGTGTGCACATGATACAAAACTGAGAGGAGTGGCTGGTACACCAGGTGCATGTGTTGCCATTCAGAGGGATCTCAAGAGGATGAAGAAACGGGATGACAAGGACCTCATGAAGTTCAACAAATGGAACTGGTAAGTCCTGCACCTGGGAAGGAATAACCCCAAGTACCAGGACAGGCTGGGATCAAACAGCTGGAAAGCAGATTTGCAGAGAAGGACCTGGAGGTCCTGGTGAACATCAAGTTGAACATTAGCCAGAAATGTGTCCCTGTGGCAAAGGCAGCCACAGAAACAGCCTCCCGGGCTTCATCAGGCAGAATATTGCCAGCAGGCCGAGGGAGATGATACTTACCCTCTGCTCAGCACTGGTAAGGCCACACCTGGAGTGCTGGGTCCAGCACTGGGCTCCCCATTATGAAGGAGACATGGCATACTATTGAGGACAGTCTAGCAAAAGACCACAAAGGTGAATAAGGTCTTGAAGTGTCTGTTGTATGAGGAGAGGCTAAGAGAGCTGTTACTGTTCAGCCTGGAGAAGAGAAGGCTCAGGGGGATCTTATCAATGCACATAATCACCTGATAAGGGTGTAAACAAGATGGAGCCAGAGTCTTCTCAGCGGTGCACAAACAAAGAAAAAGAGGAAATAGGCATGAACTGAAATGCACAGAATTTCATCTAAATACCGTAAAAAACATTTCTTTACTCTTAGGGACAGTCAGATGCTGCAAAGGGTTTCCCATGGGGATTGTGGAGTTTTATCCTAGAGATACTCAAAATGCAGCTGAACACAGCCCTGGGCTAGTTGATCCTGGTTTGAGCAGGAGGTCTGTACTAGATGAACTCCAGAGGTGCCTTCTGCCCTCAACTATTCTGTGATTCATGATTCTGTTTTTCCTAGAATCCTGATACTTGACTTCCTCCAGTGTGGGAGTACATGGCATTTTAGGAGCATGACAGCAAAAAATGCATACATGCTGG
Source organism: Myiopsitta monachus (assembly GCA_017639245.1). NCBI lineage: Eukaryota > Metazoa > Chordata > Aves > Psittaciformes > Psittacidae > Myiopsitta > Myiopsitta monachus. The sequence goes on along the minus strand of CM029919.1, from coordinate 83,752,408 downwards.
CATATATACACAAGCAGTCCACACAAGTGTAGTAGCAGATGCCTTTACAGGCAATACAGTGAATTTCTGACTGCCTGGAAATTATAGCACAATCTCTGTTCCGTGGCCAAGAGAGAGAATTGATCCAAGTCCCTGTATAGCAGAAATGCAGTTATTCCTTACTCAACATTTTTCAGTCAAAGGAAAAGAATATAAGTGATGCGCATGCTGCACGGATCAGGAATGTTGGGAAGCAAAGTGCCAGCAAGTAAACCACATCTGTACCTCTCATATATCATTTTACACTGTTCAAGGCTGGAATGTGCTAGAGCAGCATGGCCCAGTTGGCAGCCAGTGAGTCAAACCCAGTGCTTCCACTCAGGCTGCTGCTTTTTCCCTGGGCAGCAAAAAGAATGGCTGGCTAAGCAGCCAAATGCCTTCTCCCATGACAGCTCACAGGCCTCTGGGCTCTGCTGGCTGGATGTGAGGGAGTAGCTGGGAAGAGGTTACTATTTCTTCAGGAGAGAGGGAGGGAATAGTCATTGATTGCCAATGAGGTGAGAAGCCTGCTTAAGGAGGGAAGGGTGGAAGTGGGTTGCTGCTGCACTGGGGTGGCAGGGAAGGCAGGTGCTTAGGTAGGGAGATGAAGAAAAGCAGATGCTTTCCGAAAGAGCAGGTGGTGTTTAGGGTGGAGGGACGGGGGGTAGCTCTCTCTGGTATAACACAGAATGGACCCGGCTGCCAAGATCACTCTGCACAAGTGCATATCCACAAATCCCTACCAACAGTATTAGTGCTGAAACGCCTTGTTTCTGATATTGCAGTCCCATGCTATTTAATTCCCCACCTTCCCCCTCCAGTGCGAGTGAGCATGCCTCCTCCCTGCCTGGGTGCGAAGTCCGGCTTCAGGAGGTGTGCAAGGCTGCAGCCACCCCACACTGCAGCGAGACTGTGCGGATGGAACTACCCATCTCCCAAAGTTGCATGCTCCTTCCTTATGTGCTCACTTCTTCGACATATGATACTGTTTAAGCACCACCAGTGTTTTCTCTTAATCCTGTAAATAGGAAGATTCCTATAAATAGGAAAAAGAGGCATTAACTTTTTGTCTACCAGTAGAGTTTCAATAACTCACTGGCAGTTTCCTGTCCTCTCAAGTAAATTTTTCAGATTAATTTTACTTTCCTATGTTCTTTATCTATGCAAAATTATGATGTCATTTTTTCACAGATACATACAAAATATACCTATATGTACAGGTATGTGCAATATTAGACAAGGCACAGGGCATCAGAATTTATACTAAAATGCAGTTAGTAACTTGACTGACCCAAAGGAGGGCATGTTGGACACTGATAATCAGAGGAAAATGTATTTGATGCACTCACTGTACCCTAACTGTACATGTGTATAGAAACTGCTGTGCTAGCCTTACCACTCTTAGACAGGCTAGTACTCTGGCTGAATGTATAATATTGTTTCCAAAATGAAGGCAAACTGTAGGTCCTAAATCCAGATTGTTTATATGACAGACTCACAAAGCTAATTCCCTACTGAGTCTGAAGAGAGGTGCCCATCTGCTCTTCTCAACTGGAGATATATTTCCACAATAATAAACAGCTGTTTGAAAAACTTTGAGAAACAATAACTTAGAACAATATAAATGAAGAAAAGCTGTATAAGTCACTTCAAAACCAAGCATGTCTGATAACAAACCAAAAGGCCTGCCTGAGTTGTAAATACCCTCTTAAACTGGTGGGCCCACATTAGCACCCCTAATCCCACAGCTCCAGGGAATATCTTCTACCCCACAGGAAAATAATCTATCTCTAAAAGCTGCAAGATGCTAGACAGATGAGGAATTAAGGCCACATGTTGAAGACATTGAGCTTTTTGTAGCTATCGGTCTCATTTGGCGGAACAATCAGTATGGCAGACAGGGTGATGTGGCCTCAGCTGTCAGGAAGGGAAGACTCCATGCAGGAGGTGTCTGGAAACAGCTGTGAAACTTCCCCACACTTTCTACCCCATGATAAACCAGCAAGGAAACAGTAATTTGTAAACCAAGTAAGTACCCAGATTCAATGTGGACTTTCCTTACAGTGACCCTTGCAACACTCTACAATGATGGTAAAGTGTCACGGTGTTCATGTTACTTGGGGGAACTGGCAGCACATCTAATGGCAGCGATGGAAATGAAATCCAAAGCTGCAACCCTGGCTCCATGGTAATCCAAGAAGCTTTACCACTAATGTTACTGAAGCCAAATTTCACCCAGATCTTCTGACTCCTGTACATTCCTTTCAGCCTCTTGTTTGTCATGAATATGCTTTTGGTTTGGGTTTCTTTTATTTATTTTTAGGGGGTGGGAAGAGTTATTCCCTAGGATTCCTCTTAGCAATGTCCATCTCTTTGTTACAAACATGTTCACTACATACCAGGGAAACAAAGACCCATTCTGCACTTTTGAATTCAGGAGTCCTAAGGTGGCTATAGAGAAAAATGAACACTGTGAGAAGCTGAAAGAAGAAAAACAACCTAAAATTTACAATAATAACCTGCAAAAATTATTTAACTGCTTATGCTTGTATTAAAATTGTCAACGTGCATGCGTAGCAATGCAACCTTTCTCCATGATATCCTCCAAACACACTATTATCCTGGATCGACTGGCATCAGTTCTAGGCTCACAACATAATTCAATGTCCATAATAATTCAGGTTGAGGCATCTGAGGCGAGGTACATGGTGATGTCAACATCACTATGCCTTGAGCATGATGCAGCACCACTCCTATTATCTTCAGTCTTATTCTTTTCTATCTTATCACTAACTTCTGCTGGAAGTCTTCTCCCATGGCTGATTCTTTGACCTTGACTTAGCCCCCTCTCAAAACCTACTCCCAGCTTTCTGTTTCCATGATGTTAGAAATTCTGTCTTCACATTTCCCTACAGTGCACTCTCAGTCACAGTACACCCCTGAGCCCTCCTTCAGCCCCATGGACCCCCATGCCTGGTACTTTGATCCTTCCTGAACCCATTATGCTGGTTTAACACAACTTCACTCAAGTGAAATATTCACAGAAAGGCCATGGGACTACTGCTCAAATAAGGACTTCGCAAAAAGCTCCAGATTTGGCTCACTGTGGTTATACGCCTCTGGAACAAACCAGTTTGTGGATTCAGGCAAGGCACCTGAATGCACAAACAAGACAAGACAGTAAACCTGATATATGGATAAAAGGTATTGCTTCAATTAGTGTCACAGAGGGTCACTGACTCCTGTTGTCACCTTAACCAACCAGCACATGCTCTCTCCTTACTCCAACACAAAACCCAAACAAACTAAAACACTCAACCCAATCAAACCCAACTGAACTCAACCCAACTCAACTAAACCCAACCCAACCCAAACCATGACAGGTCAGAAACTGCTTTTAAATGGTACTCCAAAGGTACCATTGTGCCTTTGAACAACACAGAGCCATGTTGTATCATCATCAGCTAATTAAGTTTAGGTGACCACAGTGCTTTTAAGAGGATAGTAGGGTACAATGCTTACAGAAGGCAGCCCCACTCCATCCCTGGTCAGTGTTTGGGGCAGGGCCATCACTCACCCCCACTGGGAAAACCAGGAGCATTCACCACCGCCTGTCATCAGGGGTAGAAGAGTAAAGCAACTCAGCTTGGCTGATGCAAGGATGCACATGTGACAATGGCTTGATCTGGTCACCCTGCATGCAGCATCATATGCCATCAAATACAATGGGCATGATACAAGCTGTTTAAAAGCTGCAATGAGGAGACAACATGCTCTTCAGTGATAGACGGTTCTAAACAAGCTCATGCATAAAATTAGAAGCAATCTGTAGAACTGTAATTTCCATTTTCCCATGGAATTGAAAGGAGGATGATTATTATAGCAGCAATTGCTAGGGCTGCTATACCAAAAGGTCAACTCACAATTTCATTACCTCCACCTCTCAATACATACACACATTACAAAGACTAAACCATTCACATTTCAAGAGCTTGTAACTCCTCCAGACATGTCATGTAGTATACAAATCAAGCCCAGAAGCCCTCATTTGCCATAGTAAAACTAGAAGGTCTGTTTGTATCTGAAGAGGTCTAATAAAACCTGGGTACATTTTCATGTCAGTTTGTTTCACATACTTCAGCAAAACAGCTTTTACTTTTTCTTATTGAGAAATTCTGCACCCTATTAACCTTCTCTCTATTGTACCAGGAACATGAGCACAACATTATTCCCCTGTGCAGGAACCAGAGACTGGACCTGTTGACTGGGGTGTGATCCTTCTCTTTGATCCTTTCAGTCTCTGTACATTTGCAGAATGTAACCAACTTATAAACCACTTTCTTACATGATTACAATGCGTACTGCCACCAGCAGTAAAAGGTGAACCACCATACTAGAACACAAACTTTAAGCTGGCACTGTCCCTTTAACAAAGTTTCTTCTGAAATAAAAGCCATAATTTCTATTGGGTTTAAGACGTTTTTAAAATTGCTGAATGTTTTGTGATTTGTGATTGGAGAAAACTGAATTATCTTTTTTCACATAACAGCTTCACCTTCTAAAAAATATCATCAATGAAAAAATTATATACTGGTTCAATATGGTGCTCAACTACAATCACCCACAAGAACATCAGTGAAATTTTGGGTGATGAACACTATAATATTGAACATTATATGAGACTGAAGAAAAAAAATGAGGGAATCTTCAGTGTATTAAAAGCATTTACCAACTAAACTAATATCAATGACATGACAAACTACAATACAGGAATGTTTTTGCTTACTTGAACTGCTGCATCTGCTCTCAAGCTTTAAACAGATACCTTAGAGTTTCTGAATTTCATGACCTTCTACTATAATTTGCTTAGTACACATCAAATGAGATAAATGTTTCAGACAAGTTACTGTGATGGCATAAAACCAGTCTGTACCTGTTGCAATATATTCTTTTACACAGCAACAATACATCATAGGTCAGGCATTGAGATTATTTCAATCTAAAATATACATTTATGCTCGATACCAAACATACTGCTTGTTTTTAAAGGCTTTTTTGTAGATAGGTTATTATAAAAAACTACAGGGGAATAACTCTTAACTTTCTTTTTGGAAGATCTGACATTAAACAAAGCATGGAGGCCTGGCAAAGAACCTACTTTTGGTGGCTTCAGCAGATAATTTGGCAGTAAAAAGTAGGAACATGCAACAAAATATTTGCTTCATCTAAGACTTCCTACAAGCAAAACTGGATGATACTTGCTATTAATTCAATTCTAAGAAACTTAGCCCTGATGTTTCCTAAATGATTGGGTAAGGGATAGGAGCATGGTCTGAGAATTTTGGCTCACTCTGCCTTTAAACCAGCAGTGCCCCATATTCTCAGTGGAGAAGACAAAACCCATCCTGCTCCACAAGAAAGCAAACAAGCTAGTGGGTGCACAGAAGGGTCCTTTTACAAACTGGTTATGGATATTTAGAAAAAAACCCATGACTTTCAGCGTAAATTGATCTGTATGAAATCCCTTTTAATAAATTAAGAATGGGGAAAAATAAGAAAATCCTGACCCTGTGATATGACTGTCTCCAAGATACTTGCTTTAAAATCCAGATGGACTCATCTTCTTCAAAGGACAAAATCCCATCATCTCCAAATCCACCAAAAACCTAAACATCAAATTATGAATTACAGTGCTACCTTTGCAGGAACATATTCCATATAAGAACAACAACTGAACATGAACATCCTCACCTGAAATTTCAGTCCCAACAGGTTTTTGCAAGGACGTATCCGTGGCATTCCTATGGCCAGCACAAGAGGTAATGAGTTCAAGCTTTAACAGGGGAAGTTCAGGTTACATATAAGGAAGAAGTTCTTTACTGTGAGGGTGGTGAGGCACTGGAACAGTTGTCCGAAGAAGCTGGAAATGCTCCATCCCTGGCAGTGTTCAAGGCCAGTTTGGACTCAGTCTTGGCCAACATGGTCTAGCGTGAGGCATCCCTGCCCATGGCAGGGGGGTTGGAACTCGGTGATCTTAAGGTGCTTTCCAACCCAAACCATTCTATGATTCTATGATTGTAAAATCTTTAACACATGTATCCTTAAAAAACTCCTGTAAGGCAAGGGAGTATTACTACAACAGACAATTCAGGTCTGTGCTACAAAAGGGATGTCAGCACATCAACCTAAAATATACATTTATTCTTGATACCAAACACACTATTTGTTTTTAAAGGATTTTTTTGTAGATAGATAGGTTATTAAAAAAAAACTACAGGGGAATAAATCTTAACTTTCTTTTTAGAAGATCTGACATCAAACAAAGCATGGAGGCATCAGATGGCATTGTTTTATACTAATGAAAGTAGAAAATCATCCAAAAGTTCCCAAAATAATACTCATAAACATTGTACAGAAAACTGGTCAATAGGCATTGCAACGGACGTTGTAGCAGGCACAGGGATTTCAAATGTTTTTTTAGAATCATAGAATTACAGAATAGTTTGTGTTGGAAAGAACCTTAAAGATCATCTTGTTCCAACCTCACTACCACAGTCAGGAACACTTTCCACTAGACAAGTTGCTCCAAGCCCCAACCAACCTGGCCACAAACGCTTCCAGGGATGGGGCAGCCACAGTTACTCAGAGCAACCTGCTCCAGTGTCTCACTGCCTTCACAGTAAAGAACTTATTCCAAATATCTACTCTCAATATACCCTCTTTCAATTTAAAGCCATTCCCCCTTGTCCTATCACTATATGCCCCTGTTAAGAGACCTAATACTTACCACCGTCAAACATCCTCTGGGCTTTATTTGTCATCTGCATAGGACTGAAAAGCAAACTATTATTACAGAACTAGTGCTGGCCTGAGAAGTCAATGTTCCTCTGTTACACTCTCTATGAAGTCTCTGTCCCTCTGTGACTAATTCAAAGAAGAAAGAGGAACTCACATCAGGAATTCAAGCCTCCTGAAGTTTTTGATGAGGAAGGAGAAAGAACTCACAGGAAATAAATATGGAACCATATTTTGATTTCCGCTCTATGGCATCTTTTGCCTTATAATGACTGAATCCACATTTGTAAGAGAACAAAAAGGTCTCATCTTAGTTACAGTGTACTACTGAAATGCTGACTGAGATGGGTACTTTGTCTGAAATCTCAAAAGCTATGGCAGAAGTTATCTGCTTTTTTTTTTTTTAAAGTACGTATTGGAATAGCATGGTTATATGTTAAGCATAACAAAAAAAGTATTGTGGTTGAAGTCTGGCATGTGTTTGAGAATGTAAAACAACAGACTTGCAGAGGAGACATTGGCAGAGTCTCAGTTATAACACACAAGTTATTTCTACTGTAACACAATGCAGATATTTCAAATATTAAAAACATTTAGAATTTTTGTACAATCACAAGGCTTTTGAAATCCCACTGCATTAGTGTACAGCATTTATGTGGCTGAGGGACAGGATGGGGCAGGCAGAAAAGAGGTTCATACATCATGGGCAGAGGGATGCCTCTACTTGGGGCAGTTACACAGTTCTAGTGCACATTTTTATATGCAGCTCTAGAACTTCAGACTCAAATAAAAGTCAATTTTTACTACCCTATGTCTAATACAGCTTTGCCTTAAGAAGAAGATCAATGTATATTTGTAACCTTTAAGTCCTCTTTTCCTCATGACAAAAAACAAGCTAGTTTTTGTTTTCTTTTCTTTTGGTTTGGTTTGGGATTTTTTTCTAATAAGTGTTTTTTTTTTTTTTTAATAAAATATCATGTAAACAAACTATCACAAAATGTGCAAATTCCATAACTTAGGTACTAAGTACCCCGGCTTTTGCTTCAGAATAACAATTTTGCATTATTGGTACAATTTCTTCTTCAGCACAACTAACCATTAAAGTAACATTAACTTTTTCTACAAAAATAGTAAGGGGCTTATGAACATATCCTATGTAAAAATGGGAAAGAAATCTTGAAACAAATGAAACTTAATAGTAACATCTCTCCCTATCCCTATTAACAGACCAAATTACAAATAAAAGCATTTAAGCATTTAATTCCTTAAACAATTAAAATCTTACCAGGGCACAAAGAAGGAAAGAAAACAGGGTATTTTTGACATTAGTTCACTTAGCATTTGAGGAAATGGAAAGGAAACCTTTTAATCTACCTTTGGAACCAGCAGCTTTTAGATATGACTGTGTTTTGTTTTCTCTCTATACAGGGAGTTGTCTAAATCATTGCTCTACAGCACCCACACAGCCACACTCTCATGCCCTTGCCAGAACCCAGCTTTATTCTTGCCATTTCACAGTGAATCGAGGCTCAACCTTAGTCCTATGAAATCAAACTGAAGCTTCCCTTGCTATCACCAGAGCACCAGAAATACCCAGTGGGTGGTTCACAACACCTACCAGAGTACTACCTCTAGACCTGTACGACCCACCTTGCAGAATTGGGTAGCTCTTTCCATCAGCTGTGGATGAAAGATTACAGAATCTTTCCCTAGCTTATATGCTTAATTTTAAAATACCCAGAGCCAGATAGATTCTAGTCTGACCAGGAGAGTTCTGCCACCCATGACAAAGGAACCCTGAGGCCCAACAGCCACCTAGGGCTGGCTGGTTGGAGTCCAGGAGCAGTCACTGGGCCACCTTTCCAAGAGGAATGACCAGCCTTTACAGCTCTGACTTCTTAGAAACACAGGTGGTTCCGCAACCATCCCATAGCTACTTAAAAGGAAGCCAAGGAATATAACAGACATTCAACAAAAAGGGTATCCGTGGTCCTCAAAAGTGATTCTCCACCTCAAGTGAGTTTCTTCCTTCCCTGTTTATCTAAAATCACTTTACTGTGTCTCCTCTCTGTAATCTCTTTCCTCTCCCAACCGCTAACGTGAAAGACCTCTGAACAACGGACTGTGACCCACCTGATTCACTCTGCTACCAATGCCAATATTTTTGCGCTATAGGTAATGGACGTCAATGGCACCAATACAGTCCTGCAGCTTCCTCTATTGTTTCCTGCAAATAACTTGAATTCATATGATGTCAGTGAGATCACTCCCTTACAGTTGGAGTTGATATGAAGAAAGGTTACTTACTTGACCCCAAATGTGAAAGAAGAAGCCTATAAGACTAGCACAGCTATTCCAGTTGACTCAGGCTGTGAGAGTCCTATGATCAGGTTATTAGAAGACTGGAAAGTGCCTTGCATCAGCACCAAACTTCTTATATCTTAATATATACATATTTAGGTCTATGTATTTATACAAGAAGAAAAATCAAAGACACTCTATTTGCTCTAACAAATCACCAAGATATGAAGAAACTCTCACTTCATGAATGCAATGAAAAATAAATTGGAGTTGTAACATATATTATCTGGAGAACAAGCCAAGAGTGTTCTTAAAGCTTTTGAATGGTCTGGCATTGCTTTCTGCCTGCGGACAGGCTGTAATCGCTGCCTCTCAGCTGGAGTGAACCTACAGATTGGTATCTGACCTTGTGGTCACCCCCACTTTCATCTTTTACATTGGTTTAGTAGACAGCTTTATAAAATCTGTGCCTAATGTATTTTGGCAAAGTACCACAACTCAATACTGCTTTGCTTTAGAAAGGCTTCTCGTAATTCTGGCCACTTCCGTAGTTTCAGTCACTTCAACTATCTAGTATCATCCAGGGATTGAAATGTGCAAGTGGTATGCTGCTTGTAAAACAAACCCCAAAAAACTTCCTTTATGTCAAAGGAAATTCACCCTTGAGCGCAGCTCACCTCATTCTCAGTCTCACTGTGCTTGAGTCTGGAGGCAGAGATTGGCTCCATGTGTCAGAGGAGAAGCTGCCAGCCCACAGCAAGGCTCAGGTCTGGCACAGACCCCAGCAGAGACCTCAGCTGCAGGCATGATGGCTGGGATGTATGACAGAGGTGGAGCTTTCAGAGCAACCAGGATGAGAAAGCTGGAAGTTCTGTGGCTAAGTCAGACTTGACACAGATATTTTGGCCACTGTTTGCTCATAGGTTTGGAAACAGATCATTAATAAAGTTTCTCAACAAGAAAAGCCACAATGAAATCAACATAGTGATAGAAAGGAATGCAGGTTCTTGCACACAGCCAGGAGTTCTATGTAACAAATTCCATAAAAAGAAAGCAAAGGTAACACTTTCCTGATGCTTTCTGACCAGAAAGATTAAACAGTTTGTGCCATGCAACTAAGTACTCCTGACCCCAAACTCTCCCAGAGGTGAATGGACCACTCCTGCCCTCTCTTCCCACTTTGAGTCCAAGATAGGTACCGGTTTGAACCCACACAGGAAATATCCTGTCCTCTTCTCCAAAGAATTATAAAATAAAAACATGCATCCACTGTATCAATTTAAAGCAGAGGTATCTCTACCACATCAAGGCTTTTGCTGTAGCTAGCAAAGACAGGCTAGCCTAGAAAGGAATTCACCCTCCATGCATCTTAGAATGGGATGCATTTACTTTTAAATGAACAAAAGTTGGATGACAGAAATTCCTACTAGTGTGACATCTTTCACATACTTTCATTGCTACACACATTCAAGACAATTGCAAGGAGCAAAATAGCTGCCAAAATAAAGCTAAAATAAAATGGTCTGCATCAATTCAGGCCAATCCCTGGCTTCAACTGTGGTCAGGAATTCCTGTAGCACTGAATGGGAGCTTGTACTCTGAATTTCATGGTGGGGTCTGTGGTGGGGATTGTGACAAAGCCACTGAATTATTGGCCTGTTATCATTCCTGTATCATGGGATTGCTCTCCTTGCCCCACTGCAGCATGTTTGTGGCACTTCAATGCTGACAGGAGAGGATACACAGACTGTCAGGGATGAGAATCAGCTGCTACAACTTGCTGCATTCAAGTGCCAGAAGACAGCTCGCTTCAGCTCTTTTTTACCCAGCAAAGTGATGGAGATGAGAGCCAGAGGGAAAATGCAGTACTATAGGAGCTCCTTATATCCTCACTCCTCTGCTCCCTTGATTCTCATTAAATGTTTGCTCAATCCATCAATTTTTTCAACTATTGTTTTCCCAGCTCAGCTGTTTTGCAGGGACTCTGACAACACAACTATTCCTGACAAACATCTGGGATTGCAGAAGAAAGACTGCCAGAGTACAAAACAGAAGTATAAGAAATGGCAGAAGACATGAGGACATCCAGACTGTACACCACAAGACAGTGAAACTCTCTTTTCCATGTCATCTGTGAACAACATAGAAAGGCTAAAAACCTACCCTGAATGAACACTGCCCTGCAGACTGCTTTGTAGAATACATAAAGTTTCAGTGCTACAAGAAAAGGTCAGCTAGATTTGCTAGAGAATCCTTGAAGCAGAACAATTTTGAAGTGTAATAAAGGTTGCCTGAAGTTATTTTTGGGTATTACAAATAACGCAGGAGGTGGTAACGTGGACATGCATGGGGCAAACAGCCACAAACAGGATTTCTATCTATTGTCCTCCAAATCTCATCCTAGAAGTCTCCAGTGAAAACCAGATCTAAATAAAAAACATTAAGAGATTTAAAAACAAAACAAAACAAAACACACACACAAAAAAAGCCCAAAACAAACAAACAAAAAAAAAGACAACAAAAAACCTAAAAGTCACTGGCAACTGAATGCGGAAGAGCGGCTGGAAAGATGCCTAGTGAAAAAGGATGTTGGTTGACAGACGCCTGAATATAAGCCGGCAGTGTGTCCAGGTGACCAAGAAGGCCAACAGCATCCTTCCTTGTATCAAAAAGTATGGCCAGCAGGGCTAGAAAAGGAATTGTGCCCTTGCATTCAGCACTAGTGAAGCTGCACCTTGAATCCTGCATTCAGTTCTGGGACTCTCAGTACAAGAGAGACATTGAGGTGCTGGAGCTGGTACAGAGAAGGGCAATGAAGATGGTGAAGGATCTGGAGCACAAGTCTATGAGGAGCAACTGAGGGAACTGTGGTTGTTTAGCCTGGAGAAAAGAAGGCTCAAAGGAAGCTCGGGGTGTGTGTGTGTGTGTGTGTGTGTGTGTGTGTGTTATCACTCTACAGCTACCTGAAAGGAGGTTGTAGTCAGGTGTGGATATGTCTCTTCTCCAAAGTAACAAGCAATAGGACAAGAGGAAATGGCCTCAAGTTGCACCAGGGAATATTAGGATAAAATTTGGATATTAGGAAAAATTTCTTCACTGAAAAGGTTGTCAAGCATTGGAACTTGCTGCCACAGGAAGTGGTGGAATCACCATCCGTTTAAAAGACATGTAGATATGGGCCTTAGGGACATGGTTTAGCGTGGACTTGGCAGTGCTGGGTTAACAGTTGGATTTCATGATCTTAAAGGTGCTATTCAACCTAAACGATTCTCTATGTAGGAGTGCTTAGGGGTCTCATATCTCTCCACACAAGCTTCAGCTGCCTGTGGCCTAGCAACTAGAAACTGATGGACCTTGAGCTTCAAGGAATCTTCTTGGCTGACTAGAGGTGAGTAAGGACCAAATAAGAAAGACCAAGTAGAACCCAGCCACTATTTGTTTAAATTATAAATTATGCTACTGCATTTGAATAGATTTGTCTCTAATAAACCTACTTAAAGTCAAATTGAAAACAATTATATCTATTAAAACAAAACATTAATGCTGTTTTACTTACTCTGAATAATTGAAAAGGTACATGTTTGTTGTCAAAGTTTTAAGACAAGTCAAATAGCTAAAATGGTTGATTAGTAACAAGTTAAATGGAAGACAGTGGTTAAGCACCTAGAATAAGAAGTGGTAAAACAGATACTGACAGCACTAGCCTCTTCTGCAAATACAGATAATGTATCTTTCTTGACAGTTTATTTAAATATTTTTGGTTCACTGAATAATTAATTCCAAGTTGAAACCAACTAAGAGTTGAGGGGAAAAAAAAAACTGAACTAAAAAGCTTCAGAAACAGCTTGCTTTCCAATTTCATCATGCGAATAAAAGCACAGGTTGAGAGGATGAGCACTGCAGCTCTAAAACCTGGAAGGCAGTTATCAGAAATAAACAGATCAAGTCATTAATTACAAAGTTCTTTTGTTTAATTAATCACCTTGTTTTAAATGACAAAACTTGCAGAAAAAAATATTGAAAGGCAAAATATATATATATGTAATGTAGTTCTGACTTTTTAACAACATTTTAAGAATGCTGGTTTTGAACATTTTTTCTGTAAATCCGATGTTTTGTCCTCATGCAATTTGGGACTTGAACAAGTAGGAGAAAATTATTATTATCCAGGAAGACTTGCATTATTCTTTCTTACTTGTTTTTTGTATTAAAAGTAGAGGTCAAGGATCTAAGTGAAATTGGTGTTTCTGGGTTGCAAAACAGATGCTAACTGCAAGTTGCCACTCAGCAGCTTGAAGAAGGGGAGGGTTTTGCCCATGGAGCAAAACTGCTGCTGGGGAAGGTGCCCTATATGAATAGAGGGTAACTAACTGCAGCGCAACCCTACAGCCTCTCTCCTTAGCCTTGAGCAGGGAGAGCTAGATGCAGAGACCACTGATCAAGCTGCATTTGACCAACAGAGTCCTGGCAAAGGACAGAAGCCACAGCTTTGCACTGCAGATACATGAGGAGCACGTTTAACTATTGCAAAGTAAAAGCCAAGAGTCAACATACAAGTTTAGTACTCCCAACACCAAAGCCCAGCTCTGCCACCAACCTGAACTCTAGCAAAGTCACAGGCTTCTTTGACCTGCATATTGGCCATGAGACTTTTTACTTTGATTTTTCTTTCTGAAGTGATGGAAGCAATGTTTCCTGACCTTCCTTGCACCTACGCAAGAAAAGTGATTGGGCTGAGGTTTGGGTGGTACATCAGACTAAAGAAAATGCCATATATTTAAATCAAATTGACTGAAAATTTAGTACTAAAATCAACAGGAAAAGAAGGTAAGAGGAGGCATTCAAGATCGCCTCATCCCTTTCTTAGAAGCAGATTTGAATTTGTAAGTAATCAGTACAACAAAGATAAAATAACTCCACCTAAGTAAAAAAGAAATGAGGAAAGTCAGTGTGAAGAATTCTTCTTTTTAGAGATAAAGTTACTGCAATATTTGATTTCTGTGAAAATTTTTCTATCTGTAAATTTAAAATTTCACAGGTCCTTTATTACTCTGAGAGGACAAATTTATGCAGAAGAAAGAAGATTCACCTAACACTCAGTTATGCATTCATTTTTTAGCTCTGCTGTATTACTGCACACAAGACAGAAAGAACAGCCACAGGGGGAGCTTCCGCTGCTGTGATGTAGACAACAGTGTATGTCCTCAAACAGAAACACATTTCACTCACTGCACCAGCTTTCTCTGAAAGCTATGCTGCAAATGAAAGGGTGGCAGACTCCCTCACTGGGGTGCCTGTCTGATATCTGCAGCAATTCAATGTCTGGAGATACTCTAAACAGTTTATTTCAAAGATGTTACTTCATAAAACCTTCAGTATATAAATGAAGATTTGGTCACATCAAACATTGTTCAGGGAGAAGAAAAAGACTGCTGTTGTGACAGAAAGTCTGACTTAATTCTATGGTTTACCCCTGGGAAATCCCAAACCCTTCTTGTACTGCAGGGACAGAAACAGCAGTGAGAGTTACTGTTGTCAGTGGTGGGACACAAATGCTCACACAATACCGGCATGCTTTACTTCCACGAGCATAAAATGGAAATTACTCAGGGCTTTACCTGTATAAACAACCTTTCGTACTTCAATGCTCCCTGCCAAGAAAGTAAAACAAGAGGGTTTACTTTGTTACACATGACTACAGTGAGCCTTTGCTATTCCTGAGACATTGCAGTGGTGCCCACACACCCCATCACTCCCTGTGCACTCAGATACCCACCTCAGTTTTGGTGGTCAGGAGGAGGACTAATGGTTCATTGCACCCCCCTCCACCTCCTGGTGCAAAGAGGTGATCACAACTCCAACACTGGGCACCATGGACAGTCCCAACACCTCCCTGCTGCCTGACATTGCCTTCGCAGGGGTCCTGTATCCCACAGTGCTGGATGCCAGTACAGACCCGCTCACTGCTCTGAGTTTGAGCATCATGATGGGTGCAGCACTAGCTATGTGTCACAGGAGATCTGAACTCAAGGAACTTCAATTAATTCTCAGACCCTTTGTGAGGAAACAGAAGCTGCTGATGCATCTTGGCTTCCCAAGACAAAGCAGGAGTTAGCCTTAGTTTATCTTGCTTGCTTCGTCCAGGGTGGTCCTGTATGTCTTGAGCACAAGGAGTTTTACAGACACAAACAACATTCCTGGGCCTTTGCTACTGTTTCTGGTGGGTGTGGAGCCATCCCTAGCCAATGCCTAAGATGCTCCTCCTGGCTAGGAGCTTGACAAAGCAGTGTCTCCCAAGGCCAAACTCTATCCCATGACAAGATCATTGATTATGTCTTAAGAATCATCATCTTATGGCAGAATTTAATCTCTGGGGTAGGGAAAAAATCACTGTGGGAAATGCCATGAGATAGCATCATGGGTAAACAGTGCATCAGTAAAAAAAACACTACAAAGCAATCCAGACTGCAGCAGAGCAGTCCCACAGAACAGGTATTTCACATCTAGGATTTATAGAAATGTTAAGGGTTCAAGACGAATTACTCTAAAAAGCCATAGGATTTATTAGACAGTGCTAAACATTCTATTAGTCTTTTGACCTATCACATATAAAATACAACAGGTATACAGCTTTTTAGTATAGAGCATGTTCCAAATACAACATAGCTTTTCTTATTTTCCATTAAAAGTTACATGAGTTTTCAGCAGGCATTTACGCCTATAGAATTTATTTGAGATCCTCATCTGTTAGCCCATCGGTGGTCCAAAAACACTTGAAAGGTCTCACAATGACATTTTCCCCTCCACTGTTCAGATTCTTCCAAAAGGTGAAACATTCTCCATGAATGGCTGGCTATCTGCCTAGCACAGTAAAGAGATGAAGCACCTGCCACATCCCCTCCTATTTTTGTAAGAAGGAGAGAAAAGGGAAGTCTATACTGAAAAGCATGAGCTGAGCAGCTTAGACAAAGTACTTTGTATAGATGCTGTGGGAAGAAATATGGGAAGGTCTCTAATGAACAACCAACAGGAATCAGGAAAAATGTCATCCTCAGACAAAAGGGAACTCCGCCTAAAAATGAACAAGAAAAGACCTTGAAAATTTGCTTTTAGTGGTCTTTAGCAATTTGGAGCAATGCTGGCAGACCTGGGAAGGCACTGTCTGCAAAGAGATGATGCGGCTGCACTTGCAGGGTCCCTCTCCTACTCAAGGGACCAGCATTAAAACACAATACCAGACACACACCCCCCAATCTGGTATTAAAAAGAAACAAAAGAAACCATTCAAATCTCTACAGACATTAATCCTCACTTTGTGTATTATTTTTATCCACCATAATAAGTACAATTAGTTGTGTATTAAAGATAGTTTATATGTGACTTTAATTTTCTCTTTTGTAATTAGCACGAATAAGTAGGTTTAGGGGGTTTAATTCAAACTAACTGAAATAATGGTCTGATTGTTTTAATAATTAAATGCTTTTCAATTCCTAGTCTGAAAAGGGTACAGCATGCTTGTAACACAGAGATTGTGGGGAAGGTCAGACACTTCACTGAATGTAGTCTCTTTCCAGAAAGTCAGCAAAAGTGCCACTGACAGCTTTTTCTGACAAAAGAAAGCAGGCCAAGAAATGGTTGGGTTAAGATTAAAATGAAAAGAATATTCCTTTACTTTCCTATAGCCAAGGAATCTTAAGTAGAGAGGTTAGTCACTCCAGCTGTGTGCTATATGGCTCATGAGAGGCAGGACAGTCACTATGTGTATAAGCACAGCCAGACACCCCAAGCCCCACCCTTTGACTCCTCAAACCCTCTTCACAGGGACAGAATGGAAGCCACACTATAGTGAAGGAAACGGACGTTACGGAACAGAGGCAGCATGTTTACAGACATAAAATCAAATGGTTTCCATACAGCATACAACTACCTCAGAGACCTCACTGTTACACAGATATGGAAGAGGCAAATGGCTTAAACGAGTTCAAGAAAGGATAAGACATTTGGAGAGGATGGATTTATGACAAGCTGTAAAATATGATGGCTTGGATGCAAACTATGGCTCTACACATCTCTATAGTACTACTGATTACTGAAAGTGAGAAGAGTGGCAGAAAAAATGTCACTATATCTCCTCCAATTTTTGCATTCTTTGGTCCACCCCTTGTGTTACTGCAGTCTTTGCACAACTCAAAATAGCCTCTCTGCATGTAAGAGGCTACAGCAAGCAAGCCAGGAACTACTTTGTATTAGGCACTGACTCCTCTTAAGGCCCTGTGCAAGGCATTTTCCTTCTGTTTTCTTTTTGCAGTCACTAACTTATAAGAAGTTTGAGGGTAACTAATTAGCTGAAAATGTATCTTAAAAATGAAACAGGCAATGCTGCTTGCATTGGTGCAGATGCGCTTCAGTTGGGCAACTGATCCCACCACCTTTTTGGGGTGAGAAATTCCTATGTGATCAGGTGCTTCTGTGTCTTCTAATATCACAACAACCCTTGCATTTTGCTGCCACATGGATCTCCATCCCCTATCTCCACTGAGACGCCAGACAAAAGGACCTCACTGGCACAGGCTCCCTCAAACACTGGTGTGCTGCCCCCAGGCTTATCTCTAGCAAGACTGGTTTTATCCCTTTTCCTCTTCAAATCCTCAAATCTAGTTTAAAGATCTTTCAGTGAGCACTGCTAACTTCTGTGCAAAGATCCTGCACAGCATATGCTACATATAATCAATTAGTCTCATTTAACAAACCCCAAAGAAAAAATTTTTATTAACCCTCTCTATTTCTTTAGGAACTTTTACAAAGAAGCAGCTGTTACATCTCCTAGCACAGCAACCTGACATCTAAAAAAAAATAAGTCTCTGTACTAAAATACCGCATTAAAGCAGCCTTGTGGGCATGATGGAATAACTGATGACATAGTGAATTCTAATCAGCTTTTACATAGTACTAGCTTCAAAATCATGATATTAAGTTTGCATGGATATAAGCCAGGTGTCACAGACTTCTAGAGATATTACATACGCAGTATCTCCCAGATGGATCCTATCTTAGAGACTGAAAAATGTGAACATGATTATACCATGGTCTGCATCAACAGCAGCTTGTGGAAAACACTGCATTATCTTTAAACTACCTTAATCCAGACAGCTGCAAAGGTACAAGTGTAGCAGCATAAAGATCAGGGTGAACTACCAAATCTGTCCAGCTCCTTAGGCAAGCTTACCCACCTATCCTAAGCTCTATACTTACACTGATGGCAA
This sequence comes from Myiopsitta monachus, assembly GCA_017639245.1. Lineage (NCBI taxonomy): Eukaryota > Metazoa > Chordata > Aves > Psittaciformes > Psittacidae > Myiopsitta > Myiopsitta monachus. The sequence continues at coordinate 83,734,031 of CM029919.1, read as the reverse complement.
TGTGTAATCAAGATAAGACAAAACTACATTGGGTATATACAAACACAGTCCCTGCAGTCAAAGAGAAATGGGCTTATTAGCTGCGATAAGCCATATGAAGTTACCTGCCCTGTCTAAATTGAGTCAGGGTTTCCTCTGAAGTCACAAGAGCTGGAATGACCAAGCACAGAACCAAAGCTGACACTATGTGTAAGAATCAGCATCCAGTTCCAGACACCAGATTTTCTGGGCATCAGATGTGAGCTACATTCATACCTCCATCCTTCACTCAGGTTGTCTGCTGTTTTAATTGCATGAAGTAATAAAACTATCACTGTTCTATGTAAAAAAGCCTTAATGTGGCTGCCAACAGGGCAAATTAAGAGAAACAAAAGGACCAGTAGTTTATCACATGGTTTATTGCTGAGAAAAACAGTGCTCTCAAGCTCTTATCACTATTATGCTACAAGTTATAACAGGAAATCAATAAGGATGAGACAAAGAAATGGTCACGCTCCTCCATGAAGCACTGAAATCTCCTGTCCTTTATGCAAAAGAAAAGGAGACTGAACATCTGCAGTGTCACTGAATGACATCAAAAGGCATAACCATTAGTCACAGAACAACTGTTGCTGCAGCACCCATTTAGTGAACTTTGAGTATTTTAGATCAAAGCTGCCTTCAGTGAATTTCCTAGCACACAAATGGGGTATAGAAGTGAATCCTCTGCCCAGTAGAAATCCCCCCACCCACCCTGATGCTGACTGGAGCTGGCATCTCAAGCTCCTATAGGTAGGTCTAACGTGTATCACCCATACAACTGCACGTAAAGGAGCTCCCCTTTGCTCCTGCTCTATACCTGATGATGCTTTTTGCCAAGGCCAGCTGCACCACAGGCTGCCCCTTCCTCCCCAGTTCATTGCCTCCTGACCTCTGGGACCTTCTGCTCAATGTTGCCACTTCCTACTATCATTAGTACTTGGAAAGAAATGTATCTGCAATGCAGAATGGTAACAGACCAATAACTAAGGCAGACGCCTCGAAATTAAAGGTCAGCTTGTTCTCCCTGGGGAAAAAAATATATTAAGAATGACTTCTACTCAACTGCGTTGCATCTACTGATGTCGCTGAGTGGCTCTTGTGAGGAGGCAGAGTAAAAAGAAATACAGGTGCTGAGGTCACTCATGATCATACTTGCTCGAGGCCTTTCATTCCACTGTGCAGCTTCTGCTACCACCCATGTTAACCCACTTCTGCTGCATGGTTTACTCTGGCCTGTGCTGTGCAAAATCTGAGGCACCAGAGTAGCTTCTGCTAAATTACAAAGGAAGACACATTTAATCTAGACTATTAAAATTATTAGGGGGGGAGGGATCAGGCTTTCAGTAAATATTTTGGATTCCCATTTCTTTTTCATTTCTCATGAATCCTCCAGTCTCCTTTCACAGACTTTTCTATCATATATTAAATACATTAACTTCTCTCTAGCAACAGGACACAAACACAGAAATTGGCAGCTTATGGAGGCTTTCAGCTTTTCCATGCTGTCTTCCATCTCAGCCATTTTTGGTCCCAGTTGTGCAACATTTAGCATGTGCTACAAGCTCTTCAGAGCAGCACATGATGTAGAATATTAATTTAAAAAAAAAAAGAAAGAAATTAAATAAAAAAAATAATGTAAATTAATATATTGTCCTTAGAGCCCAGGAAAAGAAAAAATTAAAAAAGGAAAAGGAGGAAGAAGACAGGTCATAGATCAAGAAAATGTCCTAACCAAAGTTTTTCATTGAATGGAAATTAAGGAACAGCCAAGCGTGCTCTGAAATGCTAATAGTTAGGGGGATGCAGAATTCTGTTGTGCAAAACCAGTCCCACAGGACACTCAGAAGGCTAGCTGAGAAAAACAGGAAAGCAGAGGGGATTAATATCACCTTGCCTTAATATCAGTCTGAGGTGGTGTAAAGCCTTCTCAGGATGAGCCTGTCATTGTTCATTACCTACAGACAGAACGCAGATGACCAGCTTCACATACACGCTGCTTAAATCATTGAGTGAGATGAACCCAAAGCTGTCACCAACTCCGCTCTTTTTCAGTGGGAAATTCTTCAAAAAGGACAAAAAAAAAAAAAAAAAAAAAAAAAAAAAAGGCTGTAAGGCAGCTTCAGGGAACATCTGTGCATGTTTGTGCCTTCGAACCCCTGCAAATCTGTGTTCTACTGAGTTTCCCTGTAAACAAGATGATATCAGTTTCTATTTTTCATCCTTTCTGGCACACTACTTCATCCGTATATCTCCTGTAATCACTAACTGGAAACCCATGCTAGTATTTTCCAGTGTAATATTTAACACTGCACACAGACAGATCACTGCCAGTTTCACTGTGTCACTGGCATGTTAGGCAATGCTGGAAATACCCTCCCACCAGAAAGCTTAACACCTCCACAATCTACTCTTAGATTTGGTTTGCGATTTTGTTTTCTTTTTTATAAACTATTTGATATTCACTCCTTCCAGAATTTGCAGAAGTCTCAAGTTTTCTGGAGTATTATCTTGATCTTTGAAAGCTTCATTAAAGCAATTAATAGATTAATACAACTTCCAGTTAAGTTCAGAATGTCCTTTGTCTGGAATGACATCCTGTACTCTCCCACAACATCAAGCTTCTGTTAAGCAAGAGCCAATTTCTCACAGAGTGGTTACACATGGGGCTAACCATGACTCATGAAGCCACACCAAATCTGAAGGATGACCATACTGTAGAGAGAGAGCCTATGTGGATACTCCCTAAACTAAACTTAAAGAGCTCTGAGCATAATAGGAGGAAAGGGAAACTACACATAAAATCATGCCATCCAGAGTTCATGGCTTAAATGACTGTAGATCTGCTGCTGTCCCACCACAGTCCAGGCTTCTGGGGACTGGTATGCATGCATCATAACAGTCCACGCTTCCAAAGTTCTACATGAGACTTTCTTCAGCTGCAAGGAGGACAGAGGGGACCAGATGTCAAAGGGAACACAACACACCTTAGCAGGTGGAAGACAGGAGATACATGTCCCGCCATACCAGTTGGAAAATAGCAAATTCCACAGTTCTCCCAAATGGAAAGAAACAGACACAGCAAAGCAGCAGGGGAAAAATTTCATTTGTAATAATAACATTCACTGGAGAATTCAAGATATAAAGGAAAGTGCGTACTCTTGGCAGATGCTGTGTTATAGAATCATAGAATAGTTAGGGTTGGAAAGGACCTTAAGATCATCTAGTTCCAACCCCCCTGCCATGGGCAGGGACACCTCACACTAAACCAAGTCACCCGTGTCATCTGCTTTGCTCCTGCGAAATCAGTCTAACCTTGTTCCAGATCCTTCGGAACTTAACTGAAATTCTCAGGACAAAGTCCCTCACCACTGACCCTCACTTTACTTAAAACTGAAAAGAGAGCTGACAAGATTATTTTTAAGGCCAATTCTTTCACCTTTTCCCCAAAAAAAATTCCAACTCAGCATCATGCTATGGTCCTAAAACTTCAAGGAACTGTTTTCAACAGCTATTTACCAGTATGTGCTGTGTGGCAGCTGCTGCCAGCAGTGACCCTCTATGTTCACAAGAATCTTTTGGCAATCTCAGGAACAATATTCACACCTAAAACTCAACACAGTTTGGTGCTGGGATATAACCAGTTTCCAGTGACAAATATAACCAGACTATAATCCCCAAAGAAGCACAGAAACCCACCTTTTTCATCAGAATGCCTTTGCTTTAAGGAATCACTTTAACCTGTCTTCTCAAGAACTGATAACCTGGGGGAAGGAGTATATTTGTGTCCTCCTACCTACAGGTCCATGGCACCTGCCTGCAAAGTTTGTCAAGCCTTGCCATGAGCTGGACAGACGAGTGGAAGAACCTGATGCCTCAGCTGCAGGAGCTGATCATGAACACCCCAAGCAGAATGAGACAGAGGAAGAGAAAAACAAATGACTGCAAAACATCACTTGGGGGCAATTGAAAAATAACAGCTTGAATATGTGTACTTGTAAAGTAACTATTATTAGAGGCTGTGATTTTGTGTATAAAACCACCTGCATTTACTAGCCAGTTGCTAATAAGAAACTACACCTTGTATTGTATAGCATGCTCCTGCACCCTGTAATAGTTACTCTGCTAATGTAAACCTCTCTGTGCTTTGCCATAGCAGTGATTTGTTACTGGATGAAGCAGGTGAAACTCTGCATTGACAACGAGGTGCAAGGACTGGGGTAGGCCAAATGCCTCCTACCACACTCAAGGGCAAGACTGGGGTGGCCTCTGTGTTTGCCACCAAGAAGAACCTTTAGCTCCGCTGCTGGCTTCTCATCAGTAGATAATAAGCTGCTCGGAATCTGGAAATCATCCTGGGATATACCTCACATAGGTACAGCAGGGCTATTTCACTACATGTCACATCTTATTTTAAAGTTTATTATGAAAGTGCAAAGTCATCTTGAAAAATCTGAATTCTAGTCAGTCTCATAGGTGACAAAAGTGTATAAAACTGGCATAAAGGACAAGTTTGTCTTTTTGCCTTAGAAAGCTGTGAGTAGTCTTTCACACTAAAGCAAATTCACACATTGAGAATCTTCTTAGCCAGTAAACTCCTTCTGTTCCCATTGCCATTATTGTAAGTATTTATATTTGAGGCATAGCAAGCTGCTACAGTTCAGACAAGTCTAGACAAATTCAGACTGAAAATGAGATCAAATTAAACTCTGAACCAGTGGAATAACTTAACAATGGATTCTAGCAAGGTTAAGTGTTTTAAAATAGGACTTTTAAATAATGAAACAAAAATTGGCTCTAAACTTAATCAGAAACGTGTCACTGCAATGAAGTAATCATTTGGTGAAATATTATAGTCTACTTAAAGAAGAATGACAGAATAAGTATAGTGGTTTCTTATGGTCTAAAACTTGCTTGCAAGTTCTGTAGGAACTACTCTTGCAGAATAACTACCCTGGGATGAATAAACCTGCATGGTGATCCTGCCCCTCTACTCTGCTCTCATGAGACCTCACTTGCAGTACTGTGTGCAGTTCTGATGTCCTCAACATAAAAAGGCCATGGAGCTGTTGGAACAAGTCCAGAGAAGGGCAACAAGGATGATCAGGGGACTGGAGCACCTCCCATATGAAGATACGCTGAGAAACTTAGGGCTGTTCAGTCTGCAGAAGAGAAGGCTGCATGGAGACCTCAGAGCAGTCTTCCAGTATCTGAAGGGGGCCTATAGGAATGCTGGGGAGGGACTCTTCATTAGGGACTGTAGTGATAAGAAAAGGGGTAACAGGTTCAGACTTAGACAGGGGAAGTTTAGATGGGATATGAGGAAGAAATTCTTTACTGTGAGGGTGGTGAGGCACTGGAATGGGTTGCCCAGGGAAGTTGTGAATGCTCCATCGCTGGTGCTGTTCAAGGCCGGGTTGGACAGAGCCTTGGGTGGCATGGTTTAGTGGGAGGTGTCCCTGCCCATGGCAGGGGGGGTGGAACTAAATGATGTTAAGGTCCTTTCCAATCCTAACTATTCTATGATTCTCTGATTCTATTTATAGCAAAATTGTAAGTCCACACAATGGAATTACTTCAAAAGCCACTGTCAGCATTACAGCTCTTATGTATCAGTCCCTTCCTCTGTAGCATCCTATTTCTGCTGCAGTCATTCATACAAGCTACAGATGGCATGAAACAAGGCTCAAAAAATTGAGTCTTTTTTTCAGAACTGAGAGATGATAAGTTCAGTCTTTCAACTGAACATCCACATCATGAGCAGCAACCACAATGGGAATAATGACAATACGCAGATGGAGTGTAAATAAGCTTCAGTGTAAGAGATAGATTACTCAGTCTTTCCACCCTAAAAAAGTATTTGTGCTTCTTTTATTGTATTGTTTATGTGAGACTTATTCACTCTTAAATGACCCTCTCAATATGAAAAAACCAAAACGAAACAAAACAAAAAACCCAACTCCCCAAAGATTAACAATACCAAATTTATTAGGTTATTCTGAGCAAATGCAAATATCTGATATGTTTCACCCTGAAGTGACATGAAACTTGCAGTGAGAGACCCCTTAGCTATAGTTGCTGGCACGCGACAGTACACTCTGCGATCTCCTTAGTATGAAGATTTGACAGTGCATCTGTGAAACAGATTTTCACCTTTAGGCAATTAGTTCACATAACTTCTGCAGTTAGACCTCCATTTACAATGTACATGCATGGACACAAAGAACCTTAAAGTTTCTTTGGGATGGAAGTATGTGTTTTACTGTTCTCTTGAATCAGGGCCAAAATGTAAAGCTCTTGAAAATAAGAGTTCAAAAATGTGTTGGAAGGTGGGATACACTCTGATGGTGAATTCTGGTATTTAATACTCAGTAAATCATGAAAGCGAATACTCTTGCCCCCCTTCTCCCATTTAAAGCAACATAAAATCCAAGAGGTGCATAGCTTTAGAGCCCTGACATTTGAGCACCTCAGTGGATTGTATATGCTGATATTTCAAGAATATCAACATTATTTCCACTTTCTGCAAAGGACCATGGTAAACAGACAGAGCTAGTCCTGTTATATAGGCATGAGATTGTCCTTTGAACTGTTTCCACATAAATTCTTTAGACAAAAGTCTTTAGTCTTTTTTCCAAACTGTCTCAGTATTTTTTAAGCATGTGCAACTTGCACCTGGTGAGCTGTAAATTAAGAATTATACTATGCTTGAAGCATGAACAATGGCATTCAATATACAAAGGAATCTTATATTTAGTCAGTGCATCTACAGGCTAGTAGAGTTTTACAGCCTGGTTTCCCATAAGAACACGCTAAGTCTACATGTCTGTCTGTACATGAGGCTGCAACATTTCTGCATGTTAAGAGAATATAGGAGGCTGTCTAGCAAAAGGGACTCTGTTAATGACACCACTCGGAAAAAGGCTGCAGAATGGGAGTGCCTTTATCAGGTATCAGGGAATCCATATTGGCTCTCACCATACAAACTAAAAACCCTTAAGAAGCCAATCTTTGTTGGTTCACTACTCACAAAAGAATTTATTGTCACTCAGAAAAGCATTTTAATAACTTAGCACCGAAACCCTAATTTAGCTGTCCTCTCTATTAGTTTTCAACCACTCTTAATATGCTGCCACTCCTTGTATGGCAGCATAGCATTCATGTGCTAAAACAGAAGACCAGCATGCTAGTTCTGCATTCCAGAAGGGAATAGGAAACAAAACAACTTGAAATATCTTCCTATTAGCAAGGGTCAGTTTATCAATATGTAATGTGATCATTTTCTATAAATACACCAAGGAGTAAATTCCAAAGAAAAACGAAACTCCCAGGCTAGAGGACAGAGTTCATCTGGGAGCAAACAGATATAAATTTGGAACACCCAAATCACCACCAGAATTATAGGAAGGTTGCTAGGCAGCATTGGTACAGGCCCCAAGTAGTATCAGCAGTAGCACAGAATATACTATTTTTAAGATGGAGCTTACTTGACCTGCATACAGGGACTTGGACTGAGGCAGCCCTTCCAATTGCATGCAAGCTAAAAAGGGACAGAAGTGAAGCACCAGCACATGCTTTACATGGAATAAAGTATGTGAATTTTAGCAAAGGATTTCATAAGAAATGTGAAGAACCATAAATTATATTAGGAATATTGCCTAGCAGGCAGACAAATATAACTCTGTTAATGAGCAAAGATTCAGGCCTTCGAAAAAAATGCTGATTTAGCAGAGTATAGCATACAGAATGGCATGAGAAGTGAAAGATAAACCACAGGTAGTATGAGGTACTACTTACCTCTGGTGACAGCTAGAAAGGGGAAGAGCTGCACAGAGCAACACAATCCTCAGAATTTTTTAAGACACGCCAGGAGGAAGAAGAAAGCCATATAACAGTTGTGAGCCTCATGAAGACAAATAAAAAGATGGAGAGATGCAGGAAGACAAATGAGGACTTTAGCTTTATTTTTAATACCTATCAAAGCCTTCAAGGTGCAGACTAACATATGAAATGATATTATTATCTTCAGTTCCTTCATTCTGAACCAGCCTTTACCCCAGTAGACTGCTATTAAAACCAAGAGAGGACTGATGCAAAGATCCTTTGGTTCAGATCACATCCAAGTGAGTTTTTTATCAGTGTGTCAAATAATCAGAGGAGAGGGCAAACAGACATATTTGGTCCAAATCATTATCTCCAATATACTCTACACATCTGCCTTTGCTTTTCTGTTTAACCTAAGCTCAATAATAGGAGCTAAGAAGCAACTCTTGTGGTGGTTGGTTTGTATACCTCAGTAGGATCTGCTGAAACAGGCCAAATCAGTCATTCACTCTGGTACCTGTCTTCTGATAGTATTTGTGTCAAGTTTCTCACAGAGCATCTTAAAACCACAATAGGCATAAGCAATTTTGTAATACTAGATAAAAAAAGAAAGCATCTTTTTTTTTATTATAGTGTCATTTAATTCTATTTGGACTCATAGCCCTACAAACATTCAGTGAATGTATTAATAGTTTTGATTTGGTTTCATTTAGGGACAAATTCTGCATACTGGAAACAATGGTAGCAATGTCATTATCTTCCAGGGCATACAGTGAAATCCAGAAGTGTCTTAGCATTGCTCAAAACTTGTTAAACCATTTGTCTCACATTAGATGCAATCAAATAACCTTTAGAAATATTCTGAATCAGGACTTCTACCATTTGAACTTTTGCAAGTGAATTTATTGTGTAAATAAACCCAGAAACACTACAGAATCTACAGAAACACTGTTTTTCAGTTAAACTGGGCTCCATCAGGTGATCCCAAAGAGGGTGAAAGAATACCATCTCAGCTATTCTGTACTGTATAATTTATACATCCTCTCACTTTTGCGTTTCTCTTCTCTTTTTCAACATTTTTATTTCCTTTTTTTTAGTATAGTATGTTTACCCAAATAAAAAAAACCTCACAGCTGTAAGACAAAGAAGCAAGACTAGAAGACCCCACTAGACATGTCTGCATTTCCTCAAGTTTCGATTTTTGGTGTATTACAACCTAAAAGTTTCAAAGCTTAACTATGAAAAGCTAACTGATTATAAATGATACCATTTAAACTACAAGTTATTTGTGGGGACAAAAGTCTAAGTTTCCAAATACTTTTTTAAACACCAGTAGTTGGAAGGAAATATTGTGAAGGTCTGAATAAGAATAGGCTGGGATCTTTTCTTGAAAAGGATTCAATGGGGCATGCTGAGCTATGATGTTTTATTTGTGTTGTGAATGCAGTACTTGTGAACTAGAAACAGTATTTTGATGTCCAGAAAATACTCAGTTTCTAGTTGCAATTGTCTTGGATTCAGAGCCATTGCACAATGCTAAACAAACCTCACAGTGTTCTTACTGAGACAGTATTCCTACTTAGTCTAATATCCAAAATGTGATTTACCTCTCTACTTCACCCATGAAGTCTGTCATCTATGATATGTGTAACACATATATTCCACTTTCAGATGGGAATTACACATTAACTGCCTTTACTGGTAAGTTGAGATACACACACCTTATGTCCATTCTTACTGACACAGAATCTCTCCAGACTTCACATTCACTAACTTGCTTTTACTATTATAATTTTGAAGGAGATATTCCTTTTCTTTTTTTCAAGAAGATATACCATACCTCCTATGACTCTTTCTTCTTTTATGTGTTTAAATTCACTATCCAAAATACTCATAATTCTTTGAGAAATAAAAATGTGACTGGATGGGGATTTCTGAAAGCTCTCAATACTCTATTCCCATTTAAGCCACTGCTAGCTTTATCCTATGCTCCAGTGGGATGAGAGCTCACGCAATGCTGAGGCCTGATTTCATGTAGTACTGCTTCCATAAACAGAGTTGTAGGTGTACACAAAATCTATTTTTTTAACACTTAAGCACTCAGTAACATCACCAGTATTTATTTGCTCTATGCCTATATTCCTATCTGTGAGCTTACCTAGTAACTACTCGATCTGTTGGCTAAATTAAGATAAAAGCCTCAAAGGTATTTCAGTTCCGTTATTTTTCTGAAGACAGGCAGGAAAACAGAGAGACGGGAGACTGTATTAATGCATTCCTGGAAGCACAAGCCTTCTCTTCAGTGACCAGCAGGCAATCCAGAGGGAGAACATATTTTAACACTGGGCAAAGTTTCAGATGCAGCTCACGTTTCACAGCACAGCCTGCCAATGAGGTACAAAGCTTTAAGATTGCATTACTGCTGCTGCCCAAAGAATTACATTTTATTTGCATTGAATATATTAGCTAAAGCTTAGGGCCTTAACACAGTAAGACCTAGACATTTTATATCTTTATTTAGATAGATTTATGTTAAGCAAGAAAATACATTTTAAAACAAATTCTAAATCCATGTGGGATATTGTTTATTTTTATCTTTGCTTTTATATCTGTTGATAAACAAGTGAAATCATGTGAGTGGTAGACACCAAACATCTCCCATGAAACAGTCTGAGGTGCTGGAACACATGCTGAAGTCAATGACTACATGCAACACAGCTGCAGGTCCGGGCAGGTGATCTGCAGGCACAGGTCTTTGTTAGCTTCGTGTCTGTATGGGTTCAGTCAGGACGAGGGAAGAAAGGGAAAAGGGAAAGAGGCTTCAGTTGAGCAGCAAGACAAACTGCAAAGATTTGGAGGGCAGAGAGGTAATGGGCTCAAAAAATGTAGATTCATGTTTGCACTTACATGTTCATACAACCAGCTCACACCCAAAGTTAGCTTCCCAGGAGCGCTACCACAAGAAGATTAATCACCTTTGCTGTTTGGGAGTCAGCATTCAACCAGCCCTTTTCTGTCCAGTGCTTACAACTCTGCAGCAACCTCTGGCTCAACTTTCATGACTATGTACCTTCAACCAGGCGTGGCTGAGAGCTGTTTCCTTACAAGCAATGATTTCAGACCCTGCTAGAAACCTCTGACAAATTCATTCTCCATGAGTCACAGCCTAGTGCCATTATGAGGTCTAAAACAGCTGGCAGGGGTGATACATATTAATCTCAGTTGACCTCTCTACATATAAAAAGCTTCTAGCACAAGATCTTGCACAAATATATGCTGGTCTAAATCTATTTAATAACTGCCTGTGATCCTGAAAAGAAAGGAAACCAAATCTAATCAGAAACCTGCTCTTATTCCAACATTAGTGTCAACTCTGCACATTTTATCTCAAAAGCAGTGGTAGCAAATGTTACTCTTGAAGCTCACAGTCCCAGTGACACACTGATATCACTTGCTAGTCAGAAATAACTAGTATAATGCCACTGTTCATCACTCTAAAGAAATCTTTGATCTTATCCTAAGGATGCAGCATTTTGAAGAGATCTAGAAGACCAAACTCACATTTCTCAGAATGATTAACTATTGGAATATTTTTAGGTAGATCAGTTGATGTCATCTACTGTCATCTACGTAAAGCGTTTGACACTGTCTTACATGACATCCTTGTCTTTAAGTTGGAGAGACATCGATTTGATAGGTGGACCACTCAGTGAATAGAGAACTGGCTGGATGGCCGCATGCAAAGAGCTGTGCTCAATGGCTCAATGTCCAGCTGGAGACCAGTAACGAGTGGTGTCCCTCAGGGATTGGTGTTGGGACCGGTCTTGTTCAATATCTTTGTTGGTGACATGGACAGTGGAATTGAGTGTGCTCTCAGTAAGTTTGCCGATGACACCAAGCTGTGTGGTTTGGTTGATATGTAAGAGGGAAGGAATGCCACCCAGAGGGACCTTGACACGCTTGTGAGGTGGGCTGATGCCAACCTGATGAAGTTTAACCATGCCAAGTGCAAGGTCCTCCACCTGGGTGGGAGCAATCCCAGGCACAGCTACAGGCTGGGCAGAGAAGAGATTCAGAGCAGCCCTGTGGAGAAGGACTAGTTGGGAATGTTGGTTGATGAGAAAATGAACATGAGCCAGCTTCAGTGTGTGCTTGCAGCCCAGAAAGCCAACCGTATCCTGGGCTGCATCAAAAGGAGCATGACCAGCAGGTCAAGGGAGGTGATCCTGCCCCTCTCCTCTGCTCTTGTGAGACCTCACTTGGAGTATTGTGAGCAGTTCTGGTGTCCTCAACATGAAAAGGACATGGAACTGTTGGAACAAGTCCAGAGAAGGGCAACAAGGATGATCAGGGGACTGGAGCACCTCCCATATGAAGATACGCTGAGAAAGTTGGTGCTGTTCAGTCTGGAGAAGGGAAGGCTGCGTGGAGACCTCATAGCAGCCTTCCAGTATCTGAAGGGGGCCTATAGGAATGCTGGGGAGGGACTCTTCATTAGGGACTGTAGTGATAGGACAAAGGGTAACAGGTTCAGATTTAGACAAGGGAAGTTTAGGTTGGATATGAGGAAGAAATTCTTTACTGTAAGGGTGGTGAGGCACTGGAATGAGTTGCCCAGGGAAGTTGTGAATGCTCCATCGCTGGTGCTGTTCAAGGCCAGGTTGGACACAGCCTTGGGTGGCATGGTTTAGTGGCAGGTGTCCCTGCCCATGGCAGGGGGGTTGGAACTAGATGATCTTAAGGTCCTTTGCAACCCTAACTATTCTATGATTCTGTGATTCTAGTTACTTCTCTGAGCTTGCTGCGCTAGTGATCTATTTGCCCTAGACTTTGCAACCTAGTGCAAAGAGAAGACACGTGCAGAAGTAATTCATCCCACCTGAAGACAAACACCTGAAGCAAATGGGATGAACAGTGTTATAATTATACATAGGAAAGCTTTAGCAAGATGCACCATTTTTCAAACCACCAAAATTTAGTAAAATTAACTTTTTTTCTCTACCAGTTACATTTCCACCTCATTTAAACACATGGTAAGGCAGACTGAATTTAAATGTAAATGTATAACAATCCCTTAAGCACTTAAACATGTACACATGTACACACAGATGTACGTACACACATGTGTACACATTCACACATTTTAAAGGCCTGCAGTCAAGACCTGAGATAAAATTACTGACTTCACTACATATTTTCTAATCTACTGTGGACTTGGGAAAATGGATTGATTCACATCTGAGATTTCAGATGAAATTTAAAGCTACTCAAAGGACACCTAGCTTTTTATCTTTAATTTTAATCTGATTTTTCATTTTTACTTTTCAGACTTGTTTGTGTTAAAAGAATACTTAAAGACACAACCATTAAGAACATATTTGTCTGCAATTAAATATAAAAGCACAAGATAAAGTAATTCTTTCTGCTCACTAGGAATATGTGCTATGTATAGTAATATTTAAAGCTATTTTCTCTCACCATATATTTTTTGCACATCCTGAATTTTATCATTTTTTAAGATGTCAGAAAACATATCCATAATAATGAAAATTATTGTTTTGACTGCAATTTCCATCTACCTGCATTTGGATAGAAATCAGAATTTAATTTAAATGTGCACACCCCAGCATTTTAAAAGCTCTCAGTTAAATTAAATTACCTTGATAGTGTTGAAAACATCAGAAAAACTACCATAACATGGTTTGCATTCAAGTTTGATTTAGTAAATACAGGAAATACTACGTAACAATGAACTTCTATTGTTCCTGTTCACACCATGGCAACCTGTTTCTGAAATGATTTGTGGACCCCGAACTAAAATAAAATGAAAATTTAAATCTTTTTGAAAGCATCTGTGCAGGCATGTCCTATTTGTATTTTGGATGGTTTTCTCTGCAATGCTGACTTCATACACTTGTAGTTATTTTTTACTTATGGACTGAATGAGAAAAATAAATCATTGTGTTGTTTTGGGGGGTTTTGTGAGCCCACACTGATTTCTCAATTTAGAGTGAGCTAAACAAAATGAAAAAAAGGGTATTGATTCTACATTTGCCAGGCAAATTGAAACCAGGGATAATGAATGCAAAATTTCTGTACAGCAGCAAATGAAGTCTCAGAGTTTGAAAAAAATGCCAACACCAGCACTAGATCCAGTGCAAATATAGAAAATGCAGGTGTTTAATGAAGTAGATCCCACTGTGATATGGCTGAAAAACTTAACCTGACGTCAAGACATATAAATAGTTCTTCAGTTCCATACATGATTAAGAAAACAGCAATATTTCAAGTAGTAGAGTCTGACAGAACTCAATGAAACAGCATTTTGAAGTTATCCAATACCATGCGCTACATTTTGCAAAGTATTACATTTTGTTCACATCTTAAATTAGCTGTCATGATTTCAAATGTTTTCTTTTTCAAAGTAGAAAGTGGTTTTGATTAATAATGTTTTTATTACACAATTCCTATATTTAATAAAAAATAAATTCATATTCAATCATAAAGAAAAAAAATGCAGATTTTATGAAGATTTGTGCAGAATAGTCTCCAGAGCATAGCAGCCCGCCCCACCAGCATTTATTTTGCAATGCAACAGATGTAAACAATGCAAAAAGTAAATAGACCTTTGCAAGGCTATTAATTTCATCAAGATCATACCACATCATTTCTTCAAAACAACATAGGCGTTGAAGGATTTTCACTGAAATATAAAACATGATTATAGCTGAGAACAACACATTAATTACTGTAGTATAAAAGTATTATGTCCAGTTGTAGTTCCAAAACTGTAGAAGAAAAAAAAAACATTACCTGCTTTTCTATGTCTATTAGAAGAATATAAAGTCCTGTAAAGAGTTTATATAGAAGGTTGTAAGGCCTGTTAACAAAGCTGTATCATTTGAACACCTGAATCTGGAGTTAGATCGCAGATGATACTCAGAGATGTACATCAGCTTAGATCCCCTATATACTACCAGAGACAGCAGAATTCAATGAATTTCTAACACTTTGCAGTTATTGGAGAGAAACCCTAACTATAAGTGACACAGGAACTTTTTCACTGCTGATAATGTCATTTGGTCCATGGCAGGGATTCTTTTCAAAAGAGGCATGTAGAAAAGGATTATTCTATAAATATTCTGTCAGGGAGAGCCGAAGGAATGAAACGCAAACGTTACAGCATAGAGGCTGCATATTATCTTTAAAATGCTCTATGGAAAGCACAGATACTTACACTAGAATCAAGTAATACTGCATGGCATTTGATTACCGTCCCATGGATAGATTACCAGCTACACACACAGGTATATGCACATACAGAATCACACAGACCAGGAAACACTGTTTTTCTCTTAGAAAAACAGGATGCAGAAGAAGGTTACAAAATATGGTTAAGGCCGCAAAACTAGATCCTTGAGAGTAGTGGAAACCAGAAATCTCTCCAAAGAAGCCCTAAGACCTCCACTTACCACGGCCATCGGTGGCAGCATGAACACATGCCTGAATCACCCTTGTGGCAGAGGACTTCTCCATGGGGAGGGCGACCAAAGCTGACTGAGCTGTATTGATTACATTTGAGTTAGAAGTTGCCAGAATAATCACAGGAAGAGACAGTAACCACTAAGGGACAATACAGCTTATAAAAGAGTAATTTATGTGCTCAAAATTAGATGGTATCAGCTGCTGTACCAGTGCTGACTTAGTGATCCTGATGGATTTATCAGACACAATGCTAGAAACTATTTTCTCTCAAAATTCCCTAAGCATATGGTTCTTTGCATACAGGATGGCTCTGACCACCAGATCTAGAGGAAACCACACATGAAGATGCTTCCCCTCATGCTTTCTGTAATATTCCTTTCTCCCTTATGAATCACAAGGAAGAAAAAACGTTATTGTTTCATACATAGTTTAACCAGTTCTATTCCTTCTCTTCTCTACTAAAGGTCAAATACAGATCCGTAGAGTACGAATGAATACCAGTTACTGCTGGAAACATAGACCTCACTCAAACTGCAGTGGCACTAACAGTTTCATTACAGTTTGATTCCTTTCAGCAAAGATGTCTAAAAATTGTAAGATTAGAGCAACTGTTCAGTGTAGTGTGGAAATTAGTTTCTAATTAAGCTATCTGAATACCTGAACTTTTGCAACACAAAAGCTGTATAATAGATTAGCATTTTATTTACCAGTCATTAGTAAGAGGTGAATAGCAGCTGAAACCACACTTTTTTAATAAGGTCATAATTACAATAAATTAATTTCGTACAAATTGAGCACTGTCACACAATATTTAAAGCCTTATTTTTCCCAGTCTTGGGAGCAAGATTAAGACAATACCTATACCCAGTATCTGTCTTCTGTGGGAAGTGAAAATGGCATCCATTAACACAAAATATACACGTCTCAGATGAGGCACATGTGGATTGCCTTTCCCACACAGCTCAGTGAAGAATACAGAGGCTGAACACATCACCTATTTTTCTTAGAAAAAGTTGCAGTGCCACGTGGAGGAGTTGCAAAATGTCAACTCTGGCAATATATCAGATTGTTTGCTGGCACAGGGCTAAGCTGTGGCTTCAGCTCTTTGGGGAGAAAGGAGAACAGGAGGGAGCCCTGTCCAGTGCACATTGAAACAATGGAATGCCCTTCTATATTTATCAGCAAGACATGAATGGAGCCGGGAGTAAGGATGAGTCCTAACACACTATTCAACTTCTTCCATGTATGGGGTATCAGAGAGAAGATAAGGAAGGAGCTGCAGCCCTGCCTTGGTTTCCCAGTTAATCTTCCCCTTGGGTGTCCAAATACAGTGCAATAGAAATGGTGGTGTTGTAAATAATGACTAAGGCTCTCCATACACGGCTGGTAACACACATACTCAGCTTGCACGGTTTTACCCTCTAGTCCTATTATATCTGGCCCCACGATGAATCTGACAGAAAGAAAGATAACATTTTTAGTTCTTCTGTTTTCTTCACTTTATACATTCAACAAGGCTGTGTAGTCAGTTCCACCTACTGGGATTCTGAATTTGATTTTAAAAGTGTTTCAGGTGAATCCCATATGTTCAGTCATCTGAAAATATTTTCTTTTCATCCTGACCAGAATTGAAATTAAAATGTCTGTTGTTAAATTTTTTTTTCTTCCTTTCTTTCTGGATACTTTGCTTTGCCTTATTATAAGAGCAAATATTTGACAAAAGGTTTGTGAGGGCAGTGTTTTGTTTTCAGCATAGTGCATGTGGGGATTTGACAGATAAGAGAAATTTTCAGTTTCCAGTATTGTCAGTCCTATTCCTAACTTTGTTTTCCTGGGTCTCAGATGCTAGCATCAAAAAGTCAAAATTACCAACTTTTTAACAGAAATGGTGCATGTCTGGTGCATATGTACAGGGGGGGGGGGGGAAAAAAACAAAGAAAAAAAAACAACCATTCCATCATTCCATGTGAAATAATTCAGCAACCATTACGGGTATGAATTCTTTATTAGTATCCATGGTAAGCAAGAACAGTGTATCTTGGGTGTGGCATGTGGCTCTCTTACAACAGTTCAGCTAAGTCCCAAGTGGGAGCAGCCTGGGTTTCTTCAGTCAGCTCTTTCAGCAGGCCCACTCATGCCCTTGGAAAAGCTGTGCCAGCTGCTGCTGTATGGGTGGGAACCTCTGTCAAAACCAATTTACAGAACTGCCTAAATTCACATGCTGGAATCGGATCCTTTATTTTATCTGCTAATTATAAGAAATTTTTAACTGGCAAAAAACATCAAGCCGACAAAATAATGATAATACTGTGAAGGTCGTGCTGGTTTGTTTCTTAACTACAGGCTTTGCTTTAGCCACAGTAAATGTAAAATAAACATTAAAAAACTACAACACTGATTTATAATAAATAAGCAAAGAAATGCTTGTCTCCTGCCTGTGGAAACAAAAGAGCAGCAGAAGCTGCATTAGGTGACCAACCTAGCTATCCCCTCTAGAAAGAAACAAGGCAGCTCTGGGTATTGTCTGCTCTCATTTGGCCAATCATCTTTGAAGGCCTTTTTGAAAATGAGGTGCCTAGAAAATCTCTGCCAAAACTACAACAATGTGTACTTGAATTTGCAATCACTTCATTGCTAAAGCATATGTAGAAATACATTCTGTCTCTCTTTAAATAAGAAAAACAGGTGACACTTTTTCCTCAGCCAATACTTTATCTAATGGCTTGCCTAAGGTAAGCTGAAAAGCAATCTGCCTGACAAGGTTTGACTTCAGGTCCTGCACAAGTTGATGATGGCACAAAAAATAACAGCAGCATCAGGAAAAAGCGCTCTTGTTGTAACAATGCAAAGAGAAATCCTGAAGACAAGATCCTTGTACAAAAATAAAAGGCAGCACATATAAGCCTTTAAAAAATATCCTGCACTTATTGATAAAAAAGCTTTTAAAGTAATTCTTCATAAAGTAACCGAACTGACATATCAAGTCATTATTATTTCTTCTTCATGGCCTTCGTCTATTTCCTTATATGAAACAAAACTCAAGGAACGTGCAAAGAAGCAAGACCAGGATAATAGTTTCCCTGTTTTGTTCTGAGGTTTCTTCAAAGGGGAGACTGTTATTTAACTTCCACACCACATTAATTATTTCCAGGCAAGGATGTGAGAGACAAGATATTTGATTTTTATGCAGGACATACTATACTGTTGTTTTGTATGATTCCCTGTTCCCAACAAATGGCTATCCATGTGCCCTGTTATTTTACCTCAGTATGTCACACAGCTCTGAGCCTTCAAAACAGTGGCGACACTGAGCATGAAAACCAACAGAAGATAGAACAGCACAGGCAGCAGGGCCACAGCATTTTAATGATGGCTGCACCCAGGTAAGGATCTCCAGTCTTTGTCCGCATGTAATGATTGCTGTGAACAAGGGACTGGACAAAGCAAGTTGAGCAGCCACATGATCTACTTCTCATCCTCCTCTGCTTGCCACTGTGGCAACAATGCAGGTTCAGGATCAGTCCTCAGATACGCACTAGAGTATGGCATGAGCTTCCTCTGTGGTTCAAAGTTTGTTTTCTGAAGTGATGCTTGTTTCCATGCTGTCATATCGCCGAAGAAATTATTTGTTTGTGGAAGTCTGTTGGGAGGCAGGCTGTATGTATGGAGAAGGGGATGTATCAGCAAAACCCGGCTCTGCCACGCAGGCCCACAAACAGACTCGAGGCATCTCAGCATTCCTCACGGGTGTTGCAAAGGTGGGGCTGTCTCAGAAGCACCACTCAAAACACCCTGAGTGTACTGGACAGTAAACATGGTGTGTACTGTCAGAGAACTGACTTTGGAGGTTCACATGTTTGCACTTGCTAATCACATAAAAGCGGATCACTTATATATTAACAGCAGCCATCTCACTACAATGTGATGTAAGAATTTAATCTCTTTCTTGGAAGAAGGGGTTTGGCTCCCACTTTCCAGGATCTAATGAACAATGTGAACTGGTGAGAAAAGCATACCTGGGTGACAAATCTTAATTACAAACAAAAATAAAATCCAGCCTACCCAGGCAAAGAACTGTTCTCTGCAATTAGGAAGATGGAAGGAGCAAAGAACATCTTTTTTCCTTTTCACAACTACACTGCTATCCTACCAGAACAACAGTGATGCATGCTGGCATGGGAGTTTGGGAGCCCCAGGTCACACTATAAGGACAGTAGTGAAGCAAACCAGCATTCCCCTGCGCTGACTTCCAAGCATTCAGCAACCTAACACAGCAATGTTAAGGTGACTTCCAGGAGCAAGGGAACAGGCTCACAACCTGATCCAGGAAAAGAAACAGTACTGTAACTTTGGAGCTTTCTATCCATTTCAAAGCAGTAAATTCTCTGTAGCCTTCTGTGATTAGGTCTTCAACCTTTTTACTGACATCTGGATGTGTTAGTGAAATCATTCCTATCAGTGTTTATCCCTGCTGAGACATCGTGATTAAGAAGCTGTGTTCGGTCCATTTCCACAAAGAATCTCAAGGCATTATTACCACCTACTTGCTGTTTTCATGCAGCACTACCATCACGGGTTTGCTAAAGCGAAGGATTTATCTTCTAAGCAAATTCCCGGTTAACAAATTAAGGGCACAACAGTACATAAAGGGTTTCCAAATTCCACAGTACTTCTGGTAATCAGCATTCATTGTAATTATTTTTATTCCTTCTCTCTAAACTCTCTGGGCCTCTGCTTTATCTCAATACACTTTTATTGTGGGTGACATCAGATTAGAAATACATTCAAGTATGACAAAAAATTTTCTGCAACTGATCCAAGATAAAACAATAACAAAACCCCATGTATATTACTGCTGGAGCCCTCTTTAAAACTAGAAAATAAACAGAAACAATACAAGACACTGAAAAATACTGACCAGTTTCCTTAAAGTATTGCTTAGAAATGTACTGCTGCTAAAGTCTTATGTAGGATATCCTGTGGGTGACACATAAGAATGTCAGTATAGGAGAAAAAGCAGCCAGACACACTGAACCCATGAAGCTTTGTTCTGTACTTTTGCCACATGAACTGCAATTACATCAGTTGCCACTTCATGTCTATCTGCGCAAAAGATTTTTTCAGCGCATGGACACTAACTGAGTTATCTTAATCGTGAGTATTGTAAAGCTTACCTACATAAGCCACTCACTATGAGGAAGACACTGAGGTGCCAGAGCACATCCAAAGAGCAATTAAGCTGGTGAAGGGTCTAGCGTACAAGCTTAATGAGGAGCGGCTGAGGGAAGAAGGGTTTTTTAGCCTGGAGGAGGGTTAGGGGAGACCTTATTGCTCTCCACAGCGAACTGAAAGGAAGTTGCAGCAAGGTGGATGTTGGTTTCTTCTCCCACATAATGAGCAATAGGACAAGAGGAAATAGCCTCAAGTTGTACCAGGAGAGGTTTAAGATTGGCTATTAGGAAGAATTTCTTCACTAAAAGTGTTGTCAAGCGCTGGAACAGGCTGCCCCGGGAAGTCATCATCCCCGGAGGGATTTAAAGTATATATAGATGTGGCAGTCTGGGACATGGTTTAGTGGTGTACTTGGCAGTGTTAGGTTTATGGTTGGACTCAATCTTAAGGGTCTTTTCCAACCTAAATGATTCTATGATTTTATGACCCTGTAACAAAGTCACCACTGAATTCCTAACCATTTTAGTTTTATCCTGTATTAATTTGTGTAAAATGTGAGCCAGACCCTGCTGCAGTAAGAGCTGATGGAAGCTTTGTCATTTATTCCAGTGCAAAGAAGGTCAAGACGGCTATTTTTCAAATATTTCATGGACCTAGTGTTTATTAAATATTTTTACAGAATCTAACATCGTCAAGACCCATGCACAGCAGGGCTAAAATACATTGGCAGGAAGTCTGTGCAGAAGCAAAAGTGTGTTCTCCTGCACCATCTCCAAATATGCAGAGCTCTGACTGCCAAAGCAGATATATGGGATGTTGGCTTTCACAGCATGGGACACAGATCAAAAAGGAAGCATGAAACTGAAGATTACTCAAGTACAATAGGAAGCTTGAGATCATGTAGGATTTACTCACTACCAAAAATATTGGAGCCAAATGCAAATTCCCCAAAGAAAATCTAGCCATTTTGACACTGGAAACAGGACGCTTCCTTAGCTTTGTAAACAGGAGACTGATTTGAAACAAACTGCCAAGTAACCTAACACAATCCAGTATTTTAGCCAAGAGATCATCAACAGAAGCAGGGATGTAAGTGTTCTCTTTTATCCAAAATGCGGCATGATGTAATCAACCTTATGAATATAATAGGATTTTCAGAGGCAATTCTTGAATACAGCTTAAATCAACTAACTAAAAGGAGTACTAACAAATTTTCCAAATTATCAAATTTGCATTAGGGGGCAAATTCTTACTATACAGAATGCCCATATGGAACTTTCATGGTATTAGGACTCATTTAATATCCTAATGTCAAATTCCTGCAGTTCCACAAAAGCTAAAACAAGCAGGGGCAGACAGCTCTTCTCTAGGGTTAGGAATATGCTACTAACATTGAGAGCTAACTCAAGGTTTCTCAGCTGTTTTCAGGTTGTTACACAAGGAATGGAGAAGATAGGCAAGGAGGGACACAGCTAGGTCCAGATATGTGGGAGAACCAGATTTCATGTTCCTACTACTGCTGCACATGGGAAAAGGGGTGAGAGTGGGGAAGAGGTAGAGCAGGACAGAAGAGACAAAGATGACCACTGCTTCTGACACAGGATGTGTTCCACCAATCGTCACCCTATTGTCAGTGGACTGGGTGCCATCACAGTATGGTTGAGGTTGGAAGGGACCTCTGGAGGTCCTTATTATTGCCCTGGAAGCAACAAAGAGCTGGACATTTTGAAGTCTTTTGGACTCTGATGCCACAGGCAGCTGCCTACTTTTCTGGTGTTCAGAACAAGTCGTGTATGATATTTTATTTGCTGTTAAAGAGATCAGTCTGTAATTTGCTGCACATATAGTTTAATGTAAGCAAGATCATCCATATGAAAAGACTGGAGCATACAACGTATAAACTTCTCCTACATCTTCTTACATATAATATTACAGCTATGAAATGAAAGCCATTCCCTGTCCTTTTAATTTAATGCTCCCCAAATGAATTTCTTGCTGTACAAATAATACTGATTTTGTAGATCTGTTCCTTTATCAAATATTTACACCCAGTCTAAAGGAGTGCCAGAAATTTAATGTTCTGAATTTGTACATTATTTTGTTAAAAGAATTTCTGCCTTCCAGAATCCTTTTTTCCTATAAGTTCCTCTTCACTAAAGAACCAACATGTAAATTAGTTTCAAAACTTCCACTTGAAAGCTGGAAAACTGAGAAATATTTTAACCAGAACTGTTTCTTCCAACCTAAATTCCGTAAATTGCACAGTTAACAACATCTTGTAAAGAGGATCACCATGAACATGGTACAGTCACCACTCCTGGAGAGATTTAAAGGACATGCACATGTGGCCCTTAGGGACAGGATTTAGCGATGGATGCGGTGGTTGAACTTGATGATCTTAAAGGTCCTTTCCTAACTAAATTATTCTATTATTTTAAATTTTACAAATACTTGTACTCTTGCTTCATTGTAAGATACAGTTATACTCAACATCATATATACTCGACACATATGAGCTATTCAAGCTTTGTTATCACTGAATCCTGCAGGACTGAGCCCTTTGGCTTTAAAGCAATTACAAAGATTCTCAAAGTTAAGGACACGAAAAATGTTATTGCACTCATGATTCCCCAAGATTTTCCTACTTATACCTATTCCTAGGTGTTTTATAGCACAACCTTTCTGTGGGATCACAGCGTGAAAAATCCATTATTTTAGAATTTTCAGCAGTGTTCAGTTTCTAAGAATCAAAGTAATACAATCATCAAGTTTTCTCTGCAAGTGTTTTAAGAATTACCTGGCCTAATTACATTTCATACAATTACATTTAAACAACAAAAAAAAAGAAGAAACAGTAAGTGTTGAGAGACTGGCTGGAGAGTTTGCAGTGGCTTCCACTATAAGATACACATCTGCAGGATAAAACATGTTTCAAAGCTCCTTTGCAGAATTCCTTCATACTGCTTGCTGCTGAGTCAGGGTTGGAATTCTCATGCAATAAGCTTTGATACTTCAGCCCAAACAGTAATTATACAGATAAGAGACATCATCAAAGTCAAACAATTGTAGACCAAAGTGCATTACTGCAGGTAAATTGTTAAAGTGGGGTTTTTTTTAATCTGATGAAGCCTGAAAGATGCTTTTTTTTTTTTTTTTTTTACAAAACCTACAAAAACAATCACAAAAATAAAGCTTAAAATGACAAATTCATTAGAGCTGTTTTCCAGTTGACACAATGTTATGTTATCAGAAACCTTTTAAAAAAACATGCAAATAAGTCTATTATTAAAGAATTCAAGAAGTGCATTCCAAAACTGCAGTTCCTACACTAGTCATGCAAGAGCAGTTTCAAAGTAGCATGGGAAAAAAAAAACAAAACAACCTCAATTTTGTCTTTAACCATCAGCAGGCAGTTAACACCTATTTCGTGAGACAATACTGCCCAAATCATTAAATGCTTTTCCCTGTGTTTAGGCACAGGCCAGCACTGGGAAGAGGAGGGTAGAGTTAATGGCACACATCCCTTTGGACAGGCCACCAAAGAGCAAAAAGCTGTTCCTATTTCCCCAGAATGGTAAAGAACTTTTATTTGTATCTTGGTGGTGCACAGACAAACCAAAGCTTGGAAACTCATATTTATTTATTCATTTATTTATTTATTAATCCTAATGAAAACCATAGGAACCCATAATCTTATCTCATTGCCTATTATGTTATGGTTTCAAATCCACATCAGAAGATGCTGATTCCATGAATTTCATTTCTTTACACACTGAAATGATTTGACACTATGCTGTCTCTTCTGCCTTTTATTTAAACTTCGGTTTTTAAAGTTTAAAATATGTACAGTGATGCTTAGACTGAGTATACAGATGAGGCATGCTTTCCTAGATTGAGCATTCATACAGATGTTTGTTCAATAAGAATGAGCAACTGATGTTTCAGTTAGACACCGGACAGTAAATAATGCTAATTAGCGGCTTTCATCTCCACTTTTCATCTCCAACTACACATCGTAGCAAAACAAAAGAAACAGAATAGCCGACTTGTTATAATTCGGCAGTATCACCTGCATACTGCTTATCTGGATACTGAAGCACAGAGAACAACACAAGTATCTGGAAGCCTTCTCTGTGTGCTACTCTGATGAACTTCAAATGACTTAACGGGTAATCACATTAACAAACACTTTAAAGTAAATACCACTACATGTGCTATCAACAAGGCTGGCATCTCCAGGACACTTTAAATAATTGATTAGTGTTACACTAGACAGCTGAATCATCAGTGTCTGTCCTTCCACTAGGACAAGAGGATGTCTTGTAAGCAGGTTATTTATATTCTTAATACCTTCAGCAGGAAGTACAGTCTGTTTAGGTTTGGTATCCATGAAATGGCAAATTTTTTATGTGCTGCTCTTCACCTATAGATTGCTTCCAAGAGCAACCTCAGTTTGAAGTAAGAACAACTACCAAACCTCTTTTAGGCTAAAAGAAGAAAGTCTTGAATCACGCACAATGCAAAGGTTTGTTTTGGCCGAAAGAAAGACCAGCTCTCCATATTAAAGCTCTGTGTATGCAGTATCACTAGTTTATCTTGCTTGGAGGTAACAAAGAGCTGGAACACAAAGGATTGTTTTCTTTTATAATAAAATGTGCAGGTGGTCTTGGACTTGCCAAGATATAACATTTTCTTAAAGAGCTAAACAGACATTGCTTCCTCCTCAGTATCTCTCTTAATTCCACAACATAACATTCATGATCATCAGCACAGGACATAATATTAAATTAGTTCTTATCCCTGCTGTGCATTTTGAGAGAGACTGTTGGAACATATTACCCCCAGTGTATTGTGTGCTCTTAGATCCAAGTCCATATTGTCATGTCTGCAAATATTTACAAAACAAAAATACTGTCTCACTCAGCAATGCAACCCACATGTCTTTAATGCTATTCCATATCAGTATTTCAGACCAAAACAAGACTCAAATACCACAGAAAATTATAAAAGACAGAAATACTTTTAGTGGCCTACAGCCAACTGTGGTCTAAACACTTCACTGTGAGCTCATCACATTTGGAATATGGCTCATACCCTTTGGCTGCACAAATACAGACCTTTAGTCAACAAACTCAAGCAACAGTTTGGTCCATTTGAGTAACGTCAGGGTGAGTAGCAGCTGGTCTGCTTTAGATGTTGCGAACCAATGCCCAGCTCCACTGGCCACACCAAAACACACCATCCTTTGAAGGGAAAAAAGCAGGAGATTTCCCAAGCACAATGAGACAGCAAGGCTGCAGCCTGCTAGGGGCATGTGATACTTCTGAAAGTGTGTTACCTCCTTAGCATACGGATGACATCCGCTATAGGACTGCAGAGGTGCCTGACTTCGGTGTGGATGTGTTTCACTATGTCAGTAGACTGTAGGCCTCACCTGCATACAGCCCAGGGCAGGGCAAATGTAGTATGTAATTTCATATGGATCTGCCACTTTCCAACAGCCCCAATACCAGTCCATCCCCACACCCAGACAGTTCAGCCACTACAACTTGCAGAAGATCATTTTAAAGATACAAAGCTTAATCACAATGTTCAAGGATCACAGGTAGGAAAAGAGAAATTAACTAATCATTTTACAGAGGCTTCTTCTCTTAATCATGCCAAGAAGCAATTTCATCACAAGAAGTCACCTTCAGTGGAGTAAAACATCCATCAAACTGCCAGTAAGCTTAAAAATGTATTTATATTAGGGGTTACTGGTTTCTTCACTGAATGCACAGGAGATTGGAGTAAAACACATTTTGAAGTTCTAGGTAAATCACTGCAGTTTTCCTCAAAAAGGATTGTTTGGAGTTTGAGTTGGAAGCTTAGTTCAGAGGTGGTCTCAGGTCTTCTATGAAGTTTAAGATGGCAGGCAACAAGACATGAAGCTTGATAAAATGCATAATAATTTGAAAGGATAAAACAGAAATAAGGGATATATGATTTTATTACAAACACATAAATTTTCTGTTAGATTAAATTTGACTTCTGAGACAGAAGGAACTGCAATTCTATCTTGTTTCCAGGCTCACTATCTCAGTTATAAGCAAAAGCCTCTTCACCTTCACTATGCCTTTTTTTTTAGTGACTAGGAAAGGCATTCAAAAGATTATTATGTTTAATACGGCTCCAAAGTTGAAACAAAAACATCTTCCTAAATAAACTGTATACCCATTACACACATTGTATACTTGCTGAAAAGTAAACACTGGCAAATACAGAGTACAATCTTGGAAATGGCTCAAGTGACCTTTTTTTTTTTTTTAAAGGATTTATAAAATAGTATAAATTCTGGCAACTGGAAGATGTTAATGTGAAGACTGAACTTAACACTGCTCATTTTCAGGGAGAACATCCTGCATTTTGCTCTGCAAGAAGTTCCGCTGCAACATGCAAAAGCAGGTCCCCCCATGTGAAGGTGAAACACAGCAGGCTGCTCCCCAGTCAGAGGCTCGCTGCCTTTCCTAAACCAAAGGACCTGGTTTTCTTTCTCTTTAAACACGAAGTGGATTACGAAGGTGAATTTCAGTGGTGCTGCTTTTACACGGCCTCCACATTCATCTACCACGGGGCCACGGCACACGGCGACGCTCACCGCCCACTGGCCGAGCGTCGACAGCACCTCAGCTGTCCAGGAAATCCTCTGCCGGCGGCTCGCCGCGGGAAATGCACCCCAGTTCAAACGCGAAGGCTGAAACCTCCCTTCCTCCCAGGCGGACAGTGTCCGAAAGCCCGCAGCCGCCCTTCCTGGTGCTCGCCATCACCGGGCATCCCGCTCCCGCACACGGTGCAGCAGGCACAAGGGACGAGGAGAGTCCTGGCGGGGCCCTGCCCAGCAACCCCGGGGAACGGCCCGCCCGGGGCAGGGCGTGGACCGCTCTCCCGCAAAGCGCCCTGAGGCCCAGCGGCCGCCGTTCCTGCGCCCTCCTTCGCCCCCCACACGCCCCCCTATGGGACACCGCGGGGGACACCGAAAGGCCCCGCTCGGGCAGCAGCTGCCGGAATCCCTCCGTCCTCCCTTCACTGCCCCCGGCATCGGCACATGAGGGGGACGCAGAGGAGACGGGAGCAGCGGGCGCCGGAGGGGGCCCTCCGCGGCAGCTGGGACAGCGCGGGGGCGTCAGACACTGAGGGCTCCGCCGGCACCGCAGCTCTCGGGAAACCTCCTCGAAGGTGCCCTGAGAAATTCGGGACCGCCCGGAGGTGCAGCCGTAGGCAGAGCCGTCCCCCCGGCCCATCCCACACCTCCTGCCCACCGCATGGGCACACACTCCCCGGCCGACCCCCGCCCGGACAGAGCACCGAGAGCCCCTGCTAGCGGGGAAGGGACTGCAGGAGCCCCCGGGGAGAGCTCCTGACTCAGGGCGTCCTCTGCAAATCCAGCCCTTAGGAATAAAAAAGTCAAAGGGACACTTACCATCTCGCCTGATATTGGAGGAGCGCAGGGCTTTTATAGATCCGCTCTGGGCAGGGGCAGTAGTGCCCTGACGGCTGCAAAAGTTCGCGCAGACGACAGCGTAAAAGAGGAGGAGGATGAGCAGTTGCATTGGGAACCGCTGGGAACGGGACCGTGGCTCTGCAAAGAAACTCGGCTCTCCCCCCCTACGGGTGCTTCCCTCGCCCGTGTTCTTTCCCCTTTCTCGGGCTTTTTGGTGGCTGTTGTTGCGGGTTGCTTCCCAACCCGAAGCCGCACGCCACCCGAAGCAGCAGTCGCAGCTGCCGAGCTACTCTCCGAGCTGCCCCCAAACTTCCTGCGCGCTGAACTTTCCGCCCCGGTGCAGGGGCCGGCCAGGCTCGGCCGAGGTGAGCCCTGCCCGTGCCGGGACCCGGCAGGGGCTGCCGCAGCTGCGCGCCCTGCGCCCCGCTGCCGCCCCGCGCCGCACCGCTCGGCAAGAGCCGCCACCGCGCTCTGGAGCGGCGGGAGCGCCCCTCGGTGCGCGGCGGGGCCGGCGGGGAGAGGCGGCCCGGGGGAAAGGGGGCGGCCCGCGGGCAGCGAGGGGGGGCGGGCGGCGCCCACCGGTCGCGCCGCCTGCTGCCCGGGCAGAAAGCTGCAGGAGGGGCGGGTGGTGCGAGAGGGGCTGCCTCAGTGCGGGGTGAACCTGCCCCGCCGGGACGGCGGAGCTCCCCGCCAGCAAAGGGGCTCCGCACCCAAGTGTCCCGTCGGACACCCGCCGGGCCAGCAGCGGCCACGTCAAGGTTACCCGTTAGGCTGGGGTAACTCAATCACCGAGGTACGCTGGGGCGGGTGAGGAGGCGTGGTGGATGTAACTGCTGAAGAAACACATGGGCTGAAGAAAACTGAAGAGTTGTTCCTGGGACAGATGCATGGGCTTTCCTTCCATGCCAAGCACTGCCCAAAGCTTTTCATAAAAAGGTCATTCCTAGTAACTTAGACTCCCATTAAACTGGGTCTGATGTTAGAGATTGTATTAAATGGTATTACTGCCTGGAAGTGTATAAGCCAAAACCAAAGGTATGTGAGGACTGCTGATTTAATACACCTTTTCCTTCCATTAGCTACAATGAAAATAATCAAGTGAAGACAGAAAAACCAGTCAGGTTTTAACAGTTCTTTAATAAATCCTTACCAACTCAGTTTATTTCTCAAGACGTTTCATATAGTCTCAGCCAGTTTAACGAATTGCAACATGCTGCTGGACCTTTAACACCATGAAACACCACCTCATCTAGTGGAAGAAGAATGTCAATACAGTGCTTAATCAGGAATATTGGGTGAGTCCTGTTACACTGAGACGACCGCCTCTGGCTGTATGAAACATTTTCTCCAAGAGCATGTTAGGATGACAATGGGACTGAAACATCTTGTATGTTTTAAGGAGCCAGTAGGGTGCAACTCTGTTTTACATAATTCATGGTTCTTAATCCCTTTCATGTTCCCCAAAACTGACAGCGAGCCGTAATCCTGCTCCCACGTGGTGGGTGATGGAAAGGCTCCAACAGCTGCTTCATTTGTGAGCAGATGTGCCTATATTTTAGGTGCCCATTTCAACAGGGCAAACAGAGGGAAGGTGGCCAATCCCAACACCCTAACAGTAGCAGTCAAACAGAGGACATACAGCCAGTGAAGACAGGGGGAGCTCCGAAGATGCCTTCTGTTCCTCCAGTCAATGTGTCTGCCCCTTTCCAATTACATTACAAGGAACTGGCAGAAAACGTCAGTAGGATGCTAGCTACCTATCTCTCTTCTGAGTGCAGGTACCTTTTAGGACAAAAAGAGATGGTCAATACTGTGACCTTTACCACAACCCCTTGGTCAAGTCATTCTTCATTCACTCAGACCCTCCTTCTCTCAGGGAGCTAGAACTTGTAATTGCTTTCCCTTGAGGGCATGCAGCAGCTGCTTTGAGGCAGTAAAGGCGGAAGAGAAGGAAGGACAGATTATCTTCTACCCAGAAAGCAGACAAAAGGTGTTTTGTCAGCCTCTTTGGCAGTTGCATCATTCAGTCAAGAAAGGGCTCTGTTTCCAAGACTGTTTCTCTTTCCATATCCAGCTTCATGCATATAAATTTTCTTATATAAAATTCATACATCTTCCCAGGAGCTGGATCTGGAGCTAGACTCTTGTCATCTTTGTAGCCATATACCTCCCTGGCTGCACAGGCCCAGCTTTGACCCAAGACTGGAACAGGCTTTCTCCTAAAACACTCCACAGCTCTTTGGCTAATGTGCTCTCTGGCCTACTATAGACGTTAAGTTTAAACTTTCTCAAGCTGACCAGGGCACAAAACTGAGATTTTCTTACCTTTTATTTGTTTGTTGTTTTTCTTTTAAAATTTGTACATATTCTTTTCACACTGCGATGCATAAGAGAAGTTCCTGTTCCTGAAGCACAGGTGCTTGTTGCTTAGAGAACTCTCAAGCAAAACAGCATGGGACCTCATAAATTAGACAGTGATGAAAACAGGCAAGTGGATTCCACCACCAATGTCTGATACATATCAAGAGAAGCCGTGTATAACTCCTATCATACTTTCATGGTACAGTTCTGTTCCTGCCTGTGCAAAGCATCTTTGCCATCTAAAATGATGACATCATCTAAAATCAAATCATCTAAAGCCAGTAATATTTTTGTAGTAAAACAGACAAGTCTTTTTCTCAGGTCAGAAAGCACCAGGAAATATTACTGTGGGGTTTCAAACAGAAGCCTGGCTTTAACAATTCTCAGATATTTATTTTAGCCCCAGTATCAAATCCCAGATTTTTCCACTTGATGTGCATGTGTACAGAAGATTTTGGGATAGAGCAGCAAGGCTGACACACACTGGTGTACTTTTGTAGAAAAGGCCTGCATTTTCAATGACTGTTGCTACAGCTTCTCAATTCACTTTGAAAAGCACTAAGCCCACTACAACACAAAATAGTCTCTTCATAATAAGGTGTCATAGAACCCCATGTCAAAGGGTATGAAGTTTGGATTACGCTTAGGCAGTTTTATAAGCAAATTACTGGATCTTCATTTTCTAGAGAACATTCTAGGGCATTGGCTAATCTACATTCTAAGGGTCTGGGATAACTTAAAGCATCAGGTGATTTCTATATGAAGACCTACAACAAATCATGATTACTACATAAAATGACATACTGATGTATAAGTGTGATGACCTAAGTAATTTCAAATCTGTCAGCCTGACTGAGATCCTGATAGCATATTGTAACAGCTGATATGAGACTCAATTAATACAAATTAAAAGAAAAAATAATACAATTGATGCTAATCAACCTGGAAAATCTTATCATGCTAACTTGGAAATCTGGTTGACAAACAGAATAGCATCAAATTACAGCTTTCATAAGGCATTTGACTTGGTACTACACAATTTAAATCATATGAAATGAAAGTCATGCATACTAAATGCTTTCAAAACTCTTTAAATGACAGGTTTGAAAGTGTTTACTAAAAAGGGAAACATTATTAAATGGGTTCTTTGCAAGGTAGTGCCACATAGGCAGATTTTTGCTTCTGCACTGGTTTGCACTTCCAACAATGACTTGGGAAAAATGCAGTCATCACTCATGACTTTTGCAGAAGACAAAAACCTTGGGGGAGTAATATGATGATTTATAGTACCGGTATTATATAGAGATAAAACACCAGTACTATGAACAGTGTAGGTACTGAGTAGAACTGTAAAGCTGAGCCCTGGCATAGTTTATGCTTTAAAACAGCCAATGGCAGCACTACCCAGTGCCTGTAGCATCCATCTCACCTCATTTTAGTCTTCTGAACGTTTCTGGGGCAAGTCAGACACAGAGGTTCTCATTGCTCATGAGGAAAATTGGATACCCATCAGAGGGCACTCTAGCCCAGCGGTTTTTGGCAGTTGGGCTGGGGTGGGATAAATTGTTTCTCCCCGCTGTCTATATAGAGAGCATAGGAAACAAATACATTCATAGTTACCAGCTAAATAGCTAATCCCAGAAAGCACTGACACAGAAAAAGTTATGGGGGTGAATTTTCAAGGAAATCAATGGGCTACCCCTCTGATATCATTTGCTAGTTAGGAGATGCTCCAGGGTCACACAGTTGGGCCATGGATCACAGACGTGCTGTGTGCCCACCCCTTAGAACACTGAAAATAAGGTGATTAATTAGCAAACCCCTAGATTTTGTGCTTTATGACTGTGATCCTTGGATATTTATTTGAAGAGGCAATATCAATTAGAGTAGGGGCATTATACTTTCTTCTGTTATTATTAGAATGCTGCTTCATGCTCCTGCAAATATAGTCTAAAAAAAAAACCTATAATAAAGTGAAAAACACCTGAGAGAAAAACCACGGAATTGGTTAGAGGTTGAGAAACATGCCATTAGGGAAAAAGCTTAAAAATCATGAACCATTTAGCTTGTCAAGCAGGAAATCAGAAGGGTTGCAGCTATTTTGCAGAGGTAGGATATTGATTCCAGAAGTCTATTTTGTCTAGTGAGCAATAACATATCAAGGTGAAAGTTAGACAAATTAAAATTAGAAGTAAAAAGCATACTTTTCAGTGTGGAAAGCTATGGAAGTATCAAAGTTGTATATTTTTCAACACTGAAAATTTGAAAGGCAAGATTTGAAGTTTTCCTAAAATGAGTCAAGTGTTTTCAAGTTGCAATTAGGAACTTGTGGATTCTACTGCTCACTTCTAAAAGGTCTATAAAGATGACAGAGAAAAGCATGTTCATATGCAAAATACTACAAGCCACAGATGAAATTTCTAAGTGGTTCTGGGATTTATCAGAAAATTACAACTAAAAAAAAAAATGTATCTCCAGGGATTAATTCAGGGCCGCACTATGATTTCTGTTATATAGGGGAGCAGCAAGTGATGGAAACAAACCTATCCCCCAGTTTAGAATCTGTGAATGATTTGAGAAGTTGTCATGGTTTAAGGCCTGCCCCTAACTTAGAACCACATAGTGGCTCTCTCACACCCCCCTTCTTCCAACACCCCCCACACACACCCTGGAGGGATGGGGAGGAGAATCGAAAGCATGTAACTCCCACGGGTTGAGATAGCAACAGTCCAGTAACTAAGGTATAACACAAACCACTACTGCTACCACCAATAATAATAATGATAAGGGAAGTAACAAGGGAAGAGAATACAAATGCTCACCACCCGCCAACCGATACCCAGCCCGACCAGAGCAATCGTCTAACCCTTCTGGGTAACTGTCCCCGGTTTATAGTACTGGGCATGTTGTGCTGTGGTATGGAATACCCCTTTGGGGAGTTTGGGTCAGGTGTCCTGTCTCTGCTTCTCCTGGCTTCCCCTTCTCCCTAGCAGAGCATGAGACTCAAAACATCCTTGGTCAGACTAAACATTACTGAGGAACAACTAAAAACATCAGGGTTACCAGTGCTGTTCCCAGGCTGAAAGTCAAAACCACAGCACTTGCACCAGCTACTAAGAAGGAGAAAAATGGCTGCTACCGCTGAACCCAGGACAAGAATCCTTAGAGTAAGATGGAGAAACATTGCACAATTGCTAAAATGCACATCTTAAGTGAATAAGTAACCATGATGACAGACCAAAAGAATGGAAGGAGAAGGTAGACCAAAGCCCTTATATGTCTGGAATTAGAAAATATGGGCAGAATCATGTGTTGTTAAGAAAATGACAATACCCCAGTGACATCAAGACACTGAGAAGTGCAACACAGTGATCCCTGGCCCAGATTAACTCTCTGAGCTTCAGACAGCCGTTCAATGACATGAAAGAGAATCCCCAGTGGAACGTCAGGTATTGAGATGGTCAAACACAAGCCCAAGGACTGCTGCATGGTATCATGACAAACTTGGCATTGATTCATGGGAGCTCACTTTAAAACACTCTGAACATCAGATCTGGGCCACAGACCTGCAACTGGTGCTGCTGTTTGTCTTCTTCCGGCAGCCAGCAGTGCATTTTCATTTATCTGGCCCATTCTTGAGAACAGATGCTTTTATTTCTCCAGCCTTTATGTTTTGCCTCTTGTGTCTGCACTGCTACAGGATGCTGCGCCATTCTCCCTTGCAGTGTGCTCCTGCTTCCCTTCTCAATTCTTAAATTACTTTTGCTGGATGTATGTTACTTTTTGCTAATTCTGTTCTACAAGTGTTAGAGACAAATATTGCACCACTGACATGCATACAGGAAAGGAGAGAAAAAGGATGTTTCTAGCTCAACATGTTCATTTATTGCATTTTGAGAAATTGCTGTATCATACAGACTGTCCCACTGGTGCCAAATGATAGGGCAAATTGACATACAGTGTTCATACAATATTCACAGTCATGCTTTTAAAAGACTAGCATAGAAAGCAATGAAAAAAAAGAAATGTTGCCCTCCTGAGATTAAGTAGGATTCCTTTCCCTTCTCCCCCCACAGATATCAGTAGAATCAGCATTTAAATATAAAGTTTGGGTTTAAATATAATGGACTATGCTTTCTCAGAAGTTTTTCTTAATCAGAAAATAATACCTTCAAAAAAGCTACATTTCTTCTGCATCCCAGTTCCCAGGTTCATATATTTAAGAGAGAAGAGACATTTCTGTCATTATATAGTTCGACTTCTGTCTTAAATAAGCCAAAGTGATTTGCTGTCTGAGCTCCTGCTTCGATTTCTGAAGAGTTAGCATGGAATCTTTTAGAAAAAAAGATCAAAATTTGATTTTAAAATTGGAGGAAAGTCAGTTTCACACTAACTCGAGATAGAGAATCCCTCCCCAACAGTATTGAGTTATTCAGATAATTAATGACTATTTTTAAAGATTTGGGGTTTTTTTCCCTGTCTGGATCTCATATTGTATATGAACAGTAACGATTTATCAGGATCTCTGCTTGGTCTTTCAAAATATTTGGATGCATGTAATTTGAACCTACTCTGGACTTTGCAAAGCAGCTGTCCTCAAACCACAGTAACTTGTACCCAACCACTCTTGTTATTTCAGTGATCAATTCCTTTGCACCTGTCAAAATGAGGTCAGAATTTGTTCATCTTGGATATAATATATTCAGTTAGAAAACTGTCACCTAGAATTTTAGAGGAATTCTAGGAATGTTTTATAACTGGTAGCCTGAGATCTCTAGGATCAGAGGCTTGAGACTGAAATTTCTCATCATAATTTATGCTTTATGTATGCACACTATAGATATTACTTCAGAAATAAAACATCCAGTTTTAGTGAAACAGAGCAATATGGTGTAGGTTTCTCTGCATGTAATTCTGCCCAAACATTCTCTCTGGACTACTTTGTGTGCTCTCCCCTGGGACAGGAAGCATTTTCCTTCTCTTGTCTCCAGCATTTTCCTTCCCCAGCACATATTCATCATGGGAACACTCTCAATTCTGTAGATTATTATCCTGTGAACAATTTAAAACATGCCATCTGAGCACTGTTGTAAAGATTAAAATGCCACCTTGATGCTGAGGCCTCAGAGCAGTAACTTCTCTCTTGGCACCACAAAGATGGCACATTGTCGTGGTTTAAGCCGTAAATTTCACTTCTCCCTCCTTCCCCCCCCCCCCCTTCCCCACTCCGATGGGGGGGAAATGGGGAGAAGAACCAAAGAAAATGTGACTCCCATGGGCTGAGATAAGAACAGTCCAGTAACTAAGATACAATACAAATCACTACTGCCACGACCAACAACAATAGTAATGACAAAGTAAATACAAAGGGAGAGGATACGACCGTTTCGCCGCTCGACCGAGCTGAGAGACCGCGCAGGAAACCCCCGAGAGCCCGCTCCAAACCACACACTTCCCGGTTCCTCCCCCCCCATAGTCTACATTCTGGGCATGACATGCTGTGGTATGGAATAACCTCATTGGTCAGCCCAGGTCAGGCTCCCTGTCCCCGCCTCCCCCAGCTTTTCCCTCTTTCCCGGCGTAACATGAGACTCTGCGGTGAGGGGAAACCGAACCCATAACAATCCACTCCTTATTCCATACCATTCACATCATGCTCAGATCCCACATTTTCAAAATACCATCCCATATATATATATATACACACACACATATATATATATATATCTCCACATACACACACAGATGGAGAGGTATAATCCCTTAGAGCATGGACCAATCCCTATAAAGCTGCTGAGTCCATCCAGTCCGTGATGTCAGGCTTCACCTTTAGTAACAGTCTTGCAGAGCAGGGGAGGCTGTGTGCAGTGTTGGATCGTTGCCTGTTGATGCTGATTGTTCCTTTACTGCAGAACTCGTCTGGTTTCATCAAAGTTCGTTCTTTGTTGGGATGATGGTCTGAGGGTCAGTCGCAGATGACTTGAAGACATCTAGTTGATGGGCTATAAAAAAAAGTTACATAGCAAGCAACAGCATGCAATTGAGTTCATTGGCTGTTTTCTCCTAAAATCAAATCTCCTTGAGGTACGCATCGGACTTCCCCATCTTCCCGCATTACCCACCAAACATATCCAGGTCCCTGAGCAAAAGCAATCCCATGAGTGGGTTTGCCTTTACCTGAAGCAGGAATAACCCTGACTGTCTTCCCCAGCAAATTCTTTATGTGCCCCACAGGAATGTTGTCCCCCTCTACAGTATGTAGAAGTTCTGACTGGGCTGGACCAGCTCTGTTGGCAGATCCTCTGGTGTTGACCAACCAGGTGGCCTTTGGTAAATGTGTATCCCAATGTTAGAAAGTCCCACCACCCATTGCTCTCAGTGTAGTTTTTAATAGTCCATTGTACCGTTTGATTTTCCCAGAGGCTATTGCATGGTAGGGGATGTGATATAACCATTCAATGCCGTGCTCTTTGGCCCAAGTATCTATCAGGCTGTTCCGGAAATGAGTCCCATTGTCTGACTCAGTTCTCTCTGGTGTGCCGTGTCACCACAAAATCTGTTTCTTAAGGCCCAGGATAGTGTTCCAGGCAGTGGTGTGGGGCACAGTGTATGTTTCCAACCATCCGGTGGTTGCTTCCACCATGGGAAGCACATGACGCTTGCCTTGGCGGGTTGGTGGGAGTGTAATATAATCGATCTGCCAAGCCTCCCTGTATTTGTACTTCAGCCATCGTCCTCCATACCAAAGAGGCTTTAAACATTTAGCCTTCTTAATTGCAGCACATGTTTCACAGTCATGAATAACCTGGGCAAGAGTATCCATTGTTAAGTCCACCCCTCGATCACAAGCCCATCTGTATGTTGCATCTCTGCCTTGATGGCCTGAAGTGTCGTGGGCCCACCGGGACAAAAATAATTCACCCTTATGTTGCCAATCTAAGTCCATCTGAGCCACTTCAATTTTAGCAGCTTGACCCACTTGTTGGTTGTTCTGGTGTTCCTCAGTAGCCCGGCTCTTGCGTACATGAGCATCTACGTGGCATACTTTGACCACCAGGTTTTGCACTCGTGCAGCGATGTCTTGCCACAGTGCAGCAGCCCAGATGGGTTTCCCTCCCCGTTGCCAGTTGCTCTGCTTCCATTGCTGCAACCACCCCCACAGGGCATTTGCCACCATCCATGAGTCAGTATAGAGATAAAGTACTGGCCACTTTTTTTGTTCAGCAATGTCCAAGGCCAGCTGGATGGCTTTCACTTCTGCAAACTGACTCAATTCACTCTCCCCCTCAGCAGTTCCTGCAACTTGTCGTTGAGGACTCCATATTGCTGCCTTCCATCTACGGTGCTTTCCCACAGTGCGACAAGACCCATCAGTAAATAAGGCATATTGCTTTTCACTTTCTGACAGTTCATTATATGGTGGGGCCTCTTCAGGCTCATCACTCCTTCCTCCTCTGGTGACCTTCCAGAATCTTTACCCTCTGGCCAGTCCATGATGACTTCTAGAATTCTCAGACAACTGGGATTTCCTATTCGAGCTCGTTGTGTAATTAATGTGGCCCACTTACTCCATGTAGCATCAGTTGCATGATGTGTAGAGGAGACCCTGCCTTTGACCATCCAGCCCAGCACGGGCAACCAGGGTGCCAGGAGGAGCTGTGTTTCAGCCCCAATCACTTCCGAAGCTGCTTGAACCCCTTCATAGGCTGCCAATATCTCTTTTTCAGTTGGGGTATAGCTGGCCTCAGATCCTTTGTATCCCTGACTCCAAAAGCCGAGGGGTCGACCTCGAGTCTCCCCTGGAGCTTTCTGCCAGAAGCTCCAGGTGGGACCATTCTCCCCAGCTGTGGTGTGAAGTACATTTTTTACATGTGGCCCAGTCCGGACTGGTCCGAGGGCTACTGCACGAACTATCTCACGTTTAGTTTTCTCAAAGGCTTGTTATTGCTCAGGGCCCCATTTAAAATCATTTTTCTTCCGGGTAACATAATAGAGAGGGCTTACAATCAAACTGTAATTCAGGATGTGCATCCCCCAGAACCCCACAGCACCCAAGAAAGCTTGTGTTTCTTTCTTATTAGTTGGTGGAGACATGGCTGTTATCTTGTTGATCACATCTGTGGGAATCTGGTGGCGTCCATCTTGCCATTTTATTCCCAAAAAATGAATCTCCTGTGCAGGTCCCTTGACCTTACTCCGTTTTATGGCAAAACCGGCTTTCAGCAGGATTTGGATTATTTTCCTCCCTTTCTCAAAGACTTCTTCTGCAGTATCACCCCACGCAATGATGTCATCAATGTATTGCAGGTGTTCTGGAGCTTGCCCCTGTTCCAGTGCAGTCTGGGTCAGTCCATGGCAGATGGTAGGGCTGTGTTTCCACCCCTGGGGCAGTCAGTTCCAAGTGTACTGGACGCCCCTCCAAGTGACAGCGAACTGTGGCCTGCACTCTGCTGCCAGAGGAATTGAGAAAAAAGCATTGGCAATGTCAGTCATGGCATACCACTTGGCTGCCTTTGACTCCAGTTCTTACTGATGCTCTAGCATGTCTGGTACTGCAGCACTCAAGGATGGGGTAACTTCGTTCAGGCCACGATAGTCTACTGTTAGTCTCCACTCTCCATTAGACTTTCGCACTGGCCATATGGGGCTATTAAAGGGTGAGCGGGTCCTCCTGATTACTCCTTGACTCTCCAGTCTACGCATCAGCTTATGGATGGGAATCAGGGAGTCTCTGTTGGTGCGATATTGCTGCCGGTGCACTGTTGCGGTCCCGATTGGCACTTGTTGTTCTTCCACCTTCAGCAACCGCACAACAGAAGGATCCTCTGAGAGACTAGGCAAGGTGGACAGATGCTCCACTTCCTCTGTCTCCAAAGCAGCAATACCAAAAGCCCATCGGTACCCTTTTGGGTCTTTGAAGTACCCTCTCCTGAGGTAATCTATGCCAAGGATACATGGAGCCTCTGGACCACTCACAATAGGGTGTTTTTGCCATTCCCTCACAGTCAGGCTGATTTCAGCCTCCAGTACAGTCAACTCTTGGGATCCTCCTGTCACTCCAGAAATAGAAATAGGTTCCACCCCTTGACAGCTTGATGGCATCAGAGTACACTGTGCACCAGTATCTACTAGAGCCTTATACTTCTTTGGGACTGATGTGCCAGGCCATCTGATCCATACAGTCCAATAAGCTCGATTGTCCCCTACCTCCACCTGGCTGGAGGCAGGGCCCCTCTAGTAGTCATCACATTGGTCACTCACGTCTTGTAGAGATGGATTATTCTTCTTTGTCACAGGAGCTGAGGTAAAATCTGCTCTTCCACTCCATCTGGGAACCTGCTCACCAGAGACTGAAGCCGCAGCCTTCATGGGGTGATCAGCCTTGACCTTTGCTCTCCTTTTCAGTTCTCGCACCTGCTCCTCCAAAGCTGAAGTAGGCTTTCCATCCCACTCCATCATATCTTCTCCATGATCCTGCAGGTAAAACCATAGGGTGGCCCGTGGTGTATAACTTCTATATCTTCTCTCTCGAACAGTGGGATGCCTTCTGTTAATAGCTGAGACATGTGTTGGTACCCGTGAGGAGCTGGATAGATCGTCTCTCAATTGTTGGAGGTTCTGGGACAGTTTTTCCACAGCTGAGATGATGGAAGGGGTGAGATTATCTTCAAACTCTGGGAGTTTATAAATCATTTCATCCACTGTTGGTGGTCTTATGTCACTCCAGGTTATTGTTGCCAATGAATGGGCATATGATTGGGGTGCATTTCATGTAAATTTCCGCCACATGGGTCGTGTACATTCAACTTCATCTGGATCTATGGGTATATCCCCATCATTTGGCTTGGTGATATAGATAATCTCTACAATGGCTGATTCTCTCAGAGACTGGATGCCTTTCTCTAGAGTAGTCCACTTGGCCGAACGACTCATAACATCATCCTTGTATGGAAACTTGTCTTTCACAGCTGCCAAGAGCCGCTTCCAAAGGCTGAGGGACTTTTTCTCTCTTGCAATTGCTTTGTCAATTCCCCCTTCCCTGGCAAGTGATCCCAGCTGTTTGGCTTCACTACCTTCTAGTTCATGACCATTGGCCCCATTGTCCCAGCATCGGAGCAGCCAGGTGATGATGTACTCCCCTGGCTGACGGGTAAAGTCTTTTCGCATATTCCGTAGCTCGGTTGAGGTCCGAGATTGGGAAGTCACCTCTTCCTTTTCTTCTTCATCATGTGGTAATAACTCCTGGTCAGATGCTGTCCCAGGTAGTGACGTTTCTTTGTCTTGGTTCATCTTTCCTGCCTCTTCTTTGTTTTTCCTCTTGCGTACAAGGGCAACCGATATTGGTATGAGTTGGTCCTCTGGTTTAGCTGTGGTGATTATTACTGTGGTTTGGGTAGCCGCCATACTTGTCACTAGGGTTTGAGTCGTGGCTGTACCTGTTGCTGGTGGTGGTGTAGCTGCTGTACTTGGAGCTGGATTAATTGCGCTGTCCATTACTCCACCCTCAGATCCAGAGACGTTTTTTTCCTTTTGAAGATGCTGGACAGTGTTAAACAAGGCTCTGTAAGCATAAGCCAAGCCCCAGCACATTGCCACGATTTGTCCATCTCTGGTGTGACCAGAATGATCACACACCTCCTTTAAATGTTTTACTAATTTTTCTGGGTTTTGCATTTGTTCATTGGTGAAGTTCCAAAGCACTGGAGGGGCCCACTGGCCTAGATACTTGCCCATACTATCCCACACACCCTGCCACTCATGACTGTCCAGCCTTGGGGAAAATCTCTTGGCCATCCTGGATTGTGGTCTAACCCCAGACATGGCCCACACCCCACTCTGCTTAACTCTCTGGACCAGACTAAAGAGTTGGGAGTACAACATATTCAGTATGTGTGCCAACATGATGATTCCTGTCACCACCAGCAGACAGATCTCAAGGGTATCTAAAGGCCATTCAAAACTTTCAGAATTCTCAAAGTGTTGTAAACGGCCTGGTGGGGGTGCTGGGAGCACAAAAGAATGTCTCCTCCACAGGCTGACCACCCGAGGAGGTGAAAAGAGACGTGTAATTGCTAAGAACTTCCATTATATACCTCCCAAAGTATAGAGTTGGTGGCCACACTGGAAACACAAACTGGGTCAGTTTCATGATCACTGAGTCTATTGTATTAAAAAGCAGTGCAATACAGTGTAATGTAACAAGAACCTTAACCCAAAACCCAGATCTGAAAAATGTTAAGATAAGAAATACCGGCTGCAAGTAAAGTAGCATACACTGAACCTGTGAGAACCAGAGCAACAACTTTGAGAGCCAGTAAATCAGCATTGTGACGAGTGGCTATTTTGTCTTTATCTCAACCCTTAAGTGCCCCACGTTGGGCGCCAAAAACTGTCGTGGTTTAAGCCGTAAATTTCACTTCTCCCTCCTTCCCCCCCCCCCCCCTTCCCACTCCGATGGGGGGGAAATGGGGAGAAGAACCAAAGAAAATGTGACTCCCATGGGCTGAGATAAGAACAGTCCAGTAACTAAGATACAATACAAATCACTACTGCCACGACCAACAACAATAATAATGACAAAGTAAATACAAAGGGAGAGGATACGACCGTTTCGCCGCTCGACCGAGCTGAGAGACCGCGCAGGAAACCCCCGAGAGCCCACTCCAAACCACACACTTCCCGGTTCCTCCCCCCCCATAGTCTACATTCTGGGCATGACATGCTGTGGTATGGAATAACCTCATTGGTCAGCCCAGGTCAGGCTCCCTGTCCCCGCCTCCCCCAGCTTTTCCCTCTTTCCCGGCGTAACATGAGACTCTGAGGGAGGGGGGAGGGGGGGAGGGGGGGAACCGAACCCATAACACACATGAACTCCTTGTCATCTAGTGTTTTGCAGTTTGTGCTCAGTTGAGAAAATACGTTAGAGTTCAAACGTCTTCTTTTGTCAATTAAAGGTTCCCCCTCAGTTTCCCAAGAGCTGAAGTTCTGAGCAGCCATCATACATGTGTCCCCTATACAAAGTTCTCTTTTCAGCCATCTAAATTATCAGAAGTTTATTGTAATACTTTTAGCATTTTATAAGGAATGAACCTTCTAGTTATGTGAATTCTTCCCTTGCCCTCCTGAAATATATCCTCCTGAGTTATGTCCTACTGAGTTACAGCTTGACTTTAATACTTTGCATTCAGTTTTACAGAACTCATCTTGTCACCGCTGTTTTCAAAGTGATAAACCATGACTCTGGGCTGGGTTTTTTTTTTATTTTCTTCATGGGTAATTTCATTCCTGTTTTACATCTGGGTGCACATGCACAATGGAGATATTTGCTAAGTCAGATTGCCCAAAAACATCAGCCTTGGGGTTTTTTTTTTCTATTCTTCTTGCTCCCAAAATTTTTTTCAACACTCTTTTACAAATAGGGATATTCCTGGCTTGCAGTAAGAAATTCACAACACACAATGGAGAATCCATTTTCCATTGCTGACCATCTTAGTATGTTTGGTTTTGTGATTGGAATGCAGACTTGTCATACTTCCTCTTGACATGCCTGTATTTCGCAGGTACAGAAAAACGAAGCCTTTTCTGTTTCAGTCATTTCAAAATTGAAGCGTACACCATTAAATGGACTAATCCAGAACATAAGGGTCATAAATGCAAAAGTTTGAGGCTCAGAACTCTGCTCCTGGAACTTCTATTATAGAATCATACAACGGTTTGAATTGGAAGGGACCTTTGAACATCACCTGGTCCAATCTCCCCTGGGAAAGACATCTTTCACTAGACCAGGTTGCTCAAAGCCCCGTCAAACGTGGCCCTGGACATTTCCAGTGATGGGGCATTGTTGCATTAAAGGGGAGAAAATAAACCCCCTTGCCTTGTTAGAGGGACAGGGAAAGGCTCTAAGATGCAACCGCCAATCTGACGGCATTCGCTTACATCGAACCTCTACTGGTCCGGATTTACCGATAGTGGTGATTTGCTATCGAAACAGTGTGGTTTATTGATTGAGTTCATTGAGGCAACAGATACAGGTTCTTATGGATTGCTGGTGATAAATACTGTCTGCAAAAGCACATGCAAATAATAGTTACATGGTTACAAGTGCTTGATAAAGGTAACACAGCATAGCTCTAAAATACACAGGTGACAATCAAAGTAACTCTATAGAGATTCTAAGTTTTCCCAGGGAAGCACTGGATACAGTGCAAGTCTTACCCACAGGCGTCCCTGTGAGGGGTGAAGAGAGGTCCAGCCCATCGACCAGTCCCAGGAGTCTGTTGATGTTATCTTCCTTGACTCGTCCGCGATGGTATCTTCCCCGATATCCCCCTCTCTCTTGGGTCATTTTATATTATTTTCACCTTCAAGGTGGAGCTTGAGTGACTCTAGTCATACATACCTTTATTACTATTGGTGCAAATCTCTCTCGCTTCGCTTTTAAAGGTATATGACACCAAAAATTTAGAGTGCACACTCAGAGAGGAGTGGTTCATTTTGGAGGGGGTTCGCATTGGAGATGGGAGTGTATTGTAGCATGTAAATGCATTTTAATGACATTATAATGAAGCAAAGTTCACACAGAGGACGTCATTCTGCCAAAAGATGACAGACTGCTGGCTCAGGGTAGCAAGTATGCAGCTTATCAGTTTCTTGCACCACCTAGTTCCCATCTTTTGCTGAGGCTAGGACAAAGCATAACTGCAAGATCTCCACCACACTCTACCCTCCGTCTGTGTTGCCACAGGAACCGCCATGGAGTGCATATTCCTGGCATAGCAGATGTGGCTGCATCTCACCCTGAGAGGCCCTGAAAGTCCGTTTTTCCCTTATGTGTGGACAATGTTGCATTTTGAATATAAATTTAATTCCTAATTATCCCACATTTCCTAATTATTCCACAGGCATTCACACCTTTTCTGGGAAACCTGTTCCAGTGTCTCACCACCCTCATCATAGAAAATGTCTTCCTTAT
Organism: Myiopsitta monachus; assembly: GCA_017639245.1. Lineage (NCBI taxonomy): Eukaryota > Metazoa > Chordata > Aves > Psittaciformes > Psittacidae > Myiopsitta > Myiopsitta monachus. The sequence goes on along the minus strand of CM029919.1, from coordinate 83,689,719 downwards.
GTTCAATCTAAACCTATCTTCTTTCAATTTAAAACCTTGTCCTGCAACTACAAGCCCTGGTAAAATGTCTCCATCTTTCTTATAAGCCCCCATTATATGTTGAAGGACCACAATAAGGTCTCTGCAGTGCTTTCTCTTCTCCAGGCTGAACAAGCCCAGTTCTCTCAGCTTGTCTTCATAAGAGAGGTGCTCCAGCTCTCCGAGCATATTTGTGGCCTCCTCTGGACTTTCTTCAGCATGTCCATGTCCTTCTTACACTGGGGGCCACAGCTGGGTGCAGTACCGTATGTGGGGTCTCATGAAAGTGGACTAGAGGAAGAGGATCACCTCCTTCAACCTGAAGGTCATGCTTCTTTTGATGCAGACCAAGATATGGTTGGCCTTCTGGGCTGCAAGCACACACTGCTGACTGATGTCCAATTTTTCATGCACTGGCATCCCCAGATCCTTGTCTGCAGGGCTGCTCTCAGTCCATTCATTCCTCCATCCCGTATTGATACTGGCAATTGTCCTCACCCAGGTTCAGGGCCTCGCAGTCAGCCTTGTATATCTTAAAATGTACTCTGTGCTTACAGTTCAGTTTTTTAGGGAAGGTAGTTTTACGTCATACTGAAAACAGAACCCGTATACAACAGAGTACAATATATAAGCAACCAGATTTTCAACTGGAGTTGACTTATAAGTCAAATGGGAGAAAGCATCTGAAATATATTTTAATTTGTTTCTTTAAAATATATGCAGTTTGTAAATCAGCTTGTTGTGAAAAAAATTTTTCAATCTGCTTTAGATGGCAACACATGAGAGTCTTCAGCTTATCTTACGGGCAGCAGTGAGGATCATTCCTCTGTGGTTCCAAATTAGCAGGAATACATTCAGGTTGTCCAACTCTTTCTTCAGAACATGTTGCCATACAAGAGTCGAGTTCAGTTTTATGCACACAACACATTAACATAAACTAGTTAACCACCTGGCATTGGTTAAGCAGAATTTATGCTGATACTGTGCTAATGACCTTGCACTATCATTAGACTAAATCAGTCTCCTGGGGGAGAACCCAACAAAGCATGCTAATTCAATGCATTCCTGGGAAGTAGCCTATACAGTAAAATATATTTTGTCATTTATTGAGCTCCATTTGCATTCAGAAATACTTTCTAAATTAAATACTGAGGCCTCTGCTGAGGCCTCTGGAACAGCAGAATGAAACAAGACAAATGAAAGAAAGATTTATGCACACCTACAGTCACAGTGGACATTTTAAAGTACTGGTGTACTGTATTAACAAATGGAGAAATAATCTGCTCTAAACATAAACTTAGAAAACAAAACTAGAAGGGTAATCAAAACTTAGAAGGCTAAATCTGATGTAGACACCATTGACTCCTTTTAGAATCTGTGAGAGAAACAGGTGTCACCAGGGGGTGCTCAATCTATCATGCCATTTTGATAATTATCTTCGGAGGTGTTGCATTCCCCTTGCACGCACACACACCACGCCACCCCCGCTTTCTTTTCCCCCTGTAAGAGTAAGACAACTATGAATGATTAGCACAGAGTTAGATGTCTAACTTACAGAAACATGTTAGGGCAGGTGAACTAGAGCCCGAACAATCATAGCAATCAAGATATAGAATATTTCAGAATTAAAATGCTTTGTGAATCTCAATTCAGCCTCCTTTTACGTATGTAGGACATATGCATTAATTATTAGGCATGAAAACTACTCTTTTATTCCCAGAGGATTCAGTACACATAATGGGGGATTATTAATTATGATTTTACAGTACAAAGGGAGATAGTCCGTTGAACCTTTACTTCATTTTTTGCATAGCTGAAAGTTATGGAGTGTGGAGGGAAGGTGGATTGAAAAGAAAACTGAATCCCAAAGGAAGTTGAGTGCCATGCAAGGTTTTCTACACCCGCCTGTGTGTGTTGCCTACACAGATGACACAAGTCAGATTTCTCACAGCTGGTCTCTAGTGCTATACTTCTCATTTTCTGATTGCCCAGCTGGAGACAGTAGGGTCTGACTTGAAGAAGTGCAGAGCATGCATAACTGTATTTGAAGTTAACAGAACTTGTTTCTTGAATATATGTAGTGCTATATAATGCCAAGCATTATAAATCTTAGTATCTAAAACTAGTGGAAACTATTTGCCTTATTTTTTTCTGCACCTTGATCCCATTTGAGAAAGGGGATGATGATGTACTTCAGTATACAATGTAGCACCCAAATTAACGCCTGGTACACTGCCAAATAAAATCCTTCATCTAGACATACATATGTGTGCAACATAGACAAAAATTAACAGTTCTTGAACTGGGTTCATGTATTTTAGAAGTCTGTACTGCTTGATTTGCAGTTCCTGAAACACAGTTTACATTAAACTTACAAAGCATCTTTCATGTGTCCTCCTGGTATAAGTCTTAGGGATATTGTATGAGCAACAAGAATCCTTTCAGTCTCACCAAACAGCATTAATTACCATTGCCTTTCCTTCCTAACTTCTTGTCATCTGCATTTTCTTGCTTTGAAGCTGCCCCAGATGGTGGAAGTCAGCAGGATCAGGAATTAGAGGCTCTGCTGCAGGCTTGCTCTGGTTGTATCACAATGCACGGGTAGATCATGTGAACTTATTAGTAATTATAAACCCACAGAACAGTGTATGAGAATTTGGTGACCTTCCTAGGCAAAGCATTAACATCTAACATGTCGGAAATGTGCTTTGGAGGTATGAGTTCTAAGCCTGACTTGATTTAATTTACTGCAGGAAACTGGAAAACTGATTTAGACCCATATTTCCACAATTACCTACTAATTTTGGAAACCTGATTTTCAGAAGAGTGCATCACCTACAGCCACAGTAGATATCCAGGCATTACAACTGCATGCCTATTGCAGTTACAAATTTACTTGGGAAGGGAGAGGATAAATGGACCATGAACTTTTTAGTCATTCCATTAACACTGACCAATTCAGCACATGATTATGCATATCCTCATTACCATCATTCCCCACCCTCAGTTTAAATAAAGACTGTGGGACCTACTCACTATTAGAAAGATGTTTTAGAGAGATCTGCTATTCATATGGCTACACTGGTAGCTGCCCTATCTCAAAAGTCAGTGGAGGTGGGAATGAATTGTATTTAGCAACCCAACATCTGAATTAAACACATTATGGTGCTGACGCAAATCTAAGGCACCAAGCAAAAACTCTAACAAAGAAACCAATAAATATTTAAATATGAGAGAAATATCCTTGCTTAAAATTTCTGAACTACAAAATCTGCTGCTCTGGTCTTCAGTCAGTTGTCAAAGTAAACTAATCTGGAACAAAATCAGTGGAGTCATTGAGATCTGAAAAGAACAATTTGTGGAGGGCAAAATGGTCAGGCTCTTTCTCGGATGAAAAGAGATAAAAGAGGTTTACTGCAGGTTTTACAAAAGCATTTGAACAATGTTTTCTGATCAAATCTCACAGTTTTAACAGAGAAGGAATTTATTTAAGTAATGGAAAACAGTGGTGTTTGTGTAAGATTCTGTATTGGAAGTTATGCACTTACCTTGACTGTATTCTTACAGCTGACACTTTCACCTACCCACACAGTACAGGTCATTTACTGATTGTTGAGTAATTTGCTGCACATACCTGCACACACACACATGGACACACGCACTGTCTTCTAATATATTTGCAGAAGAGAGAGACCCTGTTATATATCCATCATCAGATCCAGTCAGTGACGAAAAGGAACTCAGTTCAAGTAACCTTGCTCCATGACTGTGAGGCAGGTAGCCAAGTCTATGCGTTAAAGTCTGACTACTTTTGTAACATATTTTCTTAGTGTTTTCATAAAAAAATAAGGATAATAACTCTATAAAGAAGGAGTAAATTACTGTAAATTCTGATGCAGAAGACACAGAGGAAATAGCAGATGAAATGTAAGGGACAATTTCTGTTTGCCTGACAATTCCTTTCTAAATCTGTTACTATTTAAATCGTATAAACAGAGATTTAGGTGAAAAATGAGAAGCATTGCTCTTAGATAATTGAGAAGCACAAATAAAAAATGGAACTCAAGGAAGATGTGCTTTCTTAGCTTGGAATTAAGTCCATAACTGCAGTGGAAGGAGCTATGGTTTAAAAAATGAATTGGCAATGTAAGTTTGTTATTCATAAAAGTTGAACAGTAGATGATTTTAACAGCTTTACTTCCTGTCAGCTCATGTGTGTTTCCGGATAGAGTCTTAATCTGATTAACAGCCATTAACTGTAGTCTTCATAAGTAATTATTAGCTGTAGCTCAAGTAACCAATTATTAACATATGGTGAGCTACCACATGCAGTGTTTATGGGTTGTCTTACTTTCATCGAGTTTTAAGATACTCAAGGTGATCATTTCAGAGAGAGTGATGGAAATGGCCTTGGGTTTATTTACAGCCAGAACTGATTTATGAGCAGGAGTTTAGTTGTAACTTATTGTTAGACTGCACTGAACATTATTAATTCAAAAAATGGAAACCCATCATGCTAGACATGCCTGGTTTGGTAACAATATCTCACGGTTTGAATAGATCAAGCTCTTCAGAGCTTACACCAATTTGTATCGTTTCAGGAGTACTGAAAGTGAGAGTCCACCTGGTTGCAGGATGAGATGCCTCTATGTTCTACACCTGCTGAATTACTGTCTTAAGTACAGTCTACAATCACTAATGTGAGATTCTGTGTAGGTCAAACAAAGGTGTTGAACAGAATCAGTGAAATCACAATACGTTTGTGCTTTCTTTTGATTTATAATTAACATTGCCTTCATTTTCCTTCTACCTTCCTAGACTCCCACTTTCTTTCTTTTTTTTTTGTAGCTATTCTCAAACTTTGTTATCCACTTCTTAGGCTTTCTGAAGGCAAGTATATTGGCCTGTACTGTAGTAATCTTCTTTAATTGATTTGGGATGTCTGCCACTTTCTTCTATTATTCTGTGCTGATATCTTTATATCACTGGCTTTTAACCAAGTGCTGTCATCTTTTGCATTCTCTTTATCTCTTTGCTCTTTTTGTGCTGAGAGGCTGTATTCTTAGCACTTGTGTGTTGTCCCTCCGTCCTTCACATTTGCAGTGTAAAAGGTACAAAGGGGAAACATTCCAAATATTGAAGTCTCCATGCTTGGAATTTCTGACATTTTCTTTACTTTTTTTGTTAAGGCAGTTGTTGCATGGCATTCACCCACAAATGATAAAGACATTTAAAGACTTTGATTAATTTTATTCCCTTTTAGTACTTCGGTGAATTTATTTTTCATGCCTATTTTTTTTTCAGTATTTTACTTTGCATTTTCCACTCTAATTCTGATTCATTAAAGAAAATTATCCAGAATCAGAACACTGTGCCATCATCGTGTTCTTTTAAAGCTTTCTCATGAAGTGTCTCTTCTGTGACTACCTCACCTTCCCAGGTGCCCTCACATAATAGGTACAAGCCTGTGCAGGTGGAACTGAACAATAACAAGGACAATGGTCCATCTAGCTTGGAGATGTCACTGAGGTTAAGTCGATCTGTGCCCTGTGTCAAAAACTCTTTCATAAACTAAAAAAGACAAGTCATTTTTGTAGGAGGCTCCCTTCTGAAGGAAACAGAAGGCCCAATATGTAGACCAGACTCACTTGCAGGGAAGTCTGCTCACTGGGGCCTGGGTTAAAGATGTGAATATAATGCTTCCTACCCTGATACATCCTCAGATTATTAGCCATTATTGATTTTTCAGGTAGGCAGCATTGAAATTGCAACAAGTCCGAGGGCAATCAAGAGAGACTTCAGGGCCTTGGAAAAACTGGTTAAGGGATCAGAGAACACAAGCAGTGTTCTCCCCTATCATCTCAGTTGCAACAAATGGAAAAAGGAAGAAATTGGAAAATCCAGCAGATCAATACCTGCTCTGCCTGGTGTCATTGACAGAATTTTGGGCTTTCTGATCAAGGCACATATGAATTGGCTGATCTCAAAGAATGGTGTTAAATGGAGTTAAGTCCAGTTGGCAGCTGGTCACAAGTGCCTTTCCCCAGGACTCATTATAGTGTCAGGTCTGTTTAATATCTTTATCAATGATCTTGATGAGGGGATTGAGTGCATCCTCAGTAAGTTCACATATGATACAAGTTGGGTGGGAGGATTGATCTGCTTGAGGGTAGGAAAGCTCTAAAGAGGGATCTGGAAAGGCTAGATCAATGGGCTGAGTCCAATTGCATGCTGGTCAACAAGGCTAAATGCCTTTGGGACCTCTCACTACAAGAAATTGGTGCTTGAGCATATCCAAAGAAGGGCAACGAAACGGGTGAAGGGTCTGGAGAAGAAGTCTGATGAGGAATGGTTGAGGGAATTGGGGTTGTTAAGTCTGGAGGAAAATACCTGCTGAAAATAGGTAGTGCTGTCTGAAAATATCTGAAAGGAGATTCTAGCAAGGTGTGTGTCAGCCTCTTCTCCCAAGAAAAAAAAAAAAACAGGACAAGAGAAAATGCCCTGAAGTTGCTCCAGGGGAGGTCTGGATCAGATATTAGGAAAACTTTCTTTACCAGAAGGGTTGTGAAGCACTGGAATAGGCTGCCCAGGGAAATGGTGGAGTCACCATCCCTGGAGATATTTAGAAGATGTGTAGGCTTGGCCCTTAGGAACATGGTTTATTGGTGGACTTGGTAGTGCTCCGTTAATAGTTGGATTTGTTGATCTCAAAGGTCTTTTCCAACCAAAATGATTTTCTGATTTGATGATTTCTGTTAAACATTTTGTAAATTTATGACTTTTAATGAAATTTTAATCATGGATTTATACTGGAAATTGTTATGTTTTCATCTTCATTATAAGGTTCATTATATATATATATATAACAATACATAACTTCTTTTTAGATTAAAAAGAAAAAACCTATCTCTAAACAACTGAAAATTCCTTCGTTGTGTTTATATTTGATTGCTTTACATGGTCCACCTTTTTGTTCATGCATCATCTGCTGCAGAATGAGCCCTGCTCTAAAAGACATAGAACAAAAGTAGTTCTTTGGTATCTTCCTAGAAATTATCAACAGTGATCTACAGAGGAAGAAATATATAGTCCAATTTAATTATGGACCAAGACAAAATCACATACAGCCAATTTCCTCAATACATATTTGTTAATGTTTAATCCAAATCTCAATTGAAACAAAGGGATTTTCTTTTTTTTTCTTATTTCAGTGATCTGCCAGTCAGACCATTAATCCTTGGATTATAGAGCAACTGCATTCAGCACAGTGTATTACCATTATTTTAGCCAAAAATATGTGTCTAATTCGCAGTCAGTTGAACTAATGTCAGTAGTAATAGTCCCCTATGTCAGGCTAACATTGATAAATTAAGTATTTGCAAAAGAACAGGGCCTTGCAAAATTGTTTTCCAGGATGTATTATCTGATCAGCCAGATGCCTACAACTAACTTAATGAAGACCTTGTAGCCATCCTCTCTTGTCCGCAATTCATGAAATCATCATTGATTCATCTTTTATTACTGTAAGGCCTAGTCTTCTTTGCATTTGAAAAGCTTTCCTGGATGAACCCAGCTGGACTCTAGCTTTTCAAGTGAACAAAAAAAGACAGTTTATTATATTATTGTTGTAAGCAAGATTATGATTTTTGTGTCTGTGTTCTTAGGGTTGCAAACACTGGAGCACATTCATATGGAAGTTGGAGATCTGATTATACCACCTGTAAGGATTGTTATCTGAACGCTTTAGAGATTATACCATCTGGGTACATTTCAGAAATATTAGATTTCTTCTTGGATCATTATGCAAATGTTTATATTTACATACTACGTATTGTAACTGTCATAGTTTTTCTTTTATTAATACTAAAAAGAATGAATTATCATGTCTTTTATATATTTTGTGTAAATTCTATGTGGAACTGATGTAATTACAATCAGTAATGTATACTTATACTCCACATCTAAAATAGTATCTGTGCCATTTTCAAAATATGTTCATCTCCATAACACCACTGTTAAGCATTATTAATTATAGCTTGCCACTGTTTTACCAAAGAACAAGCAGCTTTTCCAAAGCTGGCTATGTGTACACTTTTTGAAAGAAGATTTACCAACTGACCACTTTACTCACAAGGAGTGATGCAAGGGCCAGAGAAAGAGAAAGCCAGCTGCTGCACACAGTAGGAAAATCCCTAGTGCCTTCTGCATTGTAAAGTGCATCCAAGGGTACTACTATCTGCAGTGACAGCAGATCCACCCCTGCAGCATGTGCCTGGACATTTTCATATTTCTTGTCTGCCTTTGCAGTGACATCACAGGACTAATATGCAAGCAAGAGGCATCAAAATTCTTCTTAGAAGGGACTGATTTACCATTTACAAGGGGAAGTGGAATTTTTAGTCAGTCCTTGTTCTGATTGCTTACAAGGACAAGATAAATGCCTGAAACCAGGTCTCCAGAGTGTACGAGCATGTGACATTGCTGTGACCAGGCAGCTGAGGTTCAATAAAGACTCTATCATTGAACGGAGTAACTTGCCTCGTATCGCACAGGGAGAATGTGATAAAGTAGGGAATTAAATTCTCCATTTCCATATCCCACAGTAATTCTACAGCTATTGGGCCGTCTATTCTATAGAACACCTAGCTGGTGTTCACAAAATTCTTAGAAAGCAAGAGAAGATTCTCCTATGTATACTGGTATCAGCCCTTACCCCAAAGGTCAGCAGTGTTTAATGCAGATCATAAATGTGAATTTTCTGTTGAACTTGAAATTTAAGACATAGCAGTGCAGAAGATCAGATTTTTGCAAGACCTATCCGCATGACTCAGTAGGATATTTTGACATCTTGTCCCATAATTAACTATAGCAAGTAGTAATTAACAAGGGTACTTTAAATCCTTAATTTAATGTTCTTTTAAAAAATAGATACAAAGTAAATGGAACCCTGGACAATCTGTCTGACTTTCTCTTCTGTAGCATTTCAAAGGCACCTAGAAACTTGGCTTCTAAGTACTACTAAGCAGATTTAGACCCAAAGGGCATGAGATACATAAAAATTAGTCTGGCTGTAAGAGAAAATGTAAAAGGGCAGATTGGCAGCATTACATCAGAGAAGACGGTCTGTTCAGCATAAAGGAGGAATAGAATATGATACCAGGTTGGACTACCTCTTAAAACTCTTAGACTTCAGGTGACTTTAATAAGCTACTTTCTCATGCTTGCAGCATTATCATGTACAAAATAAGAATATGATGTTCTTGTGTATAATTTGTCCTGTCCTCAACCTGTAGTTTCCTAATCTCTAGGAGATTAGGATGCTCTAAATCTGTAGTTTCCTAATCTCTAGGAGAGATTAGGATGCTCTAAAGAGAGTTTTCAGAGATTGACTCCAAATTCACAGGACTTTCAGAGATGTCAGAGCAAGTATAGCTGCAGACATGTGAACAATAAAGCTGATATTAAGAAAAGTAGATAGGAAAGTGAACTGCCAGTATAACTGATTGCCATGAAGTGTACTGAATCTAAGAATTCAGAAGCAAATGAGAACCACTGAATGATTCATGAGTAATGTTTAAAAAGTAATTTAAACCAGACCCAAACCAAAATAACAGTTGGAATTACTCAGGGTTGTCCTGGGTTCAGCAGCAGCAGTCATTTTTCTCCTTCTTGGTAGCTGGTGCAGCGCTGTGGTTTTGATTTTGGGACTGGGAACTGTGCTGATAACACCAGTGTTTTCAGTTACTGCTTGGTAATGTTTTGGTCTGACTGAGGACTTTCTGAGTCTCATGCTATGCCAGGGAGGAGGGGAGCCGGGAGGAAGCAGAGACAGGACACCTGACCCAAAGTGGCCAAAGAGGTTACTCCATACCACAGCACATCATGTCCAGGATGTGAAGACGGAGAGCAGAGACTCGGAAGGGTGTGTTGGTGCAGTGGGTGGTTCTCTGCTGGGGGGTGCACTGGCTGGGTCGGGCTTGGTGAGCAGTTGTACTCTTTTTCCTTGTATATCTCTTGTATTATAACTGGTGGTAGCAGTAGTGATTTGTGTTATACCTTAGTTACTAAACTGTTCTTATCTCAACCTGTGCGAGTTGCATTTTTTTTTTTTTTTTCGATTCTCCTCCCCATCCCTTGGGGACTGGGGGAAGAAAAAAAGGGGAGTGAGTGAGTGAGTGAGTGAGTGAGTGAGTAAAACTTCATGAGTTTTAGAGGCTTAAACCACGACAAGGGTGTATTCCCACTGAATGATGGGAACATGTGAATATCTCTTGTTAAATTATTTGATGGTTATAGGAGAAGGGTGAGCCACTATGATCAGGAGATGGTGGCTATTGTGTGAGAGGTGTCCTGGGTTCAGCAGTAGCAGTCATTTTTCTCCTTCTTAGTAGCTGGTGCAGTGCTGGGTTTTTGACTTTTGGCCTAGGAACAATGCTGGTAACACCGATGTTTTTAGTTGCTGCTCGGTAATGCTTACTCTGACCAAGGACTTTCTGAGTCTCATGCTCTGCTAGGGAAGAAGGGAAGCCGGGAGGAAGCCGAGATAGGACACCTGACCCAAACTAACCAAAGAGGTATTCTATACCACAGCACATCATGCCCACTATATAAACTGGGGGCAGTTAGCTGGAAGAGTTAGATCACTGCTCAGGACGGGCTGGGTATCGGCCAGTGGATGGTGAGTGGTTCTATTCTATTCCCTTGTTATTTTCCTTATCATTATTGTTATTGGTGGTAGCAGTAGTGGTTTGTGTTATACCTTAGTTACTGGACTGTTCTTATCCCAACCTGTGGGAGCTACATTATTTTGATCCTCCTCCCCATCCCTCCGGTAGAAGGGGCGAGGAAGGTGGGGTGGAGTGAGAGAGATGCTGCATGGTTCTGAGTTGCAGCTAGACTTAAACCACGACAGAGGTAAGGACTATTGTGGCTTGAAATAAATCTTTTATATTTGCATAGCAGCAAGTATTACAACTGCAGCCTTTTATCTGCTCTGCCTGGAGCTTTAAACAAAAATTAATCTTCATAGTGTAATTCCTTCCTGTGGTAAATTCTAGTATGCATTTGTGTGAAAAACTCTTTTTCAAAAAAATTCTTATTCTTTTTTTACTAGTTGAGAAATATGAAGCGAGCTTAAATTAATTACACAATGGGAAATGGTGCCTAACTGTCTAGTAATCAGACTGGAAGTTATGAGATCTGCAGTGTGTTCCATTTTTAATTGCAGGGAACTGATACCAGGTTTTGGGACTTTGGGGTTATATTTACTTCTGCCCTTATTTGTGTCTGAATTGGGCAAATAGTGAAACAGTTTGAACTGGAGCAAGGAATATTAAATGTATTGTCATATTTCCATAGTCAGAAGACATTAATAAATTTCAAAGTGGGAACTTCTCCCATCATGACAATTTCTTTTAAAATATGACCTATAATGTGCCCAGCAGGCCAGTGATTGTCCCCTTGTACTCAGCACTGGTGAGGCTGCATCTCAAATACTGTGATCAATTCTGGGCCCCTTCACTACAAGAAAGGCATTGAGGTGCTGGAGCAGGTCCAAAGAAGGGCAACAGAGCTGGTGAAGGGTCTGGAGAACAAGTGTGATGAGGAATGGCTGAGAGACTGTGATTGTTTGGCTTGGAGTAAAGGAGGCTCAGGGAGTGCATTATCGCTCTCTACAACTACCTGAAAGAGTTTGCAGTGGGGTGGGGGGTCAGTCTCTTCTCCCAAGTAACAAGCGATAGCATGAGTGGGAGTGGCCTCAAGTTGTGCAAGGGGAGGCTTAGATTGGATATTAGAGAAAATTTCTTCCCCAAAACGGTTTTCAAATCTTGGAACAGGCTGCCCACGAAAGTGGTGGAGTCACCATCCCTGAAGAGATTTAAAGCAGGTGTACATGTGGTGCTTAGGGACATGGTTTAGTGGGGGACTTGACAGTATTAGGTTAATGGTTGAGTCTTTTCTAACCTAAATGTTTCTGTGATTCTATGATTCTTGAGCAATAAGTCACAAAGCTGTAATATGATCCCCCAGGAAGTCTTCAAAGTTTAATGTATGGTATCATCTCAAGCTTTTCCCACTAGAACAGAAACAGCCTATCACTGCTATCTCTGCAAGACTCACTGAGCATAGATGTTATTTCTTTCTCACACATAGCTTCTGAAGTATTTTCCATCAAGGAATTTGCTGTGCATTTAGTTTTTCTATTCAAGAGTTTAAACGGTGATGAATTTGGCTGTCTTTTGAGTCAAAACAGTTGATTTAGTTAATGAATCTATTCATCTGATATAAGTATGCAAAGCTGAAGTAAAAATTCTTTGAAGATAGGGCACAAGGACTGTAGAAGATTAGCTAGACTGAACTTCTACCCTGAAACAGGACAACAAACATAGCAGTTGAAACTTACTGAATATTAAAATCTATTTCTATTTGTTGTTTTGTAAAAATTACTTCAGCTGCAAATAGCGTTCATAGTAGTATATTTCTACATTCTGCCCGTGGCAGGGAGGTTGGAACGAGATAATCTTAAGGTCCTTTCCAACCCTAACTATTCTATGATTCTATGGTTAGCTCCAGGTCTGTAGTAGGTTGCCTTGCTTGATAAGACTGCAACCTTAGTTTTCTCGCTACATATCCACTCAAGGGAGGAAGAAATTCTGTAACCCTGGCAAGCTACCCAATTGTAGATTGTATGTAAAGGTCCTTCATCTTTTCTACTTTTCCAGCTCTACTGTTTGGACTTTATTAGTCTATTTATTTATTAGTTTATTAGTTTTTTACTTAAAGCATCGCAATTATTCACAGACGTTTTCATGCCCATGTTCTCAGGCTGTGATTACATTACTCGTGCATGCTCTTCTGTGACACATTGATACAGCATACTGCGAATATGGGGAAAATAGTTAGGTCCTAAATCTGAATAATCCATTGAGCCTTATTTTAAACCCTGCAGCATCTACCTTCAAACTGAACCCCCTTACAAGCCTAAGCTTAGGAACCCACTTAATTATTTTGCTGTATGGGAATGCTGATGAGCCACAGCCACATAAGAGAAGGAAACTTTGCTGAAAGGTTTTGATAATGCTTGCTCTGTGTCCCAGCTTCTCAGGATACTGCAACACCAGTGGTGTAAAGCAACATAAAAAAAAATGAAACAAAAAAATCCCAGAAAATAACTGAGGGCAAAAATAAATGAAGAGAAAAAAATCACTTTGAGCAATCTTTACTGCTAAAATGCTTTTAAAGTGCTCCATCAAAAATCCAAACCAAACCAAACAAACAGACAAACAAACAAAAATAAAAACAAACAAAAAAGTTGCAGTGACTAAAAATCGATTACTTGCAAAAAGCTAAGCCTACTCCATATTCCTCTGAAAATCTGCTAGGTGCTCTTTTAGATGTGCCAAGCACATCTCTGCTCTTTTTCCATTTACTCTTTCTATAGATTTTTTACAGAATTTGCTATATGTTGTAAAGCATTAACTTTAAGGTTTTTTTTCATGCTTGATTTATGTCACTGTCAAGATCCAAGCTTTTGGGCTGCCTCACCATTAGAAATCCATCCCTGTTGTCATTTTTTAGGAATTGTATCAGGTCAATATTGTACCTCATGCACAATTTTTAGCCACTGATTTCAAGGGGTTCTAATGTAATATGGGATTTCTGAGGGAAAGAGTCCGATTATATTTCAGGTGGAACTGATATATGGGAATATTAATGCTCAAATCTATGAAAAATTCAGACACTTCCTAAGGGCTGGGTGGAATTTAGATTTCAAGTGCAGAAATGCAGACTCTAATCCCACGCCTCTTAACAGTATGATTTGGCAGATACCTCGTGTTCTTGTCCTGGTCAAGACCAGGTACATGTCAGTCTTTTATGGGGGCAGAAAGGTTGGCTTCTGATTCATTAAGGAACTCTTTCCAGACAGTAAGCATTCCCACAGTCCATTCTGGTAAGTCGCCTAGTGGCCCAGCCCAGTAGAGGTTCCTTTAGCTTATCTCAAGAGGACATTCAGAATCATGCACAGCGTGAAACCCAGTGATCACTGTATTCATACAACAGAACATGAAAAGAGGAAGTACTATCTTTCCATTTGTGCAACAGTATGGTGGTTAAAGCATTTCCCAGAAACATATCAAATGCAAGCCATAGCATAGATCACAGCAGATTTCATCATGAATTAGCTATATTTACAAATGTACTCCATTCCCTCTAAAATACACAAATAAGACACAGCATAAGAAGTAAAGATATTTTTGTAATTACTTGAATAATTTTGCAATATCATGTTTTACAAGTGTCCTGGTTTCAGCTGGGATAGAGTTATTTTCTTCCTAGTTGTTGTGTTTTGGCTTTATTTTGAGAACAATGATGATAACACACTGATGTTTTAGTTGTTGCTCAGCAGCGCTTACCCTGATCAAGGACTTTTCAGTCTTTCATGCTCTGCCAGTAAGGAGGGTCACAAGAACATGGGAGAGAGCATAGCCAGGACAACTGATCTGAGTTAGCCAAAGGGGTACTCCATACCACAGCACACCATTCCCAGTATATGTACTGGGGGGAGTTGGCTGGAATGGACCGACCACTGTTGGGGGATGAGCTGGGCATTGGTCAGCAGGTGGTGAGCAATTGTATTGTGCATCACTTTGTGTTTTCTGAGTTTTCATTTCTCATTTTTTGTTGTTCCCTATTATTATTATCAGTATTGTTATTGTTAGTATTATTTATTTCTATTATCGCTATATTTTACTTAATTTCAATTATTAAACTGTTCTTATCTCAGCCTGCGGGTTTTACATTCTTCTGATTGTCTTCCACATCCCACTCAGGGGGAACGAGAGGGAAAGTGAGAGAGTGGCTGTGTGGTACTTAGTTCCCAGCTGAGTTTAAACCACAAGAAGCAAAAACCCCAGGATTTCATAGGAAAAGAAAAGTTACCAACTAAAGTGCAAAAGATAAGCTTTTTAAATAGTGGAAAGTGGTTTACAGAACAATTTCTTCATTGCCACTGCTGCAGAAAGAGGAGGCAGAGCATGTACAGAGTTTTAACTATCATTTCTTCAAATCCAAAAAACTTCCTGTGTGGAGAAACAAACAAACAAACAAACAAACAAACAAAAAAAAAAAAAAAGTAAAAACCCCAACCTTTTCCAGGTTCATGAACAGGTAATCAGGTGATGCATCATATTTACAGATACAAAATCCTTATACTTAGCCAGTACCTATTACAAAAAAAGTAAGAGAAATTGCGGATGCCCATCATTAGAAATATTGAAAGTCAGGTTGGATTGGGCTTTGAGCAACCTGATCTAGTGAAAACTGTCCCTGCCTATGGCAGCAGGGTTGGACTACATGATCTATGAATGTCCCTTCCAACCCATTCTATGATTCTATAGGATGGAGCATTCTGTGTGATTCTTTGGTTCCCAAGGCTACAACTTGCCCCATTAACAGTGTAGTCATTGGAGCATCTCTTCTATATGTTTGGGAATAGACAGGGCTACAGAACCTAGAGGAATTTGCTGAAGAGGTGTGAGGCTCCTCTTAGCACTCAGCTGATCACATACTCTTAACAGCTCAGCTGCACAGAAATGGCAGTGGTGCAGAAGCTGCTCTGGATGTCATACGTTGTTTTTTTTTTAGTTGGAGTTTATGTGGTTTGATTCAGATACAGAAATGTGTGTAAGATTGGAGATGTTCTGGAGAATTCATTCGTGCTGACTAATACCATTTAGGACTTCTAATAGTGCTGTGCCCTTCTGCAGTAGCATCTGAAGGCCTAGGAGGATATCAAAGGAATTTCAAATGGCACCAGATACCTACCTCTAGAAAAGAGTATTCATGCCTACTTCTTCACTAAGGCAGCATTCCATGGCAGAGAATCATCCAATCGGTCATTTTTAAGTAGAATCATAGAATCATAGAACAGTTAGGGTTGGAAAGGATCTTAAGATCATCTAGTTCCAACCCCCCTGCCATGGGCAGGGACACCTCCCACTAAACCATGCCACACAAGGCTCTATCCACCCTGGCCTTGAACACCACCAGCGATGGAGCATTCACAACTTCCCTGAGCAAGCCCATTCCAGTGCCTCACCACCCTTACAGTAAAGAATTTCTTCCTCAGATCCAATCTAAATTTCCCCTGTCTAAGTCTGAATCCGTTACCCCTTGTCCTATCACTACAGTCCTTAAGGAAGAGTCCCTCCGCAGCATCACTATAGGCCCCCTTCAGATATTGGAAGGTTGCTATGAAATCTCCATGCAGCCTTCTCTTCTCCAGGCTGAACAGCCCCAACTTTCTCAGCCTATCTTCATACGGGAGGTGCTCCAGTCACCTGATCATCCTCGTGGCCCTCCTCTGGACTTGTTCCAACAGTTCCATGTCCTTTTTATATTGAGGACATGAGAACTGCACACAATACTCCAAGTGAGGTGTCATGAAAGCAGAGTAGAGGGGCAAGATTACTTCCTTCAACCTGCTGGACACGCTCCTTTTGATGCAGCCCAGGATACAGGTTGGCTTTCTGGGCTGCAAGAGCACACTGATGGCTCACATTCAGTTTCTCACTGACCAACACCCCCAAGTCCTTCTGCACAGGGCTGCTCTCAATCTCTCCCTGCCCAACCTGTATGTGTGCCTGGGATTGCTCCCACCCAGGTGTAGCACCTTGCACTTGGCATGGTTAAACTTCTGAAGGTTGGCATCAGCCCACCTCACAAGCGTGTCAAGGTCCCTCTGGATGGCATTCCTTCCCTTCAACGTATCAACCAAACCACACAGCTTGGTGTCATGGGCAAACTTGCTGAGGGCACACTCAACCCCACTGTCCATGTCACAGACAAAGATGTTGAACAAGGACAGTGCCAACACCGATCCCTGAGGGACACCACTCGTTACTGGTCTCCAGCTGGCCATTGAGCCATTGAGCGCTACGCTTTGTGTAGTCTTAAATCACCAAGTTACTCTCTCATATCTGGTTTACCATCATAATAATAATAAAAATCCCTGATAATTCTTAATTGCCACAATATGCACTTAAATTATTTCCTAGCAAATGACGTGGCAATTTAATTCTTTTCATTGATGCATACTAAGCTTGAGAGGGCTTTTTAAACACTAATATTTTCTCATGGAATCATATTGCTATATGCATTTTGTATCTTATATTTGTTATTACTAGCTGCATAGCTTGTTGTGAATAACTGACAGAGGATCTCAGTATTTAAAAGGCACTCATTTAGGATATTTTGTGTACACAATCCTGAAAAAATGGTTAAATAAATAAATCCTCTTATATCCACTGAACTCATTGCTTCTTTTGATTAGTGTGGTACATGTTTCATAGCAAGCATTCTCTTTCTTCACTTTTAATCCAAAACTACATTGTCCTTAGAAGAGCAAGGCATGGTTTTAGCTGCCCTTAAGGAAGTCTGTTTAAACTGTTGGATTCACTGGAAAATGGACAAATTACAGGAGATTTAAATTCGCATCCAAAGTAGAAGGGAAAGAAAACCAACTTTCTTTGACTATAACACCACCCAATACTGAATCACATCCTGCTAGACTGGATTCCATAGAGTGGGTGGAAAAATGATATTTGAAAAGTAACCATTTGATCATTGCCTCTGAGAGCTAACAACCTTTCCCAAAGCATAATTAAAGATGCAATTGTTGTCTTTGTACCATTGGCTTTGTGATCCAGTGCACAAAAGAGGTAAAGAAAAGATGTGCATGGTGGAAAAAAGGCACAAAGTTCACAGACATCAATTTAGAGTTAGAAAATGGAAAAGTCAGACATCACAAAAATATTCTTAAACTATGGGGAAAATAATGGAGTGGTACAGTTTTCCCAGGAAAGCAACACCATCCTAAATGCATTATGGAATTTGGTAGAGTGCACTTGTTTTTTGACTCTTACAGACATTAAAAAGGAGCATTAGACTCTTAAATGAAGCCTGGGAATGACACATAATCAAATAGCAAATGGTTTTCTGAACAGCTGGATTCTACCAGTGTTCTTTTACATGGTTTGGGTTTTTTTCCTAGTTTTTGATGACTGTACTGGAAAATTGATCTTTTTTTTTTACTGTATGACCTTTCTAAGCCTTAACAGTAAGAAAGAGTGGATCAGGTGATAAAAATCAATTGCATGTAAAAAATAAGTTTACACTGAAATAAGTGGAGCTATGCTAGTTTACTTCAACTGTTCTAACTCTAGGAAGGCGGTACTGCATATAGGAAAAAAGGCTGTGATTTGGCAACATCTAATCCTGCTATTAAATGGAATCATTGAAATGTAATACTGTAATACGTGTAACAGTGAAAGACCTTGGATGTCCTGAAGCATTAAGCACAACTGATATGAAGTAATCATATCCTCACATCCATTTGACCCAACAGTCAATTACTTCATTTCAAGCATCAGTTCTAGTTTTGATTTAACTTTGTCTTGCTTGAGCTTCCAGTAACTGGGATTCTCTACAGTTTTTTTTCAGATCCCGCATATTGTAATTTTCAAAGTACTTACTCTTTTTCTATTTTTTTTTTTTTTTCATAAATAGACTGTCTTTTTTTCCTGAATTGCAAGTGTTTATAACATTCTTGTGGCCTCTGATGCCTTTCAATTTTCTGGCATTTGTTTTTAAATGAAAACATTAGTGGCCTTTCATAAACAGTCCCATCACCTCCAGGCAGAGAAGGAAAATGATCTTATTTGCTTCTGTCTTGCTTAAAGAGGCAAAGTTTACATTTGCCCAGTTTCCTGCAGCTCTGTTTTGGGAATATGCATTTGCTTGATGACTTACATTTTTTACAGATATTTCATCTCCCTGATGATAAGGAACATAATAATATAATAATAATTTATAATAATTCCTTGCAATAACAACTCTGTTTCAGCATGATATATGCTCTTTGCTTCCAGATCTGAAATATTTGATTTGAAGAGATGCGATAGCAGGATAATAACACCAAATCCAAATAAATCCCCAATGAAAACAGTTTAAAGATAAAGGAATCTACTTTCAAACAGACATCTGGAATGAGATGGCAATGCATATGACCTTGGAGCAGAGGCCAGACCATTTTCTTTATCCTAACAAATTATAGGCACAGCATTTAAGGAAAGCTGTATGCAGCCATAGTATTGAGCGATCCTTCCCATGTTATATGAGAATTAGTGTTTCCATATTTCCTTTGACGTGTCTAGGTGGAAAATGTTTCTCTTGCCTGGATCATTGCAGCCCATTGCACCTGTCTCCATTAGGAACATCTAAGTGAAGGCTTGCGAAGTCCTCCATCCGTTAGCATTTAACAGGCCCTTCTACTACAAAATTCCCTGGTGGATGCTTTTGTACTAAAGTCAAAATGTTGAAGGGTTCACCGTGCTTTCCATCAAAAGTTCTTCATTATGCAGCACACATTTGTTCTCCAGACAGCATATTCATAAATGAGCTGGAAAAGAGAACAATCTCTGAGGTAGGTGATGAAGCCTGCTGATGGTAAGAAGTTATTTAAAATAAAGAACTACATAGGGAACTCATGAGACTGAGTGGCTGTGCAATAAAATAAAAAATGAAATTCAGTGTAGATAAACATGAAGTGATGCATGTGAAAAGAAAGATATTTAGCTTCCTGTAAAAAATGATGGGCTCTGAGGTGTAATGCTACACAAGTGATACTTGACGTTATGAGAGAATGTGTTCAGTACCTGCCAGATGGCAAAACTAACATCTAGCCAAACAAAATGACCCAACAGATCAAATCCTGGGACTTATTATGAAATTATTTGAGAACAAAACAGAAACAAAATTTACTATACCTTTGGAGTAAATGATTTGCTCTTGAGGAATGGAAATGAGCATCACAGGAAAGTCTGCCTTCCTCTTCCAGTATTTATAACCATGAAGCTGATTTCTACACAACACATGAATCTACAAATACCATTAAAATTAGTGAACATATAAAAAAAGAGGTCACAATATCTATAAATTTAGTTACTTAACCAAAATTGTTGACTGGAGAATTCTTATTTGTCAGAATATTGCAGTCACTTTACAGAAGCATAGTTAATCATGCTGCCAGATAACAGAGAAGCAGTAGCAACAGGATTAATTCCTTACTGGAACTGGGACCCTGGAATACACCACTAGGTGTTAATAAGGTATTTCTTTTGGTATAGAGTGGTGTCTTTTCAGGACAATATTTATATTAAAAAGGTGGAAAAACTGTCAGAACAGTGGCACAAATAATTACTAGAGAAGAAGAAAAGACAATGACACTTACTAATGCAATGAAGTAGTGCTGCGCTGTCTTGTTTATTCCTTTAGTAAGTCAGAAACTTCTGGCAGGACAGAGTAAGTAACTGAATGAAAGATAATTTAAATACCCCTGAAGAGTTAAATGAATAGAGGAAGAACAGTCTTTCTGATTGCTTATATACACATGGCCTGTGGTGATGTGCCAGCTCACTAGGGAAAAGGGGAAAATAGTTAATAATAGGTAACTAGATATTAGGAAAATGGAAACAACAGATAATTTCTATTGATAGAAGTTTCTAATAGACTGTCTTATATCATCCTACAAAGACGGAAATGCATCTGAGGGCAAAGGCATGAGAAAGACATGACCCTAATTTCTTCCTTGGTTTAGATGTTACCTGTCTTCACAACCTTTCCATTTGTTGCTTATCAATCTTTTCTCCTTTCTTCTGTTCCTTCCCATCATTTTCAGTTCTCATTCAGCCTCCATATCAAGGTCTACTACCAAATATATCTGCCAACATTCTCTCATAACCCTGCATGGAACGAGTTACAGGCAGTGGGTCACAAACTATTTGAAATGATGGTGAAGAGGACTATTTTGAACTACCTGATGTTGTATATTAATTAAATTGCAAGATATTAATTGGAAATGTTGGGAAATGGCTTATCCCAGGATAGATGGTTTTATCACCTTATGGGCTTCATGTACCTTTTCTACCTCCTACCACAGTAGGGAAGGAAAAACTATGGGAAGAGGACAAGAAATTTCTGTGACCCATGTGAAGTTGCACCCAAGAAAGGTGTAGTAAAAGGGTGAACTTCTGTGAAGTGGGAGTGATATTATTTCCAACACACCACCTCTTAATGTCTTATGTATTTATCTCAAAAGCTGTTTGGGATAAGACTTTATTTTGCTAAAGACTACAGACCATGACTACTAGCCTGATGCTCTTGTGCAAGGGAACAGATGCCAGGCAGCAGTCTCTGCAGGGTCCTCTCTGCCAAGATACATGGGAAAGGTGGGAACAGATAAGACCTGCATCATACACAGTAACATACTTTGTGCCATGTAAAGTGAAGAATGATTTTGTACTTGCTTGGTGCCTTAGGAGTAACACATTATACAAGCTGGGGGAAATGTTTTTTTGACATACACAAGACAATCCAAGAAACTTTGACCTGGGTAATCTAAATGGAGATGTTTGAGAAGACATCATAGAAAAAAAAGTCACATTTTCTGGGACCGAAGGTACTAGCTGAAAACCACTGACACATCTTTCTTACATTTTCTGTAGATCTCTGTGTGTGGAACCTGGCTTCAAAAACCTGGAATAGATTCCTGGAAAGTGTTCTTAGGACAAGGGCATGGTAAGGGAGAACAGTAGATTTGGCAAGTCTGACAAGCAATCTATTGCTTATTTTTGTTGACCTTTGTGTTCACCTCACTGCTGTGTGAAAGCACATTACTTCAGAACAAAGCAGAGAGGAAATCTGTTCATATTAAAGTCCTGACATGTTCCCTTCCTGCTCAGATTTTTATTCTAACAAAGAGTGTTGCATCTTGGCACGAGAACCCAGGGGAGCTATAAAGATGGAACTGATGTAGTTTTGCTCTTTGGGACTCAGCGTCATGTTAGGGCAGAATACAGAAAAAAAGAAAGAAATGCTTTGGAGGCTACTGTTTATATGTATTATCCAATAAATGTCTCACACAGACTCCACAAATAACCTGGTGACACCCAGAGTTTCCTCCTCTTATGTGAACATGTGAAACATGTTCAGGTTCAAGTTTTTGGGAAGTTGAAAACTTCATGCAGTGTGGGAACAAAACTTGCTCCTCAACCACCAGGCTGTGATGCTAAAGAGGCATCATTTCTCCTTAGGACTGGTTACATTACTCCTGCTACAGTAAATGGAGAGAAACAGGAATATTTAACTTTCTTATTCATCTTAATCAAAGGGGTCATCTGCCATAGAAGTACTGATCACTCTCCACTGGCTCAATTGTCTGCATATGACTTGCCTATAAATGTATTTGTAGTGTGGTGAAAGGAGACAAATACCAGTCCCTAGTGGTTTTGTTGGTATACAAATGTTACAAAGTCAGTATGAGTGATGAATATCATATTAGGAGACCTGCAAAACCAGGCCTTAAGATTCCAAGACCGGGAACCCCAAATTTGCAGACACTTTTAACTTTCTGTGCCTAGAGATTCCAATTATACCTGTGGTACTGGCTTACTTTGTAAAATGGCTATAAGGTCTGTGAAGTGGTTATAGAGTCTCTGAAGTTGTATAATTTTGACAATCATCACAGAATGATGAGGGAAGAAAATATGTGCACTAGCTTTGGATGAGGAGAAGAGCACCATGAAAAAAGAACCTATTAGTAGAGCTGTACACTGAGCAACATTTTGTTATTGTTCTTTAATATTCTTTAATCTACTTTGTGTAGTGACTGCTAATATAGGAGTCATTCTGTTTTCAGGATTTAATAAATTAGAATAGATATAATTCAAAATAAATATATAATGTTTTATATAATTATAAACTTTGAGATTGAATTCTCTACTTAGCAGAATACCAGGTCATCGTTCGTGCTAAAGCACAAAAGAAAACCAGCATGTCTGGGTGTGAGTTCATCCCATTCTGACACAGTTCCAAAACAGTTCAGATGTTCGCAACCACCAGAGCACAAAATCAAGTCTCTCATGGTAACTGTCAGCAATTTACAACTAAATTTAGAAGTCTAAATGTAGGAAGGCATTTCAGAAGTCTAAACATCTATGTAGAATCATATCTTGGACTTCCCGAGGCAGTGATATAGAGCTGCTGTGTATGACACAGGATCTATGGGAGGCCTCTGAAGTGGCCTCTACGGATCATGACAGATAGCTTGGGATATTTGACGTGCACTGCAGACCTCACTTCATGTTCGTGAATTAATATGTATAGAGAGTGTTCAGCTCCTAACAGATAAATCCTGAGTACCATTTGGGAGGTCTTCACTGTGCCTGAGACCCCAAGGCAGAGCAGACTAGTGCAGGGCCACATTCCCACCAGCCCTGCCCTGTCCTGGTGTAGTGGCTACAGCCCAGGTGAGGCTTCTCACAATTCCTGAAGTGACACAGCAGAGCTTGTTTTCAGACCTCTGAAATCTTCTCTGCAGCCACGTGTGAGCGAACTGCCGATGCGTGGAGACAGCAGATTTCTATGTGTTACAGTTGGAATTAAAATAAGCATTTAGTGTGATGTGAGATGCCCTCGTCTATCACTCCTGGCAGATCTAAAGAGGCATGGATTTTTCTTTAAAAAGTGAAAATGCATCAAAAGGAGTGTGACCAGCAGGTCGAGGGAGGTGATTCTCCCCCTTTACTCCACTCTGGTGAGGCTCCACCTGCAGTCATGTGTTCAGCTCTGGGGCACATGACACAAAAGGGACATGTACCTGCTTGAGTGAGCCCATAGGAGGACCAGAAAGATGCTCAGATGGCTGGAGCACCTCTCCTATGGAGGCAGACTGAGAGATCTGAGTTGTTCAGCTTGGGGAAGGACCTGGGAAGACCTTATAACAGTCTTCCAATACCTAAAGGGGTATAATACAAGAAACCTGTAAAGGGACTTCTTACAAGGACATGTAGTGACAGGACAAGGAGGAATAGTTTTAAACTGAAAAAGGTAGATTTAGATTAGACATTAGGAAGAAATTCTTTACAATGAGGGTGATGAGGCGCTGGCACAGGGTGCCCAGAGAAGCTGTGGCTGCCCCATCCCTGGCAGTGTTCAAAGCCAGGTTGGACTGGGCTTGGAGCAGCCTGGTGTAGTGGAAGGTGTCCCTGCCCATGGTAGGGGGGTTGTAACTAGGTTATCTTTAAGGTCCCTTCCACCCCAAACAATTCTGTGATTCTGTGATTCTATGAACAGTTCACAGATTTCTGCGCTGTGCAGCTTTGGATAGACTGATAATGGGTAAGACCTTCAAAATACAATAGGAAGATAGTTTCAATTGAAGTTATGTAAAATTCAGGCATCTTGGCTTCTTTTGGAAAACTCACACAGCTTTTTGTTCAGAATTTTTACTGTCATGCGATTATTTTATTCCTGTCATTCAAGATAGAGGAGAGATAGAGAAGGATGCCAGTTCTTAGGAGATCTACAAGAAGATTTTATGCTCTGGATGTTTCTGTCATTAATTGACACCTTTGATAGTTTAGGCTAAAGAACCACAATGCTTTGTGTTCTTGTTATGAATACACACTAGTATTGACATCCCTCACCATGGTCATTGTGTTCCTGCATGCTTCATCTGGGTGCACAGCTGTGAAGTCAAGATGACTTTAGTCTTAGGAGTGACCCAGCATGGAGAGAATCAGTAGGAAAGCTAGCTGGTGAGGTCAAAATAGAAAGTGTGGATGCGCTTCAGTTGACACGACTGAAATTCATCACACATTAATTTTAAAATGAGACTCTCTTTGTGTGGAATAGGTTCCTATCTGTTTTTACCATTATTTATAATGGTGCTTAAGGGCAGTGTATATATATATATTTTTTTTTTTTTGAACTGTAGAGTATCATATACTTTTAATGTATTCTTCACAAGCAACTGAGAAGATTGACTAGCATATGTAAGTTGATTACAGAATAAGCTTTGAATAAGAAAAACTCTATTCTTGAGGTGTTCAAGACTTGGTTAGACAGAGGCCTGGCTGACCTGGCTTAGTGGTGAGCTAGTCCCACATTGGTGGAAGGCTGGTTTAGAGACCCCTGGGTCTTGCCACCTCATTTCTATAATAGATATCCCTCTTAGAAGACTAAGAGAACAAAATCCTACCTTACCTCCTATATGAAGATAGGCTGAGAAAGTTGGGGCTGTTGAGCCTGGAGAAGAGAAGGCTGCATGGAGACCTCATAGCAGCTTTCCAGTATCTGAAGGGGACCTACAGGGATGCTGGGGAGAGCCCCTTCATTAGGGACTGTAGTGATAGGACAAGGGGTAACAGGTTCAGACTTAGACAGAGGAAGTTTAGATTGGATGTAAAGAAGAAGTTCTTTACTGTGAGGGTGGTGAGGCACTGGGATGTGTTTCCCAGGGAAGCTGTGAATGCTCCATCGCTGGGGGTGTTCAAGGCCAGGTTGGGCAGAGCCTTGGGTGACATGATTTAGTGTGAGGTGTCCCTGCCCACGGCAGGGGGGTTGGAACTAGATGATCTTAAGGTCTTTTCCATGCCTAACTATTCTATGATTCTACATTAGAATCATAGAATATTCTACATTAGAATATTCTACATTAGAATAATAGAATTTTTTTTTTTGATATCTTATTGCTTGAGCTTTATAGTACAACTGAGTTTCATTATGGGGTCGGACTTTCTCTGTAAGCTACTTTATGCTTTAGCACCCCAAATATGTGCTGGCTTTGGGTTGCTGCTGCCTAGTTTGTTATGACTTAATTTGATGCAGAGCTGATGTAGTGGGAGATTGATTATGTGCTGTGGTGACATGGCATCCTTGTCCCCCTCCTGCTCTAAAACAATGACTCATAATTCTTTGTCAGGAAAAAACTTGTAAAGAATTTAGAAACAGCTGTTTGAGAGCATTAACAACAACAAAGCATGTTTTTGTTTGTTGCTGGCAGCTGGGGTTTATAAATTATTACTTATCAGTACAAAAATAAAAATTAATTTCTCCAAATATTTTTGGATACTGGATGTCTCCAAAATTTATTGATAAGAAACACATGATATGAATATCATACTAATCAATCCAATACAACTAAGTATGGTAATTACTATAGAGCAGCTAAAACTAGTATATTATCTAGATATGGACATTGAAATAAAAAAAAAAGAAGTAAAAAACCCAAGAAACAGCCATCAGTTGCATTCTTTTAGTCTAGGGAACTTAAAATAGATGGTAAATATTATAGACATAAATATGGAAAATATTGCATAAAAGAGGTTGTAAATAAGTTGATCACAGTGGACTTGGGCAGAAGAAAATGAATGGACTGAAACAGCAATGAGAGATTTAGCTTAGGAAACAGAAAATGTTTTTAATGGTGAGGGAAGATGACCACTGAAATAGATTTCTTGGGGAAGCCATGAAATCTCCAGCACTGTTTTGTTTTTTTTTTTCCCAAAAAACAAAGGAAATAAATATTGGTCAGTAGTGATACAGGCGGAAGTGGCTGTGGCCAGGGACAGGAGGATGGATTATATTACCTCCTTTTGGGAGTTATGTCTTTATATGTCTCTTTATTGAGAGCCATTGTGTGAGTATAGAGAATGGTTGTTCCTAGCAATTGTCTTTGTCAGTGTAGTTGCAGTTTGTATTTATGTTGCCTTTACTTTAGAAGATCCCTACAGAAGTGTCTGACAGAATTTCTGGTATTTCATAAACACTTTGGAAAAGAAGCACTACAATTTGCAAGAGACTTATCAGGACATTTTGGCCAAAAAAGTCTGAAGAGCTTATGCTCTTCTGTATATGTTTATAAAAGCTGTACTCATTCTCTTTCTATCTGTAAGGATTTCAGTGATGAGGATCATCTAGCACTTCAAAAGCATTTTCTGTGTGATCTGAAACTTGTTGATGACAGTAGAAATTTTTGTATTCTTAATAGGCTTTATGCCAGGCTTTTTGTGTGCTGTTCATAGAGTGACTCCTATCTGCATACTAGGAATATATACACAGCATGACAAACACTACTTTTAGTTTGGTCAAAGGAAGTGTTTTCCAATTCCATGGTCAGCTGCTTGTGTCTGACATCATGTTCAGCACATGGGCTATGCTTAGAAAATCTGTGATATATCTGTTGAGTCAGATCTGTCTGTCTCAATGACTGCAAGAGACTTTGATTATTTATGCCTGTACAGAGATCATCATACAACTTAGAAAAGACAAGCTCTGTTATCAAAACACTGCTAACAACACAAAATAATATTGAAAACCCTTATTTTGTTTAAATGCACATCAGACTAAAGTAACGATGATATTTTTCCAAGACATATTTCAGTGTACACCTGCCTCTGTCTGACATAGACAAGTCTCTTAAAAAGCACAAAAAGGATTTTAGAAACTTGACTGCTGTGAGCCTATTAACATCTGTTACATTGAGACACTAAGATCAGGAGTATGGAAATGCATAAGTGCTTTTAAAAAACTTTATTTTCTTGAGATTGCTACACAAATGAACATTTATTCTCTCATTTTTTTCCCCTCTCTGCCCCATACCTTCCAGTTATGTGGACCTTTCTGCATTTCTCCCCTCACCCCCTCCTCCAAACGCAGTTATTTGCTGAACTGCTGAACTTGATAAAATAGGAACATCTGCTCTACCTGTATTATAAAAAAAAAAAAGCATAAGAAGTAAGAATTACATCAGGACAGAATACCAGTCTCCAGACATAATACCAGTGTATCTCAACAGTGCTTTAGGAGGAGTACTGGAGAACTATGAGAATAATTATTGTTGGAGAATGTATAAACATGAATTTGAAGGTAGATACTTCCAGACTCTGGTCAGCACTTTCAATGCTCCTCTGCAGTCCAATCGCTATTACCTTTTTAGGTTCTTTGTTGGTATCATTTCTGTGAAAAACAGGAAAATTTGACATAATAATATATTTTCAATTAACATTTTTGCCCAAAGCCACATTTGTCTCACAATTCCTACCTCTGATAGTGAGCAAGCAGAGTGATGCTTTGAAACATGGCAGGCTGTTATTCAGAAAAATCCAAGGGTGTCTGTAGGGGGTAAACCCCAGGGTGAAAACTGCCTGTTATTTTCTGAGAGCACAGCTTTTAGCACTGGTGATCATAGCTTGAGGGTTTAAGAGCTCCTTCCCTCAAGGAGCCCTGATTGTAGGTGTGGCCAGAGCTCTGATTGTCTGCCTTCCTGTGGTTTGTTCTTGTGTAAAGTTGAACACCTGTGTTTAGTGTTAAATTCCAATTTCAAGGAGGTTGTAGGAAGTAAGCAGGTGATGACAGGCTGCTACTTGTGATTTCAAAACATGCACTGATAAGGTGATACCTTTAGTGGGTATCAGTGATGCGGGAAAGAAGCAAAATCGAGAGGCTATGAGTGAAAGATTTGTGGTTTTGGCCACAAAAGTGGGGAGTGTCTGGGATGAACTTCCATGAGAGATGATGTGATCTTCTTTTTTTTAATTATTATTATTTTTTATTTATTTAAGATTCTGTTTTGCTGGATGTGTTTCTTTTGGATAAGTTATTGGAAGAATTATGGGAAGCATTATAGAGGAGACTGGATTGGGTGGTTATGTAGTTTGTTTTGGTTTTAACTCTGTTCATGTAATGCATGCTTATTTACTGAATGCCTCTGAAGTCTGCTTGTTATATGCTTCTGATAAATATCCAATAAACTTTTGTAAATGGGAATATTTTCTGTATTTTACTAATACATCAAATACAGACCTGGCATCTTTTGAAAAAGTCCCAGTAGATGATGTGGGTGAGTAAATTGAGGCATCTGAAATTGAAGCAGCTGTACCTCACCTGTACAGCTCCATTTGCTGGGATCGCATTAAAAGCTGCTTTGGGAATTCCAAACTATCTCAAATATAATATAAGGGTCAGAATTTCTTTCTTGGGGAAGTGTATGTCTCAATGCTTATATTTCAGTAAAAGCTACCCCTGCAGTTGCAAGTGTTTTCTTAACAGTTAAATTTTCCTAACTGCAGTGTAAACATAGTGTGTATAGGTTTACACTCTACAAACAACTGACAGTATGCTCCTTTATGCCATCAGTTTATGGAGCTGCACTGTGAGCTGTTACTAGCTTACCACATTTGTCTTTATTCTAGACAGATTATACTTGGGTTACTCCCCTGCATTCCATTTTCAAATTTCTTGGCATTTCTCTTCCAAAAATTGCTGGTAGTGTTCAAAGTCTAGGAGCAAGTGTAGCATTTGAACCATTGCTTAATGAGGAGTGGATAGTCAAATGATTTATCATTGCTGCGGTTACACTGATGGTAAAGTCTTCCAACAGCAATGCCTACTAGAGTGAAACACAAATAATCCTTTGATACTTACCAGAGCTATACTCAGCTTCTAAATACTGGGAAGGCTGTGCCTCAATATCTAGTAGAATGTGTGTCAAAGTGGCCAATTGGTTTGGCAAAATTAGCTGAAGAATCATAGCCAGTTGTTTTCCTTCATAGGTCTCTCCTTAGCTGCATGTCTTAGTCATCCACATATAACTGAATTTTTTTAATACTTTTTTTCACTGAAGTCTACAATATGATGTAGATGCTTTTAAAATGCATGTTCTTTGAGTGACTCAGATGCAGTTACTGATAAGAAATAACAGAAATTCCTGCTTGCTTTTGGAAGATCTTTTTGCAGAAACCAAGAAATGGAAGGTCTTTCTGCCTACAAAGCAGACTTAGTTGTCTCTTATAAAGGAAAAAAAAATGCTTTGGCACCATTAAACAATATTTTGCTTAATGATGAGGGTTTGTTTTATTTTGTTGCTGTTTTTTTACAAATTCTTGCCATTGTTTTAGGCACCCACCTTACAAAAATTCACTGGAGCTACTTAGCAGCAATATGATATAGCCACAGCAATATAATATAGCTACAACAATGGGACATCTACTGCAAAGGACCAATTCCTAATATTCACATGGATACTCTGAGGCAGTGGTCTGTTCCCTCAGGCATCCTCCCTAAAAGGTGAGGAAAGGTGTGCTCTCGACAGGTTTGATTCTTTTCTTCAAACCAGAAAGCATAGTCCACCCTCTTTTATCCCACTTTGATTTTATAGGCTTGTTCGTGTTTCTCTCTTTCTCTAAGAGAAATCCTTTCTTCATGAGTTTCTGGGACTTTCTGATCTATTTACTGTTCTTGCATTTTGCCTTCCCTTACAGAAAATGAGAGGCAGCAACAGGGCAGATGCTTCTTTCTACCCCACTGTTTACTGCCATGCCCATATGGAAAGTGCAGGCAGGTGCTTTTGAGCTGATGTTCTTTTGCCTTTATTCTACAACATGAAGAGGCTTATTTGGCTTTTGCAGTGGCATAAAAGAAAGAGTTTTGATAAATTAAACATCCAGTTACTTCTGATGAGTGCCTGCCATGAGTTGCACTAAGGTAGTTTGGGAACTGATATTATGTGTTCACCGTCCAGTCAAAACTCATTCTTTTTTTGAGTGCATTTAACCTGCCATTCAGACTAGATTATTGGACATGATTTTACCAAGAACCTTACAGAGAATGATGATGGAACCACTGTTACACTCATGGTCTGCTAAGGGATAATATCTGAGCTGAAAGCCTGTGAGGGAATAACATGTAGAATATATTAATCTCTAACAGCTGCAGTCAATTGCCCTATTCAGTATGTTTTGATACCTTGCTACAGTGATACAGCAAAGTTAGAATAGCAGTAGCCGGAAATGTTCAGATGCTATGTTTAGGTCTGAAGAGCTCACCAAATTGTATGGCAGCAGGAGATCACTAAATTATTTTCCAGTGTTTTCCCAAATGTCTCAGAAAAGGGCGAGTAAAACATCAGCAGCCTCTTGGAGAATTCATCTGTATGATCTACATAGGTCCGCTGGTGCCACAAAGGAACTTACTGTGTTATTGAACCCCAGCAGTGCACAGAGCAGATAGAATCCTTTTATTTCCTGTGACTGTCACTTGCAGCAATGTAGCAGTGCTGACAGGTTGCTACAGAGAGCAGAGAGTTGTTGGTAAGCCTGTTTGATTTCCAGTTTTCTTACACCATGTGAAGCGTGGCTGAATGCTCTGAGCCCTTTTGTACATTGTGAATAATTCCAGTCAGTCCCCTAGATGGGCTAGAATGTAAGGTCCATCTCTAAGGACAAGATGTAGTTAAAGCAGGAATGACTGCAATTGAAAAAGGAGGTTTCAATGCATATGACTTGATTGGGATGTTGTGACCTGGAGGCTGGGTTTTTACTAGCTGTTGATAAATATGCCTGTTGAGGGCACAAATAAGTACTAACAGAAAGAGAGGGCAGGAGACCAGAATTCCCTTTCCTCTGCTGAAAGCAAGAATGCACTCCACTGTTACCTCTGCAGAGGATTCCATTTTCTTACTGCATGTTGTTGCAATTGCTAGGGGCAGAGGCATTCTGCTTGCTGCAGTCTTGTACCATATAACTTCTTTGAGCTTTGTCTGCAGTCGAGACATTTTTCTTCCTGGTGGCTGTCATAGTTTAAGCCCAGCTGGTAACTCGGAACCATGCAGCCGCTCGCTCACTAACCCCGTCTTCCTTCCCCCCAGCTCCCAGAGGGATGGGGAGGAGAATTGAAAGAATGTAACTCCCAGGGGCTGAGATAAGAACAGTCCATTAACTAAGGTATAACACAAATCACTGCTGCTACCACCAGTAATAATAATGATAAGGAAAACTACAAGGAAGACAACACAACCGCTCACCACCCTCCAACCGATACCCAGCCCAACCCAGCAATTATCTAACTCTTCTGGATGCCCCCAGTTTATATGCTGGGCATGACGTGCTGTGGTACAGAATACACCTTTGGCTAGTTTGGATCAGGTGTCCTGTCTCTGCTTCCTCCCGGCTTCCCCTTCTCCCTGGCAGAGCATGAGACTCAGAAAGTCCTTGGTCAGAGTAAACATTACTGAGCAACAACTGAAAACATCGGCGTTATCAGCGCTGTTCCCAGGCTGAAAGTCAAAACCACAGCACTGCACCAGCTACTAAGAAGGAGAAAAATGGCTGCTGCTGCTGAACCCAGGACAGTGGTTAACACTCTGGTTGCCAAGGTTGAGCACTGAGGTTGACCACCTAAGTCTACCAGGTGTCACTTGATGATATGGCCTTTTATGATTCTGCCAGACAGGGCTTCCCTCTGTCCGTGCCTATTGCTTGGCAGATACGCAACAGATGCCTCTTACGAGGTGCTCTTATGATGGGTCATTGTTGTTAACATATCCTTCTTTGCCCCATCTTTGACCTTATGATATTGTGCATTTTTAAGACTGTAGTCATGTCAAAAGACTGATGTTGCTTCAGGACAAAACTGTGGTAAGAATGGGGTCAGAATGAAAGCTTTTATTCCAGTATAATTATCTGAAATAACACACGCACGACCAATTCTTGCCAAGCTTTTCTCTTTGTATGTGTGTTTCCTTTTCTTTCTAATGAAATGCGCTCTGTTCCCAAATTCCCACTTCTGTCATGGAAGTGTTAGAATTGAATGAGCTGAGTGTTAACCTCTTGAAAGATTAGTGATCCTCTAGCACAGATTTTAATATCTCATTAGTGTAAAAGGAAGTGTTGCTGGACTGATGTGACATAAACATGATTCATATTCAAAATTAATATATTTTTCTGAGTCTAGCTGTTAACTCTCTCCAGCTAAAAAGGCAAAGTGCAGTCATTAAAAGGCAGAAACCAAGAAAACACAGGCAAGGGTTTCTGACCTGAATGATATGCAGGCAAACACTCATCACTGAAGGAGATCAGATTGTTTTACAGGTGTAAGTGGATGCACTTCTATCGGATTATGTAGAGTTACTCTGATTTACAGCTGCCAAGAATCTAACCCCAAATGTTTTAGTAGTTTGGTATACAGTTGGGAGAACAGAAAACTACTGTCCGTCATTTAGTTTCTTTGAACATTTGAACCAGCCATGCGTTTCCTGATGTCTCCAGCTCACACTACAACTCCAAAGAAAAAAATGTGGAAGTACTAAAACCAATGAGATTGAGTATTAAAAATGAGATGTTGGAGGTGGGTTTTAATTTGAACTGTTTGCTCTGGCTGTTTCTTCTGCTACCAGATCATCCACTGAATATATCTGACTCAGAAGTCCCTTTGGCAGAGGTATTGTGCAGCTGCTTTGAAGACAAGGTTGCTTGTAACCACTGATGAACTAATCACTGACTATTCATCCAGAGTTGGTGTAAACCAGTTTGTTTGCATTGCTGTCTGTTGAGAGCTGGCTGAGTAACCTGAGTACTTGCCTAATGCATTTGTCTATCTCTTTTATTAATTCCAGTCACTGTTTGACTCCAGAACCTGCCTAGTAATGTTTGCTCTGGTACTTTGGAGGAGGTTTTCATATCTTCAGTACCTCCTTTGATGGTTTGAGGCAACCTGGGGGAAACAAAGCAGGGCTGAGCTCTAAGGTGCCGCTGAAATAAGAATAGGTTTGCGTTATCACTATGCTAGCAAGATGTACTTAAGAATATTTCTGTCCTGCAGGTACTCAGTAGCATTAATTTAATTTCAGTAATAATTCATTCAGAAGTACTTACCTTCATTTTTTTTTTTCTAATTCATACTGCTTCAGTTTAGAAATTACTAATTTGGGGTTTACCTGCATTTGGGCCAGTGGCCTTGCTTAAATAGTTCTTCCCTGATTTCTAGTCCAGTGGTTCAGCCAGGAACCGACTTTGTTAAATGAGGGATCAGTTTTCAACTGCTTGAAGAGATACCCAGAAGTAAGAATAATGTTAGTCTATTGGAATAGTCCTATAATTTCAAAGTAATTCCTTTAGTGCCATTGTATAGTGGGTTTTTAATAAGTTGCCATTATCAGTTTAATACTCATGTTGTGTCTGCATCTGTTCCTGAAAAAATACACTGTTTCTGGAAGAGCTTGATTATTGTTTCCTTTCCTTCCTACTATCCTCACCTTTGCTATCACTTTGGCACACTTTTTCATTTGTTTGTTTAAAACCACTGAATGCATATGTGTTTTAAAGTCTACTGATTGTTGTCTGGAGACATGACAAATAAAGATGGTTTCCAAATGGAGTTACCAAGTACATCAACATAATGATAGTATTGTGCCTACATTTATTTCCCCAGCAGTTGTGTTCCCTCCAAAATGTGAATTGTGTAGATAAAGAGAGCTTATAGTAGATAGCTGAAATTAAATTTTTCTCTGAGAAGTTCAGACTCAGCTAAGAAAATGTAATTGTAAACAGAATGGTGGAGATGCTGTTGCAATTGATTGTTATGGCATTAACATAGGAGATCAAGCTGACTGTACTATGTAATTAATACATTGCAATGAATGCACTGGATGATATTACTTAATAGGAGGAACTTGTGCTAACCATCATTATCAATACTGCATGATTTTTCAATTTCAGATTGTGCTTAACTGATTTTATATTAAATTCCCCTTTACTTTTGCCCTTCACTGCAGAGATGAATTGTTTTGTGGCCAGAGATTAACACTATAGATATCTATAAGTCAAATCTGTCTACCCACCTTTTACATGCATTTTGCTTCCTATATGGCCAAGTAAATTAAACCAATCTGCTACTGTAAGCTTCTATTTCAATATAAATATCTCCTGTTATCTTAAGCTCTTTATCACAGTTTTAACAGTGAATTCTGCTTTCTCAGTTATTCCTGCCTGTTCAAATTCACCAGTTCTATGATCCTTCATGCCAGAAAGTATCTGCTTCAGTAGGATCAGAATAACTTAGAATCTTTGAAAATGCTACTGTCATTTATTTTAGGAGACAGCTGCCTTAGAAGGAACAGGAAAGGCCAAAGTAATTTGCATTTATTGGCAAGCTATCACTTGTGTTAGTACTGACGTTAAATTTCACTGCAAAGATGAGAAAGTAAATATTATTATGGAAACTTTAGTCAATAGAGATTGTTGAGGAAGATTTTTCTTATTTAGAAAAAAATAAACCCAGTGTTAATACTGGAATAGTCCTCAAAAAAGGCTAATGCCTTAAAAGGCTGGAATTCATAAGCTGGAACAATGAAAGGCTGTAAATAATATCCTCAAAATGGTTCGGGAACAAAGTTGGTCACTATATGCATATATTTACCTAATTGAAGTATCCTGTTTAAAGAAGATAAGAACAAGATGGTGGTATAAAAAGCTATCAAAACGCAGCCATCTTGGGAAAAATACAACGTTTGTCTTTAAGTCAGAAAAGTAAGAGTACCAAATACTAATCTGTAAAGATCCGGTTGGTATGTCTTGTGCTTTGCCAAAGAAAGAGGTTTGGGAAACCAGCCCTGCCTCCGCTTAGAGAAGGAGAATTTGTGATTAGATCCACAGCAGGCTTGTGCCAGTGACAAATGTAACCATGCAAACTCAATATGATTATCAGATTTGTGCACCCATATTCTTTGCAATTACTGAAAGAAAGGCTGGGAAATAAAAATGAGTATTTTATTGAGATGTCTGAAATCATCTTTTCAGAGATGATGATAAAGTGCAAAATGAGTGACTAAAAAAATCACACCACCCATATAGTAAGAGAAAAAGAGGCAAAACAAATTATATGCACTGCTGTACAGTGTATCTATTATAGAGTGGAAGGGAATGAAACACCAATGCCCATCGATATTAATAGAATTGTATCTGACTTGCACTTCCAGAAATAAGTTTCAACCCCATTTGTCAATGAAATACAGTAAAATGGGTGATATAGAGAGGACTTGGATATTTAGAAGTGTATCATAAAATCATAGAATAGTTAGGGTTGGAAAGGACCTTAAGATCATCAAGTTCCAACCCCCCTGCCATGGCCAGGGACACCTCCCACTAAA
The DNA here is from genome assembly GCA_017639245.1 of Myiopsitta monachus. Classification (NCBI taxonomy): domain Eukaryota; kingdom Metazoa; phylum Chordata; class Aves; order Psittaciformes; family Psittacidae; genus Myiopsitta; species Myiopsitta monachus. The sequence goes on along the minus strand of CM029919.1, from coordinate 83,653,877 downwards.
CCATGTCACCCAAGGCTCTGTCCAACCCGGCCTTGAAAACCGCCAGGGACGGAGCATTCACAACTTCTCTGGGAAACCCATTCCAGTGCCTCACCACCCTTACAGGAAAGAATTTCTTCCCTATATCCAATCTGATCTTCCTCATATCCAATCTGAACTTCCCCTGTCTAAGTCTGAACCTGTTATCCCTTGTCTTATTGCTACAGTCCCTCATGAAGAGTCCCTCCCCAGTATACCTATAGGCCCCCTTCAGGTACTGGAAGGATGCTCTGAGGTCTCCATACAGAGTTCTGTTTTCTAGGCAGAACAGCCCCAACTTTCTCAGCCTATCTTCATACGGGAGGTGCTCCAGTCACCTGATCATCCTCGTGGCCCTCCTCTGGACTTGTTCCAACAGTTTCATGTCCTTTTTATACTGAGGACACCAGAACTGCACACAATACTGCAAGTGAGGTCCCACGAAAGCAGAGTAGAGGGGCAGGATTAATTCCTTCAACCTGCTGGACACTCTCCTTTTGATGCAGCCCAGGACACGGTTGGCTTTCTGGGCTGCGAGCGCACACTGAAGATGGCTCATGTTCATTTTCTCATCAATCAACATTCCCAAGTAGTCCTTCTGTGCAGGGCTGCTCTGAATGTCTTCTCTGCCCAACCTGGAGCTGTGCCTGGGATTGCTCCCGCCCAGGTGAAGCACCCTGCACTTGTCATGGTTAAACTTCTGAAGGTTGGCATCAGCCCACCTCACAAGCGTGTCAAGGTCCCTCTGGATGCAGATCCCTTCCCTCCAACATATCAACCAAACCACACAGCTTGGTGTCATTGGCAAACTTGCTGAGGGCGCACTCAATCCTACTGTCCATGTCACTGACAAAGATGTTGAACAAGGCCGGTGCCAACACCGATCCCTGAGGGACACCACTCATTACTGATCTCCAGATGGACATTGAGCCATCGGGCACAACTCTCTGCGTGCGGCCATCCAGCCAGTTCTTTATCCACCGAGTGGTCCACATATCAAATTGATGTCTCTCCAACTTAGAGACAAGGATGTCATGTGAGACAGTGTCAAACGCTTTGCACAAGTCCAGGGAGATGACATCAACTGCTCTACCCCTGTCCATCAGTTCCATAGCCCCATCATAGAAGGCCACCAAATTGGTCAGGCAGGATTTCCCCTTAGTGAAGCCATGCTGGCTGTCACCAACCACCTTGTTGTTTTTCATGTGCCTCAGCATGCCTTCCAGGAGAATCCGCTCCAAGATTTTGCCAGGCACAGAGGTGAGACTGACTGCTCTGTAGTTCCCCAGCTCATCCATTTTCCCCTTCTTGAAAATGGGGGTTATATTTCCATTTTTCAGTCGTCAGGAACTTCACCTGACTGCCATGATTTTTCAAATATGATGGAGAGTGGCTTAGCAACTTCATTTGCCAGCTCCTTCAGGACCCGCGGATGGATTTCATCCAGTCACATGAACTTGTATGCATTCAGGTTCCTAATTAAAGCTGTCAGAAACTTAAAAAGTTTTGTCACTTGCATCAGGAAAGCTCAGCCTGGAAGGAAAAGGGTAACATGAGATCCCCCAACACCAGAAATGCTGTCTCCCACTTTCCACAGGCTGAGGAAAGAGGGCACTGACCAGAACAGCAGATTATGGCTATGACTAATAGCACTTGAGGGTACTTTCTTAAATAGAACATCAATTTGGTCATATGAAATAATTGCAGTAATTCTGTACTTCACCAGGACGAGCAAGTAACAAAGCTACTTCCAGTAACTTTGTTTTCCTGCAGAACTGCCGGCAGCAGAAAGGGGCACTATGTCCTCTCAGTGACGTTTTTATAGTCATTAACAGTTTCAACTTGAAATTCTTAATAGCTGCAGAGAGGCTCAGTCACTGAAACAAATGTGTTCGTAATACTGATTAGAAACTGAAAGGATTAGCTTGATGTCTCTAATGTTATTGCTTGCTGAAATGAAAAGGAAAAAATGTTCAAAGGTCCAGATGTAATGCACCTGACTTCCCCAGACCTATCAAAAGGTTAGCATCAATAACCTAGTTATGGATGCTTTATAGCTTGAATTTTCTGGCCTGATGTTTTCAAAAGGCTAATAAAAAGCCACCCTGCTGAAAGGAAACTTTAAATTGGAATGATTATAAAAAAAACAGTAATGATAAGCAATTTGTTTTGGTCTAAGAGTGGAAGTTAAACATGTAGCTATACCACCCTTGAAGAGCAAGCTGGAGGGAAAAAAAGCTTCAGGCTTGCATATGCATAGCCAAGCATGCTACAAAGTGAGGTTTGTATAGGGATGAAATTTTTAAAAATATCTACTTTGACTCTGCAAGAGGACCTTAACTGCTATCAAAGTCTAGGCTGTTCAACACAGGCATTTTAAAGATGCTGACCACAATGTCATTTTGGGAGCAAATTAACGCTCTCATAACAAAAATATGTTAAACTTCACATAGGCTGCATATTAGGCTTCAGTCTGGCAGATACTTATTGAATGCTTTAGTCTTTATGTATGCATCAGCCTATATATAGATATGAATATATCCATATTATATATATATATATATATTATATATATTATATATCCATAATATAGATATATCCATACAGATATGTATGCATCATAGAATTTGAACTAGGATTCAGCAAATACTCAGATTATAAGAGGAAAGATTATAAAGAGGAGAGTTTGGGCCTGAAAAATGTGGTAACTCATTCAATAGAATCAGTGGAGTTATACCCCATAAAATCAGCTTGTGTGTGGTGATGCTAGTATGTTACCAGTGGCTACAGCAGCTTCATGTTAAATACAGCATTGTTAAAATTAACTTGAATTTTGTACCTGCTTCAAGTTTTTCTAGCATTGGCAATAAATCTTAGGTAAGAGAAAGAAATTATATTGGCTATATTGCATCTTAAAGAATTTGTATTTTCTCAACATATTGCTTAAATTTTGAGCAATATGTTCAAACAAGTATAAAGAACATCTAATAGAAAAGGGATTTTTCCCTCTCAGAAGTAATTAACACTTTCTTTTCCTTTTGGTCTGAAGCTTACAAAATCTTTCCATCTAGAAAATAAAGATCAGGAAAACAGTCAGTTATATTATGCCCAACTATCGGAAATTAAGCTTCTGTAGCTCTGTTAGATAATACAGTCAACACCTCTGAAGCACGTACTTAGCCTTTTGGCTCATAAGGTCATACTGGGACTCCTTTGGATCTCACTGGGTTCAAGGAAGCTGTATCAAAAGTTGAATGATCAGATATCATTTATTCAGCTATATCAGCGTGGGTTGTAAAGACTGTGGTGTCTCAGAGTGATTATCCACCATTCTACACTCAGAATCTGGGTCACATACTGCCTTCTGTGCCAATTTTCCCTTGTATTTGGGAAGACATCTGAAATGGGATACTGGAGTGTACTTATTCAGGTAGCAGTCTGAGGGGATAAATAATGTGGAGAAGAGTAATGGAAGAGAAATGCTTTAACCCTTCTGTTCACAAAGTGGATTGTTTCCTCTTTTGTTTGATATTCTTCTTATATGTATAGGTCATATTTATTCAGTTGTGTACTGCTGTGCCCATTATGGTGGAACTGAGTATTATGTGCCTTGGTGAGGCCAGAACTGGTGGTGCAGCCAGGTGTCTTCTAGTCTAAGTTCTACACCATCTTTCTAGGTGACTTCTCTCAAATATTGCTAAGAGATACACTCTCCATGTTCCTTCTAGGTCTATGTTTTACTTTTCCATTACATTAGTTGCCTGGCTTGCGATTAAGTCCTTCGGGGAAATTTTATTTAGATTTACATGGTTCATAGAGAGAGACTTTTTATGTCTATTTTTCTGATCCCATAGAAGAAATAAAATCCCAGTTATGTGAAAGTTTACAGAAAACAAGTAGTCTTTCTTAGTTGTACCATGTGTGATTTACTCATAGTTACTGTTAAATATATTCCATTTTCTTTATGTTCTTCTGTCAGCTCTATTAAATAGATGAGGTCCCCTGTTATCTGATAACCAAGGTCAACCTGTACTGAATAACAAAACAAACTTGGATATCAAATCATCTGAAGACACTGGATAGTTTGCTAATAGAATCACAAGACATGTAGAAATGGGCTAAACTTCCGATTTCATTAGACTTCAATAAAGTTGTATCTAACCAGAGTGGTATACCATATACAATAACAACTGTGTAAGATGGTCATTGTAAAGTGCTTAGAAATATTTGAAAACTCTGAATAAAACCTTCTCTTAATGAATTATTTTTTTCGTTTCTTTTTTTTTTCCTCCAATGAATAACTCTTGGATTCAATGCCCCTACTCTACCCCATGCAGAGAATTTAAAAGTAGCCTTTGGGTGAGCAATGGGCTTCTGGAATGAAAAAATCTGGCCTGCTACATTAGTATGCATGGGCAGAAAAGCATGCTGAGAAACTGCTTTTTTTATATACTGAATCATAGAATAGTTAGGGTTGAAAAGGGCCTTAGGATCATCAAGTTCCAACCCCCCTGCCATGGCCAGGGACACATCACACTAAACCATGTCACCCAAGGCTCTGTCCAACCCGGCCTTGAAAACCGCCAGGGACGGAGCATTCACAACTTCCCTGGGAAACCCATTCCAGTGCCTCACCACCCTCACAGTAATGAATTCTTCCTCATATCCAATCTGAACTTCCCCTGTCTAAGTCTGAACCCATTGCCCCTTGTCCTATCACTAGAGTCCCTAATGAAGGGGCCCTCCCCAGTATACCTATAGGCCCCCTTCAGGTACTGGAAGGATGCACTGAGGTCTCCATAAAGAGTTCTGTTTACCAGGCAGAACAGCCCCAACTTTCTCAGCCTATCTTCATACGGGAGGTGCTCCAGTCACCTGATCATCCTCGTGGCCCTCCTCTGGACTTGTTCCAACAGTTTCATGTCCTTTTTATATTGAGGACACCAGAACTGCACACAATACTCCAAGTGAGGTCCCATGAAAGCAGAGTAGAGGGGCAGGATTAATTCCTTCAACCTGCTGGACACTCTCCTTTTGATGCAGCCCAGGATACGGTTGGCTTTCTGGGCTGCAAGCGCACACTGAAGATGGCTCATGTTCATTTTCTCATTGACCAACATTCCCAAGTAGTCCTTCTGTGCACGGCTGCTCTGAATGTCTTCTCTGCCCAAGCTGGAGCTGTGCCTGGGATTGCTCCTGCCCAGGTGAAGCACCCTGCGCTTGTCATGGTTAAACTTCTGAAGGTTGGCATCAGCCCACCTCACAAGCGTGTCAAGGTCCCTCTGGATGAGATCCCTTCCCTCCAACATATCAACCAAACCACACAGCTTGGTGTCATTGGCAAACTTGCTGAGGGCGCACTCAGTCCTACTGTCCATGTCACTGACAAAGATGTTGAACAAGGCCGGTGCCAACACCGATCCCTGAGGGACACCACTCATTACTGATCTCCAGATGGACGTTGAGCCATCGGGCACAACTCTCTGCATGCAGCCATACAGCCAGTTCTTTATCCTCCAGTGGTCCACCTATCAAATTGATGTCTCTCCAACTTAGAGACAAGGATGTCATGTGAGACAGTGTCAAACGCTTTGCACAAGTCCAGGGAGATGACATCAACTGCTCTACCCCTGTCCATCAGTTCCATAGCCCCATCATAGAAGGCCACCAGATTGGTCAGGCAGGATTTCCCCTTAGTGAAGCCATGCTGGCTGTCACCAAGCACCTTGTTGTTTTTCATGTGCCTCAGCATGCCTTCCAGGAGAATCTGCTCCAAGATGTTGCCAGGCACAGAGGTGAGGACTGACTGGTCTGTAGTTCCCCAGCTCATCCATTTTCCCCTTCTTGAAAATGAGGTTATATTTCCATTTTTCAGTTGTCAGGAACTTCACCTGACTGCCATGATTTTTCAAATATGATGGAGAGTGTCTTAGCAACTTCATTTGCCAGCTCCTTCAGGACCCGCGGATGGATTTCATCCAGTCTCATGGACTTGTGTTCATCCAGTTTCTTAAGGTGGTCTCGAACCAAATCCTCTCTTACAGTGGGCCCAGGGTCTTCATTATCACTGGCCCTGCATCTGCCTTCCAGACTTGGGTGGTGTGGTCAGAGCATTTGCCAGTGAAGATGAAGGCAAAGAAGTCATTAAGAATCTCAGCCTCCTCCAAATCCAAGATAGCCAGTTCTGATAGCTTCTGGAGGGGTCCACCCTCTCCCTAGTCTGTCTTTTATTTGCAGTGTACCAGCAGAATCCCTTCTTGTTATCTTTCACATCCCTAGCCAAGTTTAATTCTAACTGGGCCTCAGCTTTCCTAACCTGGTCCCTAGCTTCCCAGACAACATCCCTGTATTCTTCCCAGGCCGCCTGTCCTTGCTTCCACCTTTTATAAGCCTCTTTTTTCCTCTGAAGTTTCCTCAGCCTCTCCTTACCAATCTAAGGAGGTCTCCGGCCCTCCTGCTGCACTTCCTTCTGGTAGGGATGTATCTCTCCTGAGCTTGTAGCAGGTGATCCTTGAATATCAACCAGCAGTCTTGGGGCCCTCCACCCTCTAGGGCTACATCTCATGGAATCTTTCTGAGCAGGTTCCTGAAGAGGCCAAAATCCTTCCTGACCAATTTGGTGACGTTCTATGATGGGGATATGGCACTGATGGGCAGGGGTAGAGCAGTTGTTGTCATCTACCTGGACCTGTGCAAAGTGTTCAACATTGTCCTACATGACATCCTTGTAGTGCTGAAGAGAAGGATTTATCTAATAAACCACCTTTTGCCTAGATTTCCATGACAGGAGCATAAGTGTAAAAAGTTCGGCGCATGGTAGGGTAAAACAAGTAACTGCCCTCTTCTTGCAGAACAGCTTTGCAGTTAGAACATTCTGTGACAATCAATACATATGATTGATACACAGGATGCAGTGCTTGGATTGAACCAAATCTCCTGCTTCACAGGAGGGGGTCAAGGAAAACATTGTGCTGAGGTGGAGAGAATCCTAAGCTAACTTTGGAAACAGATACCTACATCATTCAGCTGGGAAGCTGTCATTTGCACTTTAAGAAAAGCATCTGTCAGCTTGGTTGCTGTCAGCTGTTGCCTGTCTTCAGTAGCAGAACTTCACCTTCAGAAAGCTTAGTTTCCTGATACGACATATAGAAATAAGCAGTGTATGTAGGAGACATGGGAAAAGTTGTCAAGCTCTTTTGCACATAAGCCCTTAATGCCTGTACTTTGGACAACTTAGTGGTACTTTAGATTTCATGCTAGTTTTTCTGCAAAACATTTTATCAAGTGAATGAGACTGAAGGAAGAAAAAAGCGTCTATTCTTTGTCTCTTTGAAGAACAAAAATGTATCAGGCAAGCTTCATGTGTAAGAAGAATAAAACTCTAGCTCTTCATCTGTAAAACTTCATAAATTCAGATTTCAAAAAGCTAAAGGTATTAGAAAATGCACTGAAGGTATTAAATAAGCCAAGATTGTGCATCCTTAAAGGATGCAATTGCTGATAAAGCTCTTTTAAAGTGTCTTGACTGTTTACTACACCCCTTTGCTTATACTATTTCTCCTTGATGCTTAGAATCATAGAATCATAGAATAGTTAGGGTTGGAAAGGTCCTTAAGATCATCAAGTTCCAACCCCCCTGCCATGGCCAGGGACACCTCCCACTAAATCATGTCACCCAAGGCTCTGCCCAACCCAGCCTTGAACACTGCCAGGCATGGAGCATTCACAGCTTCCCAGGGCAACCCATTCCAGTACCTCACCACCCTTTCAGTAAAGAATTTCTTCTTCATATCCAATCTTAACTTCCCCTGTTTAAGTCTGAACCCATTGCCCCTTGTCCTATCACTAGAGTCCCTAATGAAGGGGCCCTCCCCAGCATCCCTGTAGGCCCCCTTCAGATACTGGAAGGCTGCTAGGAGGTCTCCACACAGCCTTCTCTTCTCCAGGCTGAACAGCTCCACCTTTCTCAGCCTATCTTCATATGGGAGGTGCTCCATTCCCCTGATCATCCTCGTGGCCCTCCTCTGCACTTGCTCCAACAGTTCCATGTCCTTTTGATGTTGAGGACACCAGAACTGCACACAATACTGCAAGTGAGGTCTCATGAGAGCAGAGTAGAGGGGCAGGATTACTTCCTTCAACCTGCTGGTCACGCTCCTTTTGATGCAGCCTAGGATACGGTTGGCTTTCTGGGCTGCAAGTGCACACTGAAGCTGGCTTATGTTCATTTTCTCATCAGCCAGTTTCAGGCCATTTTTATTCTTCTTACTGGCTACTTTAGTTCTAATGGAATACTGTGATAGAGTTTCTAGGGGCAACATGATTCTGCTGCCAAGAGCATCTGTAATCACAAGAACTTGCAGCCAGATGAGCCCACTGTCCCTTAAGGTTAAGGTCCACATACAGTTAGATATCTGTAGTTATGTCAATCTTGAAGACTAATTATTAAGAAATATTGTCCAAAGTCATAGAATCAAAAGCAGAGTCAGGAGTACTAACTTTGTCTCCTAGATCTAAGTACCATTCACTAACTCTAATGCAAGCTAAAATTCAATATTAGAAATCAGGTTTAGTTAACATAGTTGGTACTTGTGGTTAAACATAGGGTAGTCAACATAAAATATTTTTTGTAGAACTCTGTAAAGGACTGTACAAGCATTGAATGTTGCACAACAAATGTTTACCTCCCCTAAGAATACATCCAATATTGTGAATATTAGTCACAGACAGTATATATACACCTAAATAGTCAAGGAAATAATACCTGACTAATAGTACAGCCATGGAAATCCTTTCATAATTATGCCTTCAGGCAGAAAAATAACATCAGTATTAGAAACATTAAGACAACATTTACTTTAGCTTCTTAGCTTTGAAAAGTATTGCTCCTTGAAAAATCCAGTGTTTATAAGACGATGAAAAATAGCATCTTCATGGGACTTCTTTGAAACCAGAACCATTTATTCAGTCAAAACTATAGAACTAGAGTAGTATGTTTTGATGTGGGAGCTTAAGAGACTATTTAAAGAGAAATATTTTTGCTAAACCTGTCTAGTCTCTCAGTTATTAGTGTCTATTGTGACGGGGTTTACTGAGAACAGTGGGCTACTAAAAACTGGGCAGAAACCATCAACTCATTTTTGAAGCTTTGTATCCAGCTTTCAAGTGTTCATAACTTACTGATATTCTTATCTTGGCTGAACCGGTCATTGAAAACAAAAAGTTGTTAGTCACTCATCTACAAATTCCTAGGAAAGATATGATGCCTCACACTCTACTGTGTGATAAATTTAACCAGAAGAATTCCTATTTTCAACTTTATAAAAGGCATACAGGGATTTACAAGAGACAACTGAGGAGCTGAGACTTGATAGTGAGGATGAAGGCAGATCAACACAATAACAATGGAACGCACATTGTTTGTCATGTGGTCTTTCCACTCCCAGTCTTATTTCAGAAGTTTGGTAGAGTACTCAAGTAAGTGAATTCAGATCTCTAATGCATAATGCGTTCAATTTAGATTGTTTCCATTGTGGCAGTTATCACTTTGTATTTTCAGAATTACTGCTGTCATCTTTTAACTTCATGAAGTAAAGACTGAAAACAAAAAACTGCTGGCACTGTCATGTGTGCTGGTATTGCACCCAGGCCTACTTGCAAACCTGGTGGTAAAAAGTAGTCTAAAACTAATCAGCAGTAAATTTACGAGGATATTTTGTGCCATATCAAATTGACATCATACATAAAATTGTTAGTGATGTTATCTGTTGCATTTTTAGAGCTTTATGCATTTTTAATGAGGGTTCATTCAGTGAATAAATCTACTCCTAGGTAATTGTGTGATTTCTGCAAATATGATCATGAGTCACTCTGACACATGGTCTGTTTGGAGAAGTGGGAACCAGGCTTATTGTAGTGCCAGGGATGGGTAAAATATGAATGGATATAATCAGGTTATCAGTTTCTCTTAAATATTTTTATAGGCTGACTGATCATTCATAAAACTAAAAGATGCATTTGTCATTGTGACAATCTTTTTGGTGAAAAAGTCTGACCCAGCATGCATGCTGCAGCCTAATAGAGCCTTGTACAGATAAATTTTCCATTTCTTACTGACAGCAATTCCATGGCATCTCAGAACAGCACATGCTAACTGTAGGCAATAAATAAGTAAATAAAATAACATTTGTTTTTGCTCTGTAATCCTTCAGAAACCAAGTTAATTAAGATTCACATATGTTTCCTGCTGTATATTATACTCATTTTTCATACTGAAGTACTTTCCTTTTATGCATACTCTCGGATAATGCAGTCCAGAAGGACAGTATGGTGAGCTTTAATATCATCCATATATGAGCTTTGGCTAAAGGAGAGACAGTACAAAGGAAAGCCAGATGTAAAATTATTTCCTTTCCATTTTGAAAACAAAGTGGTAGCAGGCAATTCTTTGTGGGTTATTAGTAGTCGTGTGATGAAATAATTTACTCTATCCATATCAAGAATGTGGTTTACTAGAAAATATTAGTTCATCCAAGCAGCAATGTTAAGCACTGATATTTTAATACGCATCCATAATATTATTCCAGTTAAATGAATAACACTGAGATGCTGGAAGAATAAATCACCATCTGTCAAATATAACCTATTAAATCCTAAAGATACAACAGTAAATAGCTCACGAAGTGCTCAGAAGTAGGATAGTTAACTGCAAAGCTGGAATTGCATCTCTGAAAGAAAATGGGAATTTTATTAACTTTGCAGGAGCTGATGGTATTATTGATAACCTATCCCAATGGATGATTTAACGGGATTTACGTAAATATCATAAAGCATTTCTGTAGCACAGGAAAAAATAGTCTAATCTATATCCAGACCAAAATAAAAACAGTGAGGAGAAAAACAGTAAAACCAAGAAACATTTTGCATTTCTTGTATCACCCTTCTTTTTAGATGGATTCTTTCTAATATCTAGGACTAGAAGCATCTGGTTTCCTTTTATTTCATAGTTATTCCATTCTGACTGAGACGATTGTTAACAGCATCAATTCAAGGGTCATAAAACTTGTTTTGTTCAAAGAGCTTGAGCCCAGAGAACAGAGATTTAAAATCTTCTATGACTTGATTTTTCACATAAAGTTCAACATTCTTATTTTTAAAACCCAGGCCAGCTCTACTTAATCAACACTTCTTACCTTGCATCGTTTCCTCTATCTTTAGATATCTGAAAACTATTTGTTTCAGTGTAACCTAGTTCTGTAGGCCCCCTCTCTGAGAAGTGAGATGTCTCCAGAATACAATTTACTCCACTGTCAATGTTTCCAATACTAAATGGCGCTCTGTGCTTTCTGCTCTCTCATCCTGTTCATTCACTACAGATTCTACCAGAAGCCTCTCAGTTCATATACACTTTGTGGGTTTTAGGGTGCCCTAGTACATTAAGCAGCCTTGGCTGCCAGCTGAGGGTGCAGATCTCCTGTGGCTTTGTTGGCTTATCTCTAAGCCTTGTGCAAATGGTTCTGCTACCTTAGAGTGTCTTCGATGACTGTAGCTGCCTCCTGTGGGTCACTGACTTATGACATAGATCTCAGTTGGTTATAATGGGAGCTGAGATGTTTAGCTCACACTGTCTCTGTTGCTATATCTTTATCTGGTGCTGATTCACCCAAACAGACCTTGTTAGCAGGCACTGGCCTAGGTAATACATGAAAATAAATATATAATCTCAGAAACAACTTGTATGTCATCAAAGTGTCATTCAGTTCTTCTCATAGTTCATGTGTCTGGATAACAGAGGGTGTTTGGTCTTGCAACTGATCTTAGTTAATCTTTCTAAATAAATTTGCTGTTAACAAAATTGATACAGGAAAATGGAGAATTTTTTTGCTGATTGCATGAAGTTAACAATCATGCTGAATGCAAAATACTTATGAATGGATTTGTTGGAAGAATGGAGTAATGAAAATGGGAAGAAATGTAATAGGACAAGAGGAAAAAACAGAACTAGAAAGCTTTTTTGGTGGCAGAGGTGGGATATATAATCTAATGTCTTCTTTAAGAAAGATGGACTTTGACACACACTCATTTATCTCCTTCTCAAACAACTTTTCCCTTTCCATGTTGCAGTTTATTTCAACACTTCATCATTTTTGTCAAGGGAAAGATGTCTTTTAAGTCCTCCTTGAATTTTTCTTGATACAATTTCAACCCCATATCTGTTGTACTAACTGTCAGTAGCATGAAAGACGGATTATTCCCTTCTTTGTTTTGCAGTAATTCTTTGTTACCAGGTACCTACTCAATTTTTTCCTATTTAGACAGGAAAAATGTATTTTTTTTCAGTCTTCCTGATTTAGTAGAGTTTTCCTGTCCTCTTATCATTCATGATATTCTCCCTTGGACTTTCTTAATTTGAAAAGTTTTGCTCAAAACGGGTCCGAGGACTGCAGCTGCATTGGCATAAAAAGATTGCTTCACATTATACGGATTGCTATCCTTTCTGTGTGTCCTGGGGGGGATGCTGCTTTTTTCACAAGTGTGGCACTATTGACTTGTGTCCAGCTGCCATCTGCTGTAACTTCAGACTCTTCTCTGAAGATGTGTTTTCTGGCCAGTTGTTCTGTATTCTGTATGTGAGTGGATTATTCCCTCACAAGTGTAGAACTTGGCCTTTATCCAACTTTGAATTTAATTTATTATTCCTCCATGTGTCCAGCTTGTCAAACTCGTTTGAATTCTTATCCTGTCTTCCAGGATACTTGTAATCACTCCCACTTTCACATTTCTTGTAAATTGTATAAACATAAATTCTATTTCATAATGTACGTTGTAAAGAAAAGCCTAAAAGAGAGTCAGGTGAAACTTATCCATTTGATTACTGATAACTATTTTCAAGATACAGTTAAAATAACCCCAGACTATGATATTTTAATATAGATCATATGTGCATAACTTAATTGTGAAAGTATCAGTTGAGCTACCTGGAGTCAAAATTCTTAAACAACAGATAGCTCATGTCTAGACTTGAATATCTACTGTTTCTGCATTCTTGTTAGTAGAAGACATTTAGACTGATTTAACACAAGCTGTTCTTGACAAATATGTGATGACCATGTGTCATGGGTTCAGCAGCAGCAGTCATTTTTCTCCTTCTTGGTAGCTGGTGCAGCACTGTGTTTTTGATTTTGGGCTTGGGAACTGCGCTGATAACACCAGTGTTTTCAGTTGCTGCTTGGTAATGTTTTGGTCTGACCAAGGACTTTCTGAGCCTCATGCTCTGCCAGGGAGGAGGGAGAGCCAGGAGGAAGCAGAGACAGGACACCTGACCCAAACTGACCAAAGAGGTGATTCCATACCCCAGCACGTCATGTCCAGGATGTGAGGACGGAGAGCAGAGACCCGGAAGGGTGTGGTGGTGCACTGGGGGGTTCTCTGCTGGGGGGTGCACTGGCTGGGTCAGGCTTGGTGAGCAGTTGTCTTCTCTTTCTTTGTACTTCTCCTGTCATTATTATTAGTGGTGGTAGCATTAGTGGATTATGTTATACCTTAGTTACTAAACTGTTCTTATCTCAACCTCTGCGAGTTGCATTCTTTCGGTTCTTCTCCCCATTTCCCTCCCATCGGAGGGGGGGGGGGGGGGGAGGGAGGGAGAAGTGAAATTTACAGCTTAAACCACGACACCAAGTTTCATCTCTTTTTCTAGCTTTTTGCTGATATCTAGAATAACTATTTCTCACATAATCTGTTGGAAATTTAAGTTATAATTATTAGTGTATAGTTTATTGTCTCCAATTTTGTTCTTCATTTTAAAATCAGCACTATATTCAGTCTTTCTTCCACATTGGTAGTATTTCACTGCTTTTTCCCCTTGTCAGTCCTCACGTATAATCATTAATGGCTCTGAGTTTTCTTCAACCACTTCTTCAGGTGTTCTGGAATTAGTTTTAACAGATCCAATTTGTTTGGATTTAATTCAAAATTTTAGTAGAAGCTGTTGGGGACAGTGGATATCGGAATGTGTTACCAGTATGTGTCTGTACCCTAAGCTGTGCAAAAATGTAATTATGCATCTGGAACATAGTAGGAAAAGTTTGGTTCTGTTGTTTTTGCAGAGATAGGGAAGTGTTTAAGCTGTGGCTGCCCTCAAAGCCTCCTGTGCAATTCTCTTGATTTGTAGGACAATGCACAGGAAAGTTGCTGGTACGGTCAGGGGAATGGTACATCTCTCTAACAGGAATTTATGACTGTAGCTTCTTTTCTCTAGCAAAATAAAAGCAGCAGGACAGGTTACTGTTGATATTATAGATAACTGTAATAATTAAGGCAGTTTTAGGACAGTGCAGAAGTTTTGCGTTCATTGGTAACTGTGGTTATAGCTGATACTTAGAATCATAGAATCACAGAATAGTTAGGGTTGGAAAGGACCTTAAGATCATCTAGTTCCAACCCCCCTGCCATGGCCAGGGACACCACACAGTAAAACTGCGTCACCCAAATTATACTTCTGTTAGGACAACTGCTTTTGATTAGCCAGTGGTGGAAACTTATGGATTTTGCCATCTTGATTGAGCCCACGGTTCAGAAGACCCTCAACTGACAACCCTGGCTGAACCAAGTTGTCGAAAGTCCATCCTCACCCCATTTTAAAGAGAGAGAAAGAATTAGGGAGAGAGTGGAATATGCTATGAAGTATATTTTCCTTACAAGGAACCAGGATAATTACTGTAAGTGATGTGCAGCACATTTATCTACCTTATAAGACATGGGTGGCCAAGGAGAAGAGATCCTGTATTGCTCTCTATTATATAAACTGCCAAGCAGATTAACGATTCTTGGAAAAATAATGATCAGAAAAATGATATTTTCTTTCCTATAAAGACAGATGCAGACAGTTTAACCTGCTGCAACAGCACTGCCAAACAGGCAGGAACATCTGTTTGTGCTATTTTGACAGGCAATGGTTTTAAAGACACCAGGTGCCAGGATTATATACCACTAAAAGATCTGCTTTTTAAGCCCTCAAGTTCCATGCTGGCAAGCATCCAGAGGGACCAAACGGAGATAAGTTTCCTAGGACATAAGTGGCATGCCTTTGTTTAAACTGAAGATGTAACGTTTCAGAGCTTCTGTGACAGCAAAGAATTCTATTTCCCTAATTATGGACTTAAGTTTTCTCTCCTGTGTAGATCAACACTGCTGTTAAAAGCACCTTACCTTCACCATGATGAGAGTTGTCATGTTGCATTCATAAATCCGTGCACACAGAATATTCTGTCAAAGCTTAAAGAGACAGCTGAGTAGTTTAAATAATTTAATTTTGTTCAATGTATCTTGGCAAAGTATTTTCCAAGAATGAGGTTATATCCTTGCTAATCAGTAGAAGAATATGTAGGTACAGTATTAGTTCATTTAACACATATGGGATCAGGAACTGAAATGCACAGTGCTAATGGCTAGTTAGGTACCGTTGAGATATACCATTTGTGTTAACGGTTTGCACTGAAAGACCACAATTTCTAGTTTGCCAGTGCTGTTCTAGCTCCCCTCACTTTCTTTCGCTGTGATGTGGCTGTGAGCTGTTCAACCAAATTGTCTAGAAGTAGTTCAGAGAAACATTCTTGCTTGGGGGAGAGCCTGTTTTTTATTCTGCCTTTGCTAAGATATCTAGTTGGAAGCACTGAATGTCTCTGTACCAGCAGTTTTTCTCAAATTAGCAGGTCTACAGTGGAGTTCTACCTAATTGATTAAATGGCTAGGATAAATGATTTATGAGAAAAGATTAAAATAACTTTATATGTATTGCTTGGTTAAATTACAATTACTCTGCCTGTAATAACGATCTACAGGTATTATTTGAGGAGCATATGTTCCTAGGAAGGAGGTGAATTATTCACCGTTGTCTGGGGACCTATAACTAGAAATACAGCTGCAAGAATGATACAAACCCAATCACTGAGATGGTATTTGTGATCCCTTTAGTCATTTAAAATTAAGATTCATGCACATTCATTCACATTGGAGTATTTCTATACAGAGTGCGCACCATTTGTGTGCTTAGATACTCTCTTTATATTGACAACAGCTAAAAATCAGCTTAAAACCACCTTTGAATTCAAAACCATGCAGGGAAGGAAGCAGTAGCAAGTGGCTAGGCAGACACAGAGAGTAGCCAGCTATGAGTAGATGATTTTTAAAGCAGTAATCAACTGACACTTAGGGAATATCCATCAGCAAATCTTAATATTAGCCTAAGGAATCTCCTACAGAAGCTCCCCAACTAAGAATGGGAAGAAACACAGACTAGTCCAGGAGGAAGAAACTATCATTCTATGAATTGCTCTCAGTTGAGTAACTTGCTTTGTTTCTCCCTAGACTGCTGGCCAGTGACATTCTCCCCGGGCTAGAGTTAGACTTATGAACACCCACCCTACTGTCTGAAACAGGCTTGTTAAAAACATTCATCATGTAACTATACAAAGACAAAGCGCTCTCTCAAGCACTGCAATCATGGATGAACTTATCCACTGGAAACACCTGTCAAGATTCAGTCAAATATGACTGCTGTTTAAATTTACCTCGTTTCTTTAAGTTTTATTTTGTTCGTGTGTTTTGGTTATTGGGGTTTAGGGTTTTTTTGCTTATGGGGTTTTTATTTGTCTTTCTGTTTTGGGTTTGTTTTGTCTTGATTTTCTTTTTTTTTTTTTTTTAGTGAATGGATCAATATGTTTTTGAAAAATTATACTAGGAAGCGCAAGCCATTTTGAGTAGGTAGGAATTGCTACTCTCCTGGTAGAGCCATTTTAAGTAGGTAGGAATTGCTACTCTCCTGGTAGAGTCTCAGGCCAATGCATTGCAGATTTATTTTTTCAAACCAGTTTTACTGTTGAAGTACAGGAAAAAATAAAATAAATAACTCCCTCTCCCTTTTTATTCTTTTTTAGGGGCGTCTCAGCTGTGAATGAATAGAGGTGGTAGAGGTGCAGAGTTGCAGTACAAGTAGGAAAAATTACTCATGGTGTAATAGACACTTGGAAGCACCGCTGAGCTTTGCGTCCAACGGACTTTCCAGGGTGATTATAGGAGTACATATGCCAAGGAGAGGATCTCATGAAGGTGAAAAGAAAAGAGCAAGAGCACAATAAGCCTTGTGATTCTTGCAAGAGCATTTATTTGTCCTTGGACATTCAGACTGTTACTAATGACAGGTTGCTTTTATTCATCTGTATGCCCCACCTCATTTAAAAGTATTTTGACATATATAGGTGAGTGTTTCATATCTATATATATATATACACACACACATGCACCTTACCAATTATGTATGTTATAGAACAAGAATCCTTTCATTAATATTTCTGATTCAGGACTGCTTCAGAAAGGTTTAGTCATGCTTTCCTCTTTAAGATGTGTAACTGCTTTTCTGAAATGGGCCAGAAAGATTAAAATGAAGGTGAATTACCAGAGCCCTTTCCTATTACAACCTCTGCCATTATATAATGAAGTGACCATTAATGCCAGGGACAACAACTTGGAATCCTATTCAAATCTAACAAAACTATTAAGATCCAAAATATTGTATCCTTATGCAAAAACTAGATTTTTACTGTTAATAAGTTTTTGTTGTTTTTCATAGACAGATACTTCACTGTAAAATAATGGAGGAAGCATGACACATTTGCATTGAAGAACCTTCTTAAATTCTAAGTGCCCTGAATTTTACACTGCAATAAATAGCTAATATAGAATCATAGAATAGTTAGTGTTGGAAAGGAACTTAAGATCATCTAGTCCCAACCCCCCTGCCATGGCAGTGACACCTCACACTAAACCATGTCACCTAAGGCTCTGTCCAACCTGGCCTTGAACACCATCAGCGATGGAGCATTCACAGCTTCCCTGGGCAACCCATTCCAGTGCCTCACAACCCTCACAGTAAAGAACTTCTTCTTTACATCCAGTCTAAACTTCCCCTGTCTAAGTCTGAACCTGTTACCCCTTGTCCTATCACTACAGTCCCTAATGAAGAGTCCCTCCCCAGCATCCTTATAGGCCCCCTTCAGATACTGGAAGGATGCTAGGAGGTCTCCACCCACACAGCCTTCTCTTCTCCTAGGCTGAACAGCCCCAACTTTCTCAGCCTATCTTCATATGGGATGTGTTCCAGTCCCCTGATCATCCTGCTGGACTTGTTCCAACAGTTCCATGTCCTTTTGATGTTGAGGACACCAGAACTGCACACAATACTCCAAGTGAGGTCTCACAGGAGCAATATGAGTTTGAGTGTGTTTTCGAGTAAGATGGGAAGTTGGTAGAGACATAGCCATTGTGGTTTTGGTTGGGTTTTTTTGATGTTTCTGACAGATGAAAGGAGCCTTAAAAAGAATGCAGAATAAGAATTTATATCCACTTCAGAGCTCCTTTATACTGCCAAAGTGGTGATTAGTTGCTTTTGTGCAAATGACAATCAGACCCATGTGGTTTTGAAGTGGTTTTTGATGTGTGGAGAGCATCTTAGTAGAATAATGCTGTATGGAATGGCTTCTCATCACTACAACTTCATTAATTTTTGCATGGTCCTATAAAGAAAATGGGAGGGGGGGGTGTGTAAATTGTACTTTTATCTCTTTTTTTTCTCTGGTTATTAACTGAAAGAGTTTTGGGGAAGGAAGGGAAACTATTTCATTTGGTTAATCACAGAATCACATAGTTAATTTTCTTCACAATAGCTAGTACGGGGCTATGATTTGGATTTTGCTGAAAACAGTGTTGATGACGCAGGGATAGTTTAGTTATTGCAGAACAGTGCTGCCACAGAGTCAAGACCTTTTCTTCTTTTCTGACTTTTTTGCATTTTCTGTGTGAGTGGTGCACAAGCTGTTGGGAGGCAGCACAGCCAGGACAGCTGGCCCCAACTGATCAAAGGGATATTCTAGACCATATGGTGTCATGTTCAGTATATAAAGCTGGGGGAAGAAGAAGGAATGGAGGATGTTTGTATGGATGGCATTTTGACTTCTGAAGTAATCATTACACATGATGGAGCTCTGCTTTCCTAGGAGATGGCTGAACACCTTCTTGCTGGTGGGAAGTAGTGAATTAATTCCTTGTTTTGCTTTGCTTGTCATGTGTGGCTTTTGCTTTACCCATTAAACTGTCTTTATCTCAATCCATGAGTTTTCTTTCTCACTTTTACTTCTCTGATTCTCTCTTCCATCCCACTGGGGGGAGTGAGCAACTGCTGTGGTACTGAGTCTGAAAGCTTAAAAAATATAAAATTAAATAATAAATAATTAAATAATTACAACACATTATCGAGTTGCCAACCTGATTGGTTCCTGTACATTTTCATCAACTTTATAAAACCTGTTCAAGAGACTGTATAAGGCTGCTGCTCCTAATGTTTAGTTGTTCGCCTTGTCCTCCTGTGGCTGGTATCTGCTTTTTGACCCTTGCCTTGAAAGCTGATTAGGGTAGGGAAGGTGATCTCATTATTTTTGAATGCAGTGAGAACTCTGTATTTCAATGAGATTTTAAGATGATGTAGTAAGTAAATGCGATGAGCACAGTACTATGATTTCTAAAACAATAACCATTTCTGTTGATGTTTCATGTGCAATACAATATGAAGGATTCAGTTAATGACTGCACTGGAACCAAAAGCCATGATTTGGCTCATCAGGAGTCAACTTGAAAGCTTGTTAGGCTGCATGAGACTGAGGAGTCAATTGTGTTATTCCAGGGGAAATGAGATATGAAGTTGTAATTACTGATGATTTATCTATTTCATTTCCACCTCCAATAATTTCTTCTGGCTAACCCAGGCTTCTTTTCCTAATTCATTAAAACACAGAGTAGGTCATATGTTCAGGATAAGCTAAACTCAACAGGGAGTACAGTGCATGTGCATTCCAAGTAGGATTGGCAGTTAGTAAGATTTCAGTGATATTTCTGTGCCTGTGAAGGCATAGAGGACCTCACATTATTTGCTAGAGTCCTTAGAAACTACACTACAATGCTTCAGCACAGAAGATGATGTTTTTGCTGTTACTTAAGCACCTGCTGATGACTCCAGATCCCAACTGCTGTGCTGTTACAGCAGAGGAGTCCTGCTCCTAAGTATTCTCTCTCTTCTATGATTCTATGGTATCATTGCAATACACAGTCAAAGAGCAAGATTGCAAGGAAGCAGTGAAATTTTACAGTGATAGAGCTGTCAGTTACCTAGTCAGGGTCAAGTATTTTCAGTCATGACTTTGAAACTTTGAGGAATAAGGAGATAGGTTTGATGACCACAAGAAACTCTTTCTAAAAGGACTGTCAGTCTTGGAGAAGGCATGAAAATGTAGTGAGAAATAGTCTGATGCAAGAAAGAGAGAGGTTACAAAGACCAGCCATATGGGGGAACATGAACAAGCAAGATTTATGCAAAGGAGCATATATTGCTGTCCTGAGAACTGAGATCTTATGTTTTGGTCAAAGAACTGTAGGTGGGAAGGGACTGTCCCAGCAATGATACAGGGTTCATGGCTAGCAGCCTACCCATGGCTAGCGATGTGCTAGCCCAGGTTTTGTGTGTGAGTGCAAATACACCCTTGAAAACCAGTCCTGTCAAGATACAGCCACCACATAAAATCAATTTCTTTATTTTCTGTGATGCAGTTTTCTTTCTACTCTCTTCTCTTTCTCTTCCCCCCCCCCCCCCCCAAAAAAAAAAAATAAGAAGGGTCTTTTTACACGTTTGGGAAGAAGTCTTCAATTCTTTACAGTGGCAAAATTCTGAGAGACTGAGCTGCATATCCTGGGAGGCGTGAAAACTTCTAGACTTCCATTCATCACTTCCTCCTGGGTTTGCACTGCTTTCACCACTGTGAAATCGTGGCCTAGGTCTGTGACTCCCATCCACTGCAAGTGCAAACAGTACAAGACTTTTTGCTTTAGTCATTAGCAGTAGGGACTTGGAGTCCTAGATGTGATTAGGTGTGTACAAGATTCAGCCTGGAAGTTATTTTAAGTGTTCTTTCTTGCTCTATGCTGCCTTTGCAATATTGTCAGAAATCATATTCCAGGCCAGCCTGGAGGGAATTTTTGTATCTGATTTCTCATCTCTTTAAGACTGGGATTTAAATTATGAACTTAGATACAACCTTAACTATTACAATCCTAGTGAGTGCTGCTGTAAACGAAAATTATTATGTAGATATAAATAGGTAGATGGAAGATAAAAAGGCCTCTGAATAGCTCTATTTTTTTTCCCATGACAGACTCTTGCAAGTGATTATATTGATTTACTTCGTATACAAATTGCTTAGGACTTTGGCAGTATGCACTTACTTAAATTATTTGCTATCAGCTGCAGAATTGATGCTTTAAACAGACACGCCTGCATGAAGAACAGCATTTTAAACCATTTTGTGGCAATAACAAAATTACACTAAAAGCAAGAGGATGAAACAAATAGGAAATACTGATTAATATAAAGGCAAATCATAAATAGAAAGTTTTATTAGCTGAGAACCTATGTTATGAAGGCAATTTTCCTGAGCATGGAAACAAATTTGTTTTACTTTTGAAAATGAAAATGTGAGATGTATTTCAGGCTTTAGGAAAGCCATCTCAACAGAATAATTATATGTAAAGGTGGGAAGGTATCATGGGTTCAGCAGTAGCAGTCATTTTCTCCTTCTTGGTAGCTGGTGCAGTGCTGTGTTTTTGACTTTCAGCCTGGGAACAGCGCTGATAACACCAGTATTTTCAGTTACTGCTTGGTAATGTTTTGGTCTGACCAAGGACTTTCTGAGTCTCATGCTCTGCCAGTGAGGAGAGGAAGCCTGGGAGGAAGTGGAGGCAGGACACCTGACTCAAAATTAACCAAAGAGGTTATTCCATACCACAGCACGTCATGTCCAGGATGTAAAAACAGAGAGCAGAGACCTGGAAGGGCAGGGGGCTCGCTGCTGGGGGGTGCACGGTGGGGTCAGGCTTGATGTCTTGTGGTGAGCAGTTGTATTCTCTTTCCTTGTATTTCTTTTGCATTATTACTGGTGGCAGCAGTAGTGATTTGTGTTATACCTTAGTTACTAAACTGTTCTTAACCTGTGGAAGTTGCATTCTTTTGATTCTCCTCCCCATCCCCCCGGGACTGGGGGAAGAAAGAGGGGGGAGTGAGTGAGAGAGCGACTGTGTGAATTATTGGGGGACTTAAACCACGACAGAAGAGGAGAGAAAATTTATAGATTTTACCTTGCAGTGATATGAATGACAAAGTGATCATGCCAAGGTGTAGTATGTTCAGTTGTACAGTTGCATTTCAAATATGTGTTGGAGAAATTATACAGTAATTTAGTTGTGTGAGATTTTAAAAAATCACCTAAATAAATTCATCTCATGACTCCATTAATTTTCATTCTATCTGGCTCCTCTAAAGGCAGACAGTACCATGCATTGCTGCACAGGCTAAAGGTGCCTGAGCATCAGATTAAACTAGCCTGGCTAACTGAAAGCAGTATAGCTGAGGCAGCATAAAGCTACATCAGACTGATTAATGCAGGTGAAAAGCATTACATAGGGAACTGTGCTGCAATGATTTGTTTGCTTACAGGATTCAGGATTGCAATCCTTCATTCAGGATTGCTTTGGTATCTGTGCACACTCTGTCCTAAAAGACAAGTGGCTTGGCTTCACTTACCACACTATCCCCATGCCTTTGAAATGCTTTATTAATATCTTTGTGATTACAATCTGTGCTGCTTTCTCATCTGAAAAGATTATGTTGCGTTAGTTTTGTTTGTTAGTGTAAGGGAGTCTGTGTGTTTGTCTGAGGTGCTGCAAGGAAGACTGGTAGAAGTCCACTTAATGCTGTTTTGACTGTAAGAAAAACTGAAAAAGGAAGATATAAATTGACAATGATAGATAAGACAAAAAAATTGACAAAGATACAAGTTAACAATGGCGGCTAGGTGCAGGTAATGCAAAACACTGGGCCAGGTGTCACACGGAATTATGAGCCCAGTTCTGTGATCCATATGTAACTCATTAAAGTGTAATAGGTAAACATATCTTTGGAGTCACTAATTTCTACCTTCACACACATAGTTGCTCTTATGTGTATGCACAAAAATTCTAAATTAGTGTGCATATTATTTACATACTTAAAAGTACGATAGAAAATTCACAGAAAGCCTAGCAAAAGTGAGGGGCACGAAGATGTCAAAACCAAATTTCTTCTTTACTGAGATCCTTGGGAATATAATGGAAATTACCTTTCTGTAATACTTTACAATTACTGAGCAACCTCTGGAACTCAAGTAGAAAATAAATTTCTAGCTCTTGTGGATGAATGCATAAAATTCTACTGGTCACACCAAAAAGCTCTGCATACTAAAATATGTGTTAATTTCAAAGCTTATAAATTAAATTTATTTAAAAAATACAGTTATTCTATGACATTGACCTTATGATTTAGATGTAGTCCATAATTTGAGCACTTGTTAGAGAACAATATAAAAAGCAAATGCGCTGTAACACGTTACTAGACAGCATGTATATCTGTACATTTTTTCATGCAGGAAATCAAGCAGCCAGAAAACGATCAAGGTTTTTAAGAAATGAGTGAAAGTCTCATGTTGTTTTGAAATATCCTCTGAAGAGCTTGATTTATCAAAGTCCTTTATTCGGCCAAGGCATGGAGATCTATTCCTGGGACCAGACTGACCTTCCAAGGTTTTATCTTCTGGTGCAGCAATTCTTGGGAGAATATGAAGGCAGAGGCTATAATTCCCTTTCCAAATGGCACGTGGAAAACAACTCTTTTATGTTACCATGCTGTCAGAATTGAGCTACGTGCAATCCCTTTCACTCACAGCTATGCTTATGTGACTTTCTCTTGAATAAGGGAAAATACTTCCTACAGTAACTTTTAAAGAGACTTCTCTATTTTTTTCAGGGCTTAATGTGCATTTCGAGTACTGATACAGTTTTGGGGTTTTTACCTCTGCTGTCATTTATGCATAGCAATCAAAATACAGCCCTTGACACAGAAAATTTTATCAAACTCTCAAAACTCATGCACCCCATGGACTGTGGTATTCTTAAGTTTTGGGCAATGATGGTATAAAAGAAACTGCTGCAGATATTTGCATCATGTGAATACAGGCCTGTATTATTGTGTTATTTAGCAGGGTATCCAAGATATTTCATGGCTAAGTCATGTAACGTTTGATACTGCTCAGCCAGCTCTCGTATGCTGTATGTGTTTTTGAGGTGCTTTAGCACTTCGTTCATTCCACAAATGAGGAAAAGGGAAGTTAAAACCAAGACCTTGCTAGGGGGATCATCGTTTAAATAAAGCACTGATCTTTCCATGTAATGGGTATTCTTGGGAGGGCATTCTGTGATTTCTTAAATATTCTTTTGCAAGCTGCAGTTTTTTGTGAATAATATTTTTTTTTTTGTTAAAAAAAAAATCTCTCAAGTTTCAGACTTGGAAGTTTTAGACAATATGAAGTCCAAGTCAATTTAAAGATATTAAAAAAACCCCACAGTGGCTGTGTAAGAGAGAACCTCTAGCCCCATTTTTGCCTCTTTCAAGTCTCTATTTAATGTTCATGGTCAGATATTACTTTGGCTAGAGAAAGTTCAACTGCAGTGTGTTGAAGGAAGTACTGAGTACCATATACACTTGTCCTGTCTTTTCACTCCCTTCTCAGTTTACTTTGTATGTCTAACACCCACCTCAGGATCTTCCTATATAGGCTTTTTACATCTGATGATGTGGTTTTTTGTTTTTATTTTTTTTTTATCTGTCTCTTCAGTTCCTGCTATGTGAAGAAATACTATTTCCAACACAACCAGTGATTATTAGAATAATTATTACCTTCTCTATTCACTGTTTCCTTTTCATATTTTCACATTTCTTCTCAGTACCTGAAACTCCTCTCATGTGGAATCACGTATAGTACTATTTCATAACTGTTTTTTGCTTAATTGATTGCTCAGTTTTCATAGCCTTTTTTATAGGTTACTGGACCATTGATATGTAAGATGCTGTGTAAATATATTGTAATTAATTAACAATTATTTGGCTATCAACAGGTGTCTTTCAACCAACAGACTTATAATGTGCCTATGCTGCATAGTATGGAGTAACAACTATTATTTCTATAAAAACCTATTGTGCAGTTATCAAAGCCAATAATTGCATTGATTTCATGGGGAATATAATGAAATTTATCATGGAATCTTAGGTATGTGTGTAAGTTCATCTTTTCTCAAGTGGCAGTGGTCCAAAATACATCTGAGTAATGTGGTGAATACTGTAATGTACTTTGCAATACCAGCGCTGTTACTTCCAGACACTGCTCCTACTTCATTAGGTACATTATATGACTTAAGGAGGATTTATTCAATGCTTGGGCAATTTAAA
This sequence comes from Myiopsitta monachus, assembly GCA_017639245.1. NCBI lineage: Eukaryota > Metazoa > Chordata > Aves > Psittaciformes > Psittacidae > Myiopsitta > Myiopsitta monachus. The sequence continues at coordinate 83,628,442 of CM029919.1, read as the reverse complement.
GGTTAAAAATTCCATGTTTGTGCAAGAAATCTGTTCTTACGTGTCTTTTATCTCATTTCTTAGCTCTTTGTAAAAGAAAAAGTCAGGACCAAGGTTTACAACTGACTTAAATTTAGGGCAGCTGCTTTGACTTTATCAGAGTTGCAAAGGCTTAATACAAGCTAGGAACCCCCCTTAATCAGCATGTAATTCTACTCACTATCTAGGACATGTGATTCAAATTAAGTTGGAATTATAAAGCTTCCAGGAACCCTATGTGATGTGAATTAAAATCTCTCAGTGCCTATGGGCCTCTTAGCATCTGTAAATGACAGTCGAGGTGATTTCCTTGCCAAAATAAAGTGGCATTGAAAAATGAGATGTAGGAATGAGCACATGGCAAAAGGCAAACCAGAATACTACAGGGGGAAAAACCAGCATCAGGACTGAAAAACTGTTCTCTCATTTTCACATGGAAAGTAAATAGAAAGCTATATTGATATTGCACACAGATGCTTGAAAACTCTCTGGCTCATGCAGCAGAATTAGACACACATGGATACTTAAATCTACAGAATTTTGACGCATGGCTAAAACAAACTCATAATGACCGTAATATATCAGCTATGTTGCAGCAGCGTTTGGTTATCAAAGCTTCCTTTTCCTGACCTAGGGGAATGATAGCTCACTTTTACAATGCAAAATTAAAGAAAAAGTCTAATTCTTTAAAATACTGCGAATAAAAAGAACCACTGAAATAGCAGTGTTTTAGTCATGATGTAGAATAAAATGTCAGATAATACACAGATGATCTGCTTATAGAAGGCCATCTAACTCCCTCCACTTACAAATGTGTGGGAAGGAAGGGAAAGACCTAAATCTTGTAAGGTACCTTATGTCAAGCTGCTGCTTCTTCCTAAGAGCAGTTTTGACTGAAGCAATTAACGGAGAGAAGAGGATGATGAGAAGTGTAACTATATTTCAGGATAACACAATTTCTGATATCCACACAATACATCCTTCCTTAGGAAGAGTAGTGGCCTGTGGGAGGGGTCTGGGTACAATGAACTGTGGCTTTGCATGAGCAAGTAATGCTTGTAATTCTGAGAATAGAAGAGAGCAGAGTGGAAATGCGTGTCAGATCTTCCTTCTGTTATGCAGACCTGAGGTCATGCTCCTTCCCCGTCTTCATAGCTGCTAAACTAGGCATGGACATACAGTGAAAATTGTTGTAAGTGAAGCCGACAATGAAGGGTGTTTCTGCAGCCTTCTGGTCTGCATTCTGCTGCAGTAACTGCCACAGTGGGGCAAGACAGTTCTAGTTTATTTCTGCCTATCCGGGTTGTACTGCATCCTGACTTGTAACCTGCTGGTGTCATGGAGGTGATGCCTCAGGCATAGAATCATAGAATCATAGAATAGTTGGGGTTGGAAAGGACCTCAAGATCATCTAGTTCCAAACCCCCTGCCATGGGCAGGGACACCTCACACTAAATCATGTCACCTAAGGCTCTGTCCAGCCCAGCCTTGAACACCACCAGGCATGGAGCATTCACAAGTTCCTTGGGAAACTCATTCCAGTGCCTCACCACCCTTACAGTAAAGAATTTCTTCCTCATATCCAATCTAAACTTCCCCTATTTAAGTTTGAACCCATTGCCCCTTGTCCTATCACTAGAGTCCCTAATGAAGGGGCCCTCCCCAGCATCCTCATAGGCCCCCTTCAGATACTGGAAGGCTGCTAGGAGGTCTCCATGCAGCCTTCTCTTCTCCAGGCTCAACAGCTCCACCTTTCTCAGCCTATCTTCATATGGGAGGTACTCCAGTCCCCTGATCATCCTCGTGGTCCTCCTCTGGACTTGTTCCAACAGTTCCATGTCCTTCTTATGTTGAGGACACCAGAATTGCACACAATACCTCAAGTGAGGTCTCATGAGAGCAGAGTAGAGGGGCAGGATCACCTCCTTTGACCTGCAGTTTCAACCTGTATGTAGGGTTATTAGTTATCTTGTGTCTTTTCTGATAATATTTCTGTGAAAGAGTTCTATGGCAGTGTTTTAATTGTTCCTTTTGCTGATATGTAACATTCATTCCCTTCAATGCAGAGTGGAAGTAAATAAAGTGGAATGTAAATGCTCCCAGGTATAGCCATCTATGAAACTTTCTCAGAACAATTACGTGGTCCATGATTAATCCTATTTAGGCTCTTTGAGCTGATAACAACATTTAATTACATCCTATTTGTCTAAGCTCATGGAGGCATAAGGCAAAACCAGAAGCTTCTGAACAAGAAAATCAAGGCCAGATGACTCTAAGCAATGTTTTCTACAAGTACGATCACTTCTCATTTTGCCTGTCTTTAACCAGCGTAAATGATGTAGAATACTACTAGGGATCATGTATTATCTGCATCCAGTATTTATAATCCAAATGTCACTTTAAGTTTTTGTGTTTTTTCCAGGAGAAAAGAAACTAGCAGTTTTACAATGCTAATTGTAAAGCAGATTCTTGGCTTAATTATCCTTATTAGTTAATAAGGATGTAACTGGACACTAAAGATTAATTATATTTGGGTTTTTTTGTTTGTTTGTTTGGTTTTTTTTTTTACATTTCCAATATGATTACGCTAGTGAAGAGATGGAGAAAAGTGGTTTTGACATCTAATCCTAAATTCACAAATTATATCCTAGTTTCCAGATCACATGCAATGAGAGCTATGTTCAGGAACAAAATAGAGACACAACTATTTGAATTCCTCTTCTTTAAGGCTCTACCCATTGTTGGTCAGTGTAGAAAGATTGCCTTGCTACTGTGTCTGAATAATACACCTGTACAGAAGAGAACCTTGTTTTCCCATATTTGAACACTCCCTTCAGGATTCTAGGGGACTTTTATCAGCAGCTTTTTATGGAAGTGGCCATAATCACATTCATGTTCTTGTTACTTGTTGAGCAAATATTAGTCCCTCTTTCCCTCAGTTGCTCTGCTTGATTCATTGACATATGTGCTTTGGTTCAGAGCAGTTATTCTCAGCCATTCCACAGCCATGAATTTCCATGCTGCTTTTATTTTCTTTTTCTTTCCTAACTGTGAAGAATAATGCAATGCCTGGGATCAAATATCTTCACTTTTTTTGTGACTATATGAATTAGTCTAGTGAAAGTCATCAGTTCTCTAGATCTTGCTTGGCTTCCAATAACAAATAAGATTCTAGATTCTTTCTGTAGCATGTTTTTTAGATGATGTGTCCAGGTATTTTACACTGCTAATTGTCTAGTTTCCCCTTATGCTTATATAATCTCCAAGCTGACTAGGAAATTAGGAAAGAACTAGTAACAGTTGCCTTTTCCCTATAGGGAAGTTTTCTTAGCAACCTACACTAGGTGCTTTCATGGGTCTCAGGTGGGGCTTGAATACCTTTAACTCTACAATGTTATTTTTTTTTCTGAAGGCAGTGATGACTATCCATTTTATTGGCAGAAGACTGTGACAGAGAATGGTGATATGCCAAAATCAGTCAAAGCCTAAGACAGCCTGCCTTCTGTTTCCTGACCATGACACCAGATCATGAGCTAACTTTCCTTGCTAATATAGTCAAGATTTGCTGAAAGTACCCAATTCCAGTTGGTTCCAGTTGAACATTCTCATTCCAAAAGGTGTAACAATCTCAGATTAGTCATTCATCATACCAGTATATTGGAAATGCTTGAAATAAGCTGAGGAGCAACTGCTGCAGAAAATAGTGTTGTATTAGAAGTGCCAAGTGAAAGAAGTGTGTCAAGTGAAACTGCAAATGTTGACCAAAATACAGATAAATCTGGATACTGCCTTTACTCGTCTATGAAATCAGTGATAGAAAGGCTGAACTTCACAGATTTCAAGGCCTCTGAGAACTGCCATGGCCATCCAACCCTAACTACTCACACTGCAGAATTTTAACAGTTAAAAAAAGTTGTTCTGGAAAAGAATAAAAGATGAAACTCCAGTAGTCCAAAGAATAATTTAAATCTATTGGAAAAGACAAGTTAGTTCTTGAGTACAGCTGGAATAGATAGCAGACTTGGTCTCAGTTCACTGGTAATTATTATGAACCTTTCTTAATTGAGGAAATTAGTCATTAACTCACTCCCCCCGTTGCTCCCCCCCACTCCTGTGGGGATGGGGAGGAGAATTGAAAGAATGTAACTCCCATGGGTTGAGATAAGAACAGCCCAGTAACTAAGGTATAACACAAACCACTGCTGCTACCACCAATAATAATAATGACAGGGGAAATAATGAGGGAAGAGAATACAATCGCTCACCACCTGCCAACTGATACCCAGCCCGATCTGAGCAGCGATCTAGCCCTTCCTGGTGACTCCCCCCTAGTTTATGTACTGGGCATGATGTGCTGCAGTATGAAATACATCTTCGGCTAGTTTGGGTCAGGTGTCATGTCTCTGCTTCCTCCCCACTTTCCCTCCTTCCTGGCAGAGCATGAGACCCAGAAAGTCTTTGTTCATACTAAACATTACTGAGCAGCAGCTAAAAACATCGGTGTTATCAATGCTGTTCCCAGGCTGAAAGTAAAAAACACAACACTGCACCAGCTACTAAGAAGGAGAAAGATGACTGCTACTGCTGAACCCAGGTCAGCATGACATTATTTTAGCATTTTATTTATCCCTTAGAGTATTTTCACATATTGGCATAAGTCTCTTTTTATTTCTTTTTTTTCTTTTTTTTAGTCATCAAAGAACTGATACGGAAAGGGTTGGTTGTTTTGGTTTAGGTTTTTTTGCAGGACACCTGTACTATCATCTGTATTGGCTGAAACAACCATCAGGGGTTGCTAGGTAGTTCAGCCTTGCCTTTATGGTATCAGTGATTCTGTAGTGTCTAAGAATAGCTGAACTGTAGTTTTGATTGAAAAGGACAGAGTCATCTGTACTTAATTTGTGCAATGTTAGCTAACCTTATTTTTTTTTATCATGTTTCTGGACATCTTATTTCACTGTGTTTGGTTTTCCACTTTAATGTATCTAAGCCAAATATATCAGGACCAGGGATCAGAAACTAGTTCATCTTGGTTATTTAGGCCAAACCATTTAATTTAAAAGACCAAAAGGAAATTATATAAGGCTGTATTTGTTCTATGATTGTATAAGTATGTGAGCACTTATCAAATAAACATCTACAGAAGCAAATTTAGATGCATGAAATTGAAATTTGTTTTGCTAGGAACAAAAACGAAATTAACTCCAGGTGGGTAAAGAAAAGAGTAGCTGGAGGAGATTCAGCTACCAACATGAATCTGTATCCTCCTGGTGCTTTATACAATGTGATCTTAGCTTGGCTCTCTGTTCTCCTGGTTTGATTTTTCCCACACACACCTGAAGTCTTCTGCTCTGCGTCTTAAGTTCATTAATTCATATGTTTCACTCATTAACTAATGACTAGACTTATGCAAACTCTCCACTTTTTCTGTTTTGATGCAGAACATAAAAAGCAGAATAACATAAGTGAATGGGGGATGGGAAGCAGTTTGAACTGAACAAAATCCTGGTTTTCTTCCTTACTGCAAACAAAAAAGAAACCTGAAAAATCAGGTTTTGCTAAACAAGTTGATCATTTCGGCTTACTTCAGATACCTACTGGGGAAAAATAATATCCAACAACTAAGAAAAAAACCCAAAACCAAACAGATACGGAAGTGAAATGTTCACAAGACCGAGACGTTGGTGGTGACATCATCTGTTTGCATAATGACTATTGGATGCAGACTGGCGAGCATATCCAGGCCTATCTCAACATGAAGTCCAGTCAGGATCCTGTTACCTATTTGGAGTCTACAGAGCCTTTGGAGCCTGCAGAGCCTTTGGAGCTAACAGAGATGCTTCCTGGTAAATATTTGTATTGCTGTAAACTGTAGAGTAAAAGCTACCTATGGCAATGAGCAATACAGTGAGAACAGGCACCATATCATAATATAGAATGTATTAATGTCAGATTATATTGGAGTTGTTATTACTGTGATACTGTGTATTACTTTTTGCCTTATGCCTATATCATGTTGTCCTGGGGTCAGCAGTTGCAGTCATTTTTCTTCTTAGTAGCTGCTGCAGTGCTGTGTTGTTGACTTTATGCCTGGGAACTATGTTGATAACACTGATGTTTTCAGTTGTTTCAGTAATGTTTATTCTGATCACTCACTCTCTGAGTCTCATGCTCTGCCAGGGAGGAGGGGAAGTGGGGAGGAAGCAGAGACAGGACACCTGACCCAAACTAACCAAAGAGGTATTCCATACCACAGCACATCATGCCCAGGATATAAAAGCTGGGGCGCGGACTCCAAAGAGTGGGTTCACGGTTTGGTTGGGCTGGGTATCGGTGGTGAGCGGTTGTATTCTCTTCCCTTTTTGTTTCCCTTGTCATTGTCATGGTAGCCATGCCCACTATATAAACTGGGGGGGGAGACACCAGGAAGGGCGAGATCACTGTTTGGTCGGCCTGGTTATTGGTTGGCGGGTGGTGAGCTATTGTATTCTCTTCCCTTGTTATTTCCCTTGTCATTATTATTATTGGTGGTAGCAGCAGTGGTTTGTGTTATACCTTAGTTACTGGACTGTTCTTATCTCAACCCGTGGGAGTTACATTCTTTCAATTCTCCTCCCCATCCCCCTAGGAGAGGGGGGTGGAGAATGAGGAGCAAGTGAGTGAGCGAACTGCGTGAGTTACAGCTGGGCTTAAACCACGACATGTGTACAGGAAGAAATGCTGAAGTAGAGGAGCCCTAGCCAAGAGCTCCACTCTTTAGTACATTTCGCTAAGGCCCCTCACCACCACTGATCTGACAGCCAGGGAGGACCAAACACAGTGCAGGAAAAAGCAGGGAAAAAGGGTGGAAAGAAACTGTGAGATGCTTGGCTTACTATAAATCATGGTCACATGGCTTGTTTTCACAACTGATGCATGCTGAAGGTAGTTACCTGAGGCATCACAAGAGAAGATAAAGGGGATAGATTTTTTTCTCTGTTGTACAAAATATGAGACTATTCCTAACGCTTTCTTATCTGGTCACCTTTTTAGTATCATTGCTCACATGTGAATCTAAATCTACTCTATTGAGGATAACACAAGAGAAGATATTTAAAAACAGAATGTAAAAAAAAATAAAATAAATCAGTCAAGTGACCTATTGACACTAATTATACAACACTGAAAACAACTTACATTGTGTGTGCATTCTATTGTAACAAACAAAATTCTCTGGTTTAGAAATCCACTGAAGTGCCTGAAAAAAGGTCTTTGAAATGGCAATAAAGATTACAAAACAGTACACTGAGGTAATGAGAAGCATTTAAAAACTGAGTGCAGTGTACTTTAGAAGAGTCTGCCTTTAAAATCCTGGGTCTTAATAAAGGGCTTTAGTGTCACTGTGACTTAGTAGATAGCCTTCTAAGACTGAGAGTTTTTGGCTCAGATCCATTTAGTGCATTACTGGGTAAGTTGTGCACATACAGAGGTCATGTTTCGGGTGAGATGTGAAATGGAGGTGGTCATGAAATGTTTCAACATCTTCCAGTTTCTTATTCCTGTTCTTCTTTCAGATACCATTCTGTATTGTCCTCTGCTGCTCCTTGCACTACCAAAGTGCACTCAGAAGCTGAGGTTATCACTGGAGGCAAATAGGATAGTCTCTCTTTCTCTTAGAATCATAGAATGGTTTGGGTTGGAAGGGGCCTTAAAGGTCATCTAGCCCAAATCTTAAAGGCCATCTAGTTCCTGCCATGAGCAGGAACATCTACTAGACCAGGTTGCTCAAAGCTCCATCCAAACTGGCCTTGAACACTTTGAAGTCTCCCAAAAAGCCACTCTTAGATTCCTATCTTAAAAGTGTTCATAATCTAATGATGAAACTTTGTGGCACTGTCATAATTGACTGAGGAAAACATTTAGCTACCAAGAAATTCCGCAGTGAAATCTTTTTTTGAAGTCTCCAGTTTATCCCAATTATAGTGTAAGATAATCTCCCCTAAAAACTTTATTTGCTATTACATCATTTAACCATAGCTTGGATGCTCTAGTGTGTGCTCCATGCTTTTGCAGAGGCATAGTTCATAAAAAGATCTCTGCTGTATTCACTTTTGTTCTTCTCTATACCCTGGTCATTAGTATCTCAAGTGCTTCAGCTTCCTTTCTGGGATGGGAAATTCTCCAGAATAACTCTAACATTCATTCCCCCTTATTTTCCAGGAACATCCGTTCATCACGGTGGCTGTGCTGATTAGGGGACATGGGTAAGTCTAGGAATCTAGAAACAATGGAGGTCCTTTTGTATCAGTCCTTCAATTTTTTTTTCCATTTTCTACCACAATTCTGATGATATTCTCACCTGAGGGTGCCCTTGCCAAGTGTGCTAGGGGACGACCTAGAACAGCAAGAGCCTACCCAGCATGCAGCCGGATGAGCCTGGGTTGCAGAAGGGCAGGAACTGGAAGAGAGCCCAGTGTTTGGTCTTTGGGATCATGGCTATAAGTCCGGCCTCAGCATCCCAGGAAACAAGGGATCTTTCAGACGGACAATTCAGACGGAGTCCTTCCATGCAATTATCCAGACAAGGTGAAAATCTGGGACTCACAGTAGGGAAGAGTGTGCTTTACAGGCCAACAGAGCAGCAGGAGGGGCTCAGCACAGCAGTAGAGCTGGACGACTTCACAAGAAGATGTGTCAGAGCCTGGAAACAAGAAGTAGGTGTATAAACACAGCTAGTGCCAGGAAGGAAAGTTAGGAAAGTTAGAAGAATGGGCCTAAATCTCTGCTGCTGTTTCACTGGTGGGGTGGGCAGGAAAAGGGCAAGGACAGAAAACTGGTGGAAAAGAGGTAGGAACAGAGGCTATGTGGCCAAGAACCTGGGCTTCAGATTAGAATTAAGAAAGACAAATTATGCTTTTGTACTTTCTGCTGATTTACTGCTTGGCTGTTGGATTCCTTATGTCTTGATGCCTCTGTTTCTCCTCCTCTATTCCCTGCCTTGTCTGATTAGACAGTATTAAAACCTGTGGCAGTCCCCAAAGGCTGTTTATTTGTACACAGCCAAAGATAGCAAAACTCTTGTCATGACTCTGCCTTGCAGTCAGTAGGCATTTGGCTAATAACAACAGCAAAAGAATCCAGCATAGAAACATGTTCAAAAAGTTTTTCTCTACAGTATGTAGGAAAATTTCTAAAGGCTGGTAGCATGAAACAGCCTCAGCCCAACTACCATTTTGAGACACATGAAGAATCTGTCGCGGGGTTGGCAGATAAACTGAAATCCTGTGTGTTTTCACTTGTTCTCCTGTCTTGACAGGTGGGATTCATCTCACCTGATTTTAGGGTCTAGATGCAGTTGCATGACCAGAAGTACCTGGGTCTGTTTGCAGCTGTTGTACACTGTCATGAAATCCTCCATCATGCTGATATGTTTGAGACAAGTTAAAGAAGGTTCATGCCTTCTGAAATGGCTGTTAGAGGCTCCAGGAGATATGCCATAGCACCTAAAATGACACTAGACATCTATACTTAGGCAACTGTAGTTGTGCACTGGGGTCTGTATCTGAAGTACTCATCCTGCTCTAATGAAACTTCATTGACTACCTCTGCAGATGAATTGCATCTAAACTTCACTGACTGCATTAACTGGATGTCTATTGACAGTAGATCTCTGATGACTAGCTCAGATGTGCATGCCAGCACTGTGGACATCCAAAGAGAGTCAGGCAAATCACAGCTGATATCAATGTCCTTTCAAAAGGATGGGGAGCCAGTTGTGTAACTGTTGTTCAGGTGAGAAATAAAATGTATAGCACTAACAAAATCATATCAAACTGATGAAAAACAATGGGGTATACCAACAGTTTTGAACAGTAGGGATTTGTACTATTATTTTCTCTTCTCTCATTTGATTTCCTTATTTGGTCTGACTGCCTATATTGTAAGATCAACTTGTTCAACAGCTGTACATTTAAGGATTTCAGTTCAAATTGTTCGCAGGGTGAAGTATAAAAAAAGGGAAAAGAGAAATCAATTTTTATACAATCATGTTTAACTTTTGTTACAAACACCAAAGAACAGAATATTAGTCCAGAAGTCTTGTATTGTGGTATGCCAGAAGTCACATGGAAACAAATAAGACATTTAATCTCACCACATGAGGAAAAAATAAAGCAAAATTCTAATTTTCAAAAATATGTCCAAACTTTTCTTTCCCTTTGCAATGCACCTGTAGTTATGCATCCTACCTATGAAACTTTTTGAGTGAGAAAGTTCCCCTGAAAGCCTATATCCCTGATGTCAGTTGTGGAGTTTGGCAAACTGTTCGATCAATGGTTACAGAACATCTATGGATCTGAGCATTATAAATTTAAAGGATGTTAATGCTGCAGATAGTTGGGTCTGATTCTGTATTCATTCCTCCTGGCTTTCACAAGATGCTGACCACTGATACCGATGATCACCAAAGTCAAAGCTGGTAGTTATTCATGACATAGGGTTAGTGCAAGTTTACAATCACCTGAATCAGACTGACAGTGTTAGGGAGTCCATTACTGTATTTTTGTATATTATTGCTAGAGGACCAAAAGCTAACACACACCTACTTTTTAGGTCTTATTTGTTAAATGATATTGTACACATCATTTACATTTCTTTTTCACAATGAGGCATGTCAAGAAGCACAAGATATGCCTGCAAGTGCTTTCCACTACAATTCTGCCCTCTTTTCTCATTCATGTGTACCTGAAGTGATAAAATCTGAAGTTACAATGCACAAAGCTGTGAAATCTATCTCAGGCCACTGAGCCCTTCCCTTACCAGCACAGAACAGAAGGCAGCTTCCTGGCTATTCAGGAGCATTAATGCTATCAGTGTGATTCCCAGTACTTTGAGCAGAGACTGTCATCTGTTCTCACTAAATACAGAATTAAAGTGTGGAGCAGAGACTGTCATCTATTCTCACCAAATACAGAATTAAAGTGTATATTTCAGGGTAAGAGTGGAATGTTTATGCTTGTGGCCTGAGAAAAAATGTGTATTGGTATTTAATTCCCATACCTTTTGTCTGGTTAAGCAGATATGTGGTTCGTTGCAGATTTCTCCATACACATACCTCATTAAGCAGAGTCAGAGTTCCCATTGAGAAAAGGCAGGGTTACAGGCTGAAATTAGCTTAATGCATGTTTTCACATATACCTCTGGTATCTGTAGTCACTCCAGGTTCATGCTCATGCCACTTACTTTTACTTACCCATCAGAGCAATGCAAGGCCCCCACGTAGCATGATGCAGGGTGATATTTGTGAAGGTGAGTTGGCCAGAAAGCCACCTGGGATTGACTGACTTTGAATCCAGGTGGTTTTCAACAGTAAAGCCTTCAGGAAGGGATTCTGTGAAGGAGGCATTTTTTTATTATAATTTCCCCCCCCCCCCAAGAATAATTTGTGCATCTTCCCCTACTCTTTTTCAAGGCTGGCAGGCTTTCTCCCTTTCATTCCAACCCAGAGACCCTTCCCTCAAGCCTACATGTCTTCAGGAGGTCAGTGCATGGTAGCTTCCCAAAGAGCACTAGCCTTGATAGTCATATCACCCATTAGTACCACTTAGCCGGTGCTGTGTTAGAGAGAGCCTGCTGAGGGACAGAGGAATTGGAGCCAGGGTTGCCTAAGATAGTGGGAAGGGTGGGGACCATGGGGTTTCTTGTTGCCTTTCACCAGATTTGGAGGGAAGAGAGCAATTCTAGGATGTGTCTGAAAAGGAAACCTCATATCTGCATAGAGAGACAGAAAACACTGAGGCAGAGGAAGATCAGACTATAACATCCATGAAGAAAAGTGAAGGCCAGTCAGTTCTAACTGGGAACTGATTTGTTATGGGGGCAGGATGGTTGATACAGAAAGTTTCTATTTAAAAACATTTTTCAACCAGCATTTGTTAGCATTTACTTTGAAACCAGATTGTACTTGCAGAGCAGGGCATGTGTTTGAACTCTTCTGAAAGCCTGCAGCCAACAAGGGAGATAAAGTCATTCTGTTCCTCATGCCATGCAGTAATAGGGAAGGCATTAATAATACTGCACTGAAAAATAAGCCCTCTATTCAAATAGCTTTATGCAACAATAATAGGAGCCTGTTCATGAGCTCAATGTAATCTATTTACTAGGTACACCATGTACAAATTATACAAACTTGCTCAAGCCCCTGAGATTACAAAATTCACAAGATAATTAATCAGAGCTTGACACACAACAGAGGCCACTTCACCTCACATCCAGTGTCAGAGAGGGAAGATAATTTTGTCATGCAGGAATAAGCCTGTGCTAGAGGATGGCTGGTTTTAAATCCTAGCTTTGTTCAGTCAATTCTGCTTCAATTCTCATGGGAATATTATTTCTTGTTGACCAATCTGTCTGTGTTAATTATTAAAATTTAAAATTATTTTGGGGGGGGAGGGGAGACAGAAAGGAGAAGCAGGGTTGCCTTTTGAAATAGGTAAATACTTAGCCCAATCTGGAATTAATTTTGGGACTATATATTTTTGTAATATAAATAATTACACATCGCGTACAACACAACAAAATGGATGACATGCAGCTGGTGCAGAGGCAACATCATCTGTAAATTAAAGTGAGCATCAGCTTGCCTTCAGAGTTTCTTCTAAGACATATGGACAATTTTTTTTTTTTTCATTTTCTTTTTATTTCTTGGAGTTCAAATCATTTATCAGACCTGTGAGATCTGTGTGTGCTATTGCAAACTTGTCAGTTGTCCATGAAACTAAGTAAGTTACTGTTTGTACACCCAATGAGACAGCAGGAGTATTTTCAGTAAGAGGTCCTTAGCTAGTAACTACGCTAAAAAACAATCAGTTGTTTAACATTTTATGTGGTGATCATAGATTTGAAGGCTGAAAAGCAAATCTGTGCATGAAACTACAGTAAAGCAAGCAATCACACGAGCTCTATAACAGATATTTATGAAGTTGTGGAAATTCTGAAATAAGCTGAAATCCTTTTGGAGAGCAGCAGTTTGGGGTATCCCATCTTTCACAAAAGTTTGCCGTGTTGGCCTCTCCAGCTCATGAAAAGGATTTTGTCATTATCCTTAGCTTTAATTTTAGGCTATTTTCTTCAGTCCCTGTGCTCCAGAATTAACCACAGCAATGTAAAGCATGAACATCATTGCTGAATATTGTGTGCATTGCAGCAATAGTCAACATTTGCCTCTAACAGAGATTTTAAAATTGTAATTGTTTTCTGTTTATTGAAGCATCTCAAAAACTTCCCGATGCTAGAATTATTTCATGAAAGCCTGTAATAAAGTTAAATGCATATGTTACTTGGAAAATTCAAGTAACATTAATAGGTGTTCAGAATGTTTAAAAAATGTTAATGATACTTTTGTTTTCTCTCCCTTTCTCTTAGAGGTGTACTTAGGCAGACCTATGGTACTAGAGATGTCTGGATATGAAGAAGGATATGAAAAGACTTGATAAAAGCATTAAGAACCGACACATTTCCAAATTATTATTTTTTTTAATATGTGACCTATATAGAACAAGTGACAGAACAAGGCAGAAAGAAAGCTTTACTGGCACAACCTTTATATAACCCTCTAGTGTCATTTGTTTCTTTATAGTTTTAATGAAAAATAGAATATGGACTGGATTTTATTGCCTTTTTAAAATAGCAGCATATGGAATTCTGTTCAGCCTTATACTCTATGAAATGCACAATCAAACCCTCTTTTAGATTTCCTTTCTAAAGTTCCTTTCAAAAATGGTCAGTGGTGGAAAGCATCTTTCAAAAAACGTTTTCGTAAAGGGAATATTCTAAGGGGGTCAGAGTCTTTATTCATGTTAGCATCTCCTGTTGTTAATATCATAGCATTTTACTGTAAAATAATTATAAAGAAAATGTTTTGTATTTCTTAGGCTGTTTCTCCTCTTTTTCGTAAGGGCAGATTGCTATTCTCCTGTCTGCACTGAACTTGCACCAGCCGTATCAGAAATTCAGCACAGGAAAAGAAAAAAGGTCATTTACCTTGTGGATCCAAAAGCAGAAAGCACTCCTCAAGTTTTTGGCTGGAGATTATCAATAGCTTCAGGTTATGTAATATTTGATGATGGGGCCACACATTAGGAGCTATTCTAAAAATAAAAGGGTTTATAAAGTGGGAAGAATGAAATGTACTTTCCTAGCCCTACGTTTTGAAGAGTAAAGATACTGCTTTTTTGTAAGTACAGCCTGCTAGAATTTTCTAAAATATCACATTTTGATGTTTTGGCTTAAAGCTAAATGCTGCATAAATCTATTTTTCTAGAGGATGTCCTTTTTGACAGTGAACATTTTGCAAATTTTGCTACAAGATTGTGAAATACTGAGTTTAAATTAGATGTGGACACATAGCTTCTTTGAGGCCTAACATATTTCTAAAAGACCCTCAGCTGGAAGTAGTAGCAGCTGTAGTACTGTAGTAGTAGCAGTATTAGAGCACAACAAATACATAAGCTGCCAGGAGTCTTGCTAATCTCTCAAGGCCTTTTCCCCTGATGGTTTTGAGAAGGGACAGGAAAAGTAGGGTAGGGAGGCAAAAATATGATGAATCTTTTTAAATAACAAAATAGGTTTTGTCATGGAAGATGTCATCATTTTCCATTAGGAAAAAAAGAAACTAAAAAGAAAAAAAAAAAAAAAGAAAGCCTTGATAGAGAAGCATAGATCAATTGAAATAGTTTGTGTCATCAGAATCTCAGGGTGGAAGTTAGATTATCCCTGTCTTCATTCCCTGACAGCATCAGTTCAGTGACTCTGAGGCACAATATGATAGCTGTGAGGGACTGTCTTCCCTCTTAGTGCTTCATGGAAAGCATGGTCCAGTTTGGAGGTCCAGACTGTAGAACAAAATGGGACTGTGACTCATTTCCCTGTAGTGGCCTTCAGCAGCTGTAAGAACCTTCATAGGTTAACATATATTGTTTGGGTTTTAATAATTTTGGAGATTTGGCTAAAAGAAAGCTTCCAGGGGAAAAGTTCTGGTTTTTCCCACATAGTCATGTCTCAGGTTCTTATTTTTATTTGGATGCATCTGTACTATTTCTGGGATTCAGATGTTCTGGTTTTTTATGACCTTAGCTTCCTGATGACCACTGACATGGATCCTGCCCATCTCACCTTGCAGTTCCGACCTACATTAGGTATTTGTCCGTACAGCAGTATCCATGAAGAAAAAGCAGAGTGTGAAAATGAAGAAGAAAAGCACTGACAAAACACTGAAGCAGTATTTCACACACCTCTTAGATCACAAAAGAGAACTGAATTTCTGGTGGGAACAGCAGCCATCTAACTAATTGCTTTAAGGAAAATAATTGCTGTTTAGGTCAATCTAAAACCACAGTGAGACAGGGCATCTTTTATTACATGGAACCTCTCAGTGTCTTAAGTTGATTATGTTCCATGTAAGTGTATTAACTGAAAAGGCAAAATTAGCTGGATAAATTTCAGAAGTGATGTGAAGGCTGGTGTTAGCAGTTAGAATCCAGATGCCAGGTTTTGCCTATGAAAGCCAGAAATCAAAACTTAAGGTGGAGCTAGTCAGAAAAGACACCTGAAAAACCTGTCATGGGAAAAGAACACTTGTGGAATTTTGCTTGTCCAGACAGAGGAAAAGCCTCTCTGGTCAAATGACACACCCAAAAAAAAAAAAAAGGAAAAAAACCTCAGAGTTAACAGAGTCTTTTGAACATCAGTTTAATTTTGGAAGATTAATCTGGAGAACATAGCTCTAAAAAAAATTCCAGTAGTGGAGAGCAGCACTGCTGTGAGGCCTTGTCTGAAAAATCTTCGTCCATTGGCAATTTATGTTCACGTTTGAAAATAACCCAACACAAAACCACAAAACCAAACAATGCAACATTTATTTTGATACTTTAAATGTAAAGAAAGTTGACTCTCCTTCAGATTATATTTGAGGGCTTCAAAGGTAAGACTGAAATTCCATTAGACCACTATTAAAATCTTTGGAACACTTTAAAGACAAACACTTCTTCAACAAATAAAAGCATGCTGCTGTGAACCCAGATATTCCTTCTTTCTTTTCCTCTCTGCCTCTCCTTGTACCTTTGGGCATTCAGCTGGTCTTTACGTTGCTCTTAGAATTTGAGCTAATCTTCTGATCTTAAATGTCATCACTGCAGAAAGAAAAGGCTGAGAACATTAGAAATTAGAGAGACTACATCTGTCTGGACATCAAAAGACAAGTACTGTCTGCGCATGATGACAGAAAAAGTAAAAAGTCCTTTCAGTGATGCAAAGGAAGAAACGCTAAGCCTATGCAGGAATTGCATGTATGTATAGCTAATCATATCCATGTGCTTTTCTTGGGTGAAAGGGTCTTCTGATGTGAAGAAGGGCTTGATTGTATGTTTGACTTCCTATTGGCAAGGTTTCAGGACTGCTGAACCTTGATGCTGCTGTCAGGGGCCATGTTCCTCTCCAAGCCTGCACAGTAGAGCTTGCAGATGGGAAAGCAGGGAAGAATGAAGTGACATGCAGGGAAGAATGAAGTGTCCTGGTAAGCAGATGCTCTCCCTGAACATATGACATGTAACTAAGGATAGGAGGTAGACCAAGGGGATGTATCCAAGGAGAAGATGAGAAGCCTGGGGAACAAACTGATGTCCCTGGGTCAGCAAAGGTGGCAGCGGTTCTGTCCCTCCAGTCTAACAGTCTGTTTCCAACAAGGATGTAAGCAAATCTAGCCTGAATACTTCCTAATGGCCAGGACCCAGTGTAAGATTTAGCTGTAAAAGGCTTTCTCCCCACTTTCCGGAGAGGTGAGAGGAAATGTCAGAAGATTTCTTTGCCTCTCTTAGTTTAATGTCACAGTGCTGAAAGTGAATCAGACAGTTGTGTAGATCTTTCACAATGGCACAAATCGCAAGTATCTGCCCCTCTGACCCCTTCCTCTCTTATGTCTTCTGGATGAGTCGGTTTTGTCATTTCAATGCAGAAAGCATGAAATCTGTGCTACCTGCCTTAGTACCCTGATTCTGTCCTGTGTGGACTTAGATTTTCATTCCAGTTGTCCTTTCTGCAGGAAAAAATACAAGCAATAATGTAGGACAACTTCTCTTACCAAGTTTAGGGCTATGTTGTAAGAAATGATTGGTTGGCCTTGGCTATGCAATACCTGGGACAAATGCTTTTAAAGGAAGAGATTTTTTTTTGTTTCTTTTGAAGTTTATTGCCTTTGTCTAGGAACAAGCATTTTGAGAGATAATTATCCTGAGTTGGTTTTGCATCCATCAGATAAGTAATGTTGACATTTATGTTTACCTATGGGAAACCTATGAAGGCCTGGGACTACATTACAAAGAGGTGAATGAAAAGCAAAGCAAAGTTGTAGAAACAGAATAATATGCACCAACCATACTACTGTGTTATTCCCCAAAGGAAAACTATGTGCATATATCAAACTATGCTTTTAAAAAGTTGTAAAAATAGCTTACATTATCATGCTTTGGCCTCTGAGGAGGCAAAAAAAATAAAATTGCTTGAATCTCCATGTCATATAGGCTATGAAATATTGGGTGGGAAGGAGTCATTGGTAATCATGGGTTTACCCTTAAAAAAATGATTCTGCAAGCTCTCAGTGTTCCATGAAACCCTGTTGAAATCACTGTGATCACTACCATGAGACCTTATTTACAGAACTACACACTTCACTACAGCACAGGAAATTCTTTATAGTTTGTGTGTTTATTGAGACTGCTTTGATGTATATAAATTGAACTAAAAGCACACCAGTCACTGTTATGAATAGAATATATCAAACTATTTATTATGAATTACATTTATTATAAAATTTGCTTTCATACTGAATAATGAACTACTAAAATTAGAGAAGTGAAACAATTTCATGCCTCTTCCTCACCCAATGATCTCTTTATAGCTTTTTTTAAGGTTAGTTATTAAACTCTAAGCAAACACTTGCCTGTTATTTTTTGAATATGAGACAGCAGGCTGTAAGGAATTATAGCTGTGAGCAAAGGTTCTCTGAACTGGCCTCTAACTGTTTTTCAAGCTTACCAAGATATACACCAGTAGGCACATTGTCA
The DNA here is from genome assembly GCA_017639245.1 of Myiopsitta monachus. NCBI lineage: Eukaryota > Metazoa > Chordata > Aves > Psittaciformes > Psittacidae > Myiopsitta > Myiopsitta monachus. Next base: position 83,610,329 of record CM029919.1, on the reverse strand, counting down.
AACGTCCTCTTCTAACTCAGCTGGAAGTGAGAATGAGACTGACATTTTGAAAACAGCCCATTGTTGCACAAATGAAGGAAGGTAAGGTGCTGCTATGGGGCACTATCCTAGGCTCAAGTCAGTAGATAGAAATAGCCAGCTTTAGAGTACAATTCACCAAGTCTAATTAGTTGTCTAAATTCTACCAGTTACTCACAGAAATGTTTATTTTCTTTCACTGATTATAAAGATATGACAGACACCTAGAATTAGGCTGAGGTGAGTAGATCCTCCCTACACATGCTTCAGGAAACCAATGTTCTCTTTGCTGTTGATCACAATAATCTAGTATACAAGAGCACAGACAAAAGTGGGTTCAGAGCAGCTTCAATTATTAGCATTTTATAGCTGCTGGGAGATCCTGGTCCCTTTGGTAATTATTTATTAGTAATAGCAGTATTGATATGGTTATTATTTGCTTTAATCTTAGTGGGAAAGCTCCTAAAAGAGGAATATTTCTTTCTTTGTCTTTTTGTAGGCTCACTAAGTTAGGCTCTTGAGTCATGTGTAGCTAAAGAGGAGGTTGGGGCTCTGTTGACATCAGAGTAAATCTGAATTTCCAAATGTGGGAAGCAGCAGGCTAGAAGATGCAATGAGATGGATGTTAATGGGATCTCAGCTGAATGTTCAGCCTATTCTTCAACAGAAAGTTAGAAGTTTGGGAAGCAACTGTCATTGTCCACTTGTAAAGCACTACCAGATGTCTGTTCCTCTCAGGCCTTGGAGAAGTGCATGTCTTGTACACCTAAGGTTTTGATATGAGGTTTGTGAATCAGCAATTGTAGTCAGTCCTGCACTATAGAGTGTGCTAGCGAATCAGAAATGCCATGCTGGTTTATGTAAGCTCTACCATTGAAACAAAGCAGTAACATGCTGTTAGGCCATGAAACAGAAATAATTTTGACTGCTTAATCAAAACCTGACAAGTTCAAGAACCTGTTTCTTTTCAGACCTAATATTGTGCTGAGGACTTTTCGTGTAGATTTCTTTTAGCAGGTAACACAGCAGGAGCATCTAAAAATGTTCCATGCAACAGCGAGTGTATTAAGGAAATAAATGGCACGATCAAGTGGCTTCTGTATTTTTTTCTTGCTCATGGCTTTTCTGGCTCAGCTAACAAAGCCAATGTTATTGATATTGTTTTTGCATTACCATTCCTGCACAGGCCATTTTCTCTAATTTTTTAAGATTTCATAGCAGTTAATCTAACAGTATTTACCTCGGTGGAATTCCATTAAGATGTGTGTATGTGGTATCTGCATAATGATTAAAAGATGGGGCATATATATATGAGAGATGATGAGATGCGACTCTGTGGTAATGATACATGCTGTTCTTTTATCCTTAGCCACGCAGCATTACATGCTGCCTTTACAAAACAGTCTTGTCTTTGTCAAGCAGGAGGTGATCCAGAACCTCTTTTTTTAACCATTTGTCCTTTGCTGAAGCCATGTGAGGTGCCCCAGTGTCCTATTCTGGCACTCCTTACAATGCTCTGAACTTCTCCCACATCTTTAGGCTACAAAGAGAAGCACATGGGGCTACACAGTGTACATTTGTCTGTCAGATATGGCCCTATTTCTTAGGCATTCTTCCTGCTCATGCCTCTGATGTTTCTGTTTGCTTTTCTGTAATATTAGAAGAGAAAGACCTAGAGGATTGTAAGCTGCAAGAATATACATACTTACTGTATATATATACACATACTTACTGTACCTTAAACTTACAGAACTGTTTCTTCTGGGAATAATTAGATCCTCCACACATTGGAGATCCTTTTTGCAGATCCTGATAATCAGAACTATATCAATTCAATTAATGTCCAAGGAAAACAGCTGATATTTCTTCTATATTATCATTTGCATGGCCAGAAAGACCTTCATAGTTCTATAATACCTTCATGTGCTAATAGGGGTGATGGAAGATGTTTTTTTTTTCCCTTTGTCTAATTGAATGTCAGCACTATTGAGAACTGATGGCAACAGCTGTCAGAAAAAAAACATTTGTAGAATACAATAGCAAGTTTTACCAAGCCTGCAAAATCAGAAGCTATGCTACGTTACTAGGCTTTTGAAAAAGCATATCAGGAGTGATACAAAATCCATATCAGGGTTATGGCAGGTAGGAGGCCTGTCTGATGGACAGTGATTGTAGGAAATGATATAGCAATGGTCCAATTGAAAAATGCAAACTTTACGACTTAGTCCTTGGTCTACATAGCAGCATACAAGCTTTGCACCCCTGGAACAGCCTGAGTGTTAGTAATATGGAAAAACTGACTCATGACTGCCTGAGGTCCCAGAGCAAATTTTGGAATGAAACCTGTATTTGTTTAAGGATATATTTCTTGGCAGCATTAGAGGTACATTACCACAAATTCTCTGCTTTCAAGCTACTTTCCACTGTAACAATAAAAAGCTTCAGGTCAGAGATCATGCAGAACTTATTTTAAGGAAAAACTAATTAACTTCCATTTTAAAATTAATACCTATTAAATAGTCAGAGTTACATTTCTAGACTAAGATAGAAAAGCTCTTGCTAGGAAGCTTTCATTAGTTTAGAAAATTTGCAACAATTTATTGTTAGATCACACATCTGTAAGCAGCACAGATTGTGCTTGCATATGGGAGACTGTGTTGTGGAAAGCAGCAGCCTGGAAAAAGACTCAGCTGATTAAGGAGCAGTCAGTGTGATGTTATGGCCGAGGGGGGTAACATGCATAGGGAAAGTCTGACTGAAGGGGAGTACAGGTCTGGTATTGCTCCTCTGTTGCGAAGCAATGAGGCATAGGGAGCCAGGGTCCATTTTGTGGCCAAGAGTTCCAAGGAGATGCACTCTGTTAAGGACTTCATGAATTACATGGAGTGTAGTTCCAGTGAGGGTTGGATTTTTTTATTTATTTTCAGTGAGAACCATAATAAACTCACCTAGATTAGCCTATACAAGAGAAGTTTTAAGGACAACTTCATAACCGATTTTAAGAATTCCTATTGAGGGGAAGTCAGATCAGTTCAGAGTGAGAATATTCAATCCATTCTTAGTAGTGAGGATAAGTGAATATTGGAAATCAGATGGGGTAATGGAGGGGTATCTTTGGAAAATCTTGAGATCTGTATTATTGCAGGACTCTGTAAAAAAAGCCTTTTCTGGCCTCGCAGTATGAGTAATATAGCCTCCCCTCCCCACTTCAGCCCATTTCTATTAACAGTTTTGCTGTTGCTCTTTCTAAAGAAAAATTCTTTGCTTTCTGTTTTTCATATTCAGTAGCACTGAGTTGAAATTGAGTCATTGTTAAATTTAGACACTGATACTTTCTGCTTTTTGGATACTGGGACTTTCATCTTGTTTTCACAAAAGGCTTACTAATGTAAAGGTATTTAGGAAAAAAATCTCTGTGCAACATATTCCATGCTGAATGAGCATGTTTGTACATGGGGTAACACATCAAAAACATGTTTTCGTCATAAGAATCACAAATTTTAGAGGATATTTCTTCTTATTTGCTCCTTACATTTGAAGTCTTTTGGACGAATTGCATTTGCAACCATGAATATTTGAATTTGTTCCTAATAAAGTACAGCATAAAAGAATGGGGAATTCAAGAAAAACTGAAGGTCAAGTTAAGACTCTCTATTTTCCAGGGTATCAGTACTTTCTGTTCTGTTTCTCTTATGAAGTACTATGCAATCTGTCTACTTCAGCACCTTATTGTAGCCTGTGTAATCACTTAAGTATGGACAGGGAAGGTGTTTTGGTTTCAATGGCATTGTACAAAAAAAAAAAGAAGGAGCTTATGGCATTCACAGAAACAGGATTTCCCTAGAAGGCTTTACGTGAAAAGGTAATACAGCACTTCTGTCCTCAATCATCAGCCTTCTCTTCAACTTAGTAGTACTTGGCAGTCACATAATGCTTTGCATCACCCAAGCACTCTGGCAAAATTAGGTATCTTATTTAGTAGTTCAGGATATAACTACTTGCTAAGGAGGGAGTGCTGACAGCAATCATAAGAACGTGTGTTTCCAAATTAAAAAAAAAAAAAAAAGGAAAGATAAAGAAAAACTAGATGCCTAAATTTGTGCCCACAGTTTTAGAGGTCTCCTATTTTTCCATCTTTTACAGTGATTAGTTATCATGTTGATAAATGCCTTGGTACCTCTGAAGAAAAATAGACCATCAGTATGTGGTATTTCAGTGTGAGCTCCTAGGAGTATCACACCTGAAAAAGCAACAATAGCTTTTATTTAGCTACTAAAAGGGCAATAGTTTTTATTTCATTATTTCTCTTCTGCTTGTCTGGGTCATTCCATGACTTCTGCTACCTCTATCTGAAGTAATGTGGGCAAATAAGATCAATAGAAGTAACAGTTGATGCTCAGGGCCTAACATCTGTAATATGCACATTTCAGAGATTTTATATTATGACTTAACTGGTCCCATGACCTAAGTGCCCTTTACAGCTGGAGTGTGTTAAGTACACTCCCAGGAGTACATCTTCCAGTTTAGTTTCATCCAGAAGGAATCCAGGCCATGCACTCTGAGACCACTCTGGTACAAACCAAAGCACAGCAACTAGAGATAAAACAAAATTAGCTTCAAAACCTCACTCTTCCTCTAAACTGAAACACTAAGTAGGCACCCCTCTGGAACTTGGGTAGAATGTACTGTCTCTAACTCAACAGAAGATCCTGTACTGGCACACACTGAGGAGCCTGTATATCATTTTGAAACACTGGTTGGCTTGTTTTCAGTGGAAAAGAATATTCGTCTTTCATTACAGTTTGTAAGTGGCAACTAGAAATAGACGTGGGAGAGCTGGAATGGAAGACATTGATTTAATACAGTGTTTAAGCATGTACCATTCCTAGACCTCACATTATTTAGTTCTTTGATGAATCTGAGCCCCTGAAAGTTCATGTTTGAAAAGACTGGGGTATCTACAATAATATTTTCCTGTGGTAGCCCTCAAATATTGATTCCTACTGTGAATTTCACCATATGTCACCATATGGATACCAACATGGAGCTGCTAGACCAGTGTGCTGTCTGCAGCAGTGTTAAGCTTTCCACAGAGTAAGGCAGAGGCACCCACAGCAGTAGATGGCTGTCTAGCAGTCTGCCTCCAGCATGAGGTCTGTAGTCCTAATTTAAGTGAGAAAGAGATCTGATCTTGAACTAAAACATGATTAACACCTATTCCAGGGTGCTAACAATAGCAGGTCTAACTAACTTTGTGTACAAGCCAGATTTCAGTGATGAGTTTAAGGCCCCATCTCTAGCAGGAGCCACCAGGGGTCACTGAAATCTTAGACATCCGTCTAGACAAGAGCTGTTGGTCAGTGACCCATCTTGAGAATTCTCCAAACGTAGTCAGAAATGTGCATTTGAGGGACAACCTGCAAAAAAGAATGTATAATTACTGAAAATAAATATAGGCAGCCACCATAAAAAGAGAAGAGTAATTTAATGTTATTGTATGATAAAGTTCCCTTGAGTTATAGGAGGCTGGAAATCTCACAAGCTGTTCTTTTCTCATTGTTTTGTTTAAAAGCTGGTAAATATCCTGAGGCAGGGGGCTTCCATCCTTTCCAAATTTTTAGATTTGTTCACAGTTCAAAAGCCTGTAGCTTTGCGTGGTCTTATCCATACAAATGTTCAATCCCTTTTTGAGTCATGCTGAGCTCCTGGCTGTGTTGCTGCCTCATGAGGAGATGTTCTATAGGCCAAGCAGGAAAAACACATTTCCTTTTACTGGTTTTACATCTGCTGCTTTCTGTTTCCCCAGATGTCCCCCTGTTATGACAAAGTAATGGAGAAAGTACACACGAGTGTTCAATTTACCACCTGACTGCTCCTTGTTAGTTTTCATGTCTCTATTTTACACCTTCTTATTTATCTTCTCTTTATATTACAGTGAAATAGTCACATTTCTTTTTCCTTTTTTTTTTTTTTAACGTTTTTATTTTTTCTGTTCCTGAAAACCATTTCTTCTGAACAATCTTTTCTCTGTTGTATCATTTTTGCTTCAGGACAACCAGAACTCAGAACACAACTTCAGGTGAGGGACTTGCCTTCACTCAATCTGTCATACTTGCAGGTCATCATGATATAACACCACAGAAACTCCTAATCTCAGCTTTGATCTGCTGGCTCAAACAACCTTCATCTTCCTCTCAGGATGTTCTGTCAGTATGATCACTAGTTTTAGTATCTTCATCTCTTCACACAGCTCCAGACCTATAATTGTCTTCCTCAACCATACCCTCTTCATCTGCTGCCTTGTTTCCCCTATGGCTTTAATTAACCTCCCTGGTGTTCTCTGACCATTTTGTGCCTGACACATTTTATCAGAAAAGATCAAGAGCCAGAGATTTTAGCCCATCTCCCCATTACTACACATATATACTGTTACCTTCATCAACTGCTAGAATCACTCCACCACTTTTAGTCCCAGTTTGCATATCTAATATTTACTACTCCTCCCTCTTCTCCTAATTTTCTCCTCTATAACTCTTAATGGTAGCTTCTTTCCTAGCCAAGTCAAAGTCACTGCTCCTCTTCATACTTGAATACCTTTCTGCTTGTTTCTTTTTCCCCATCTTGCTTTTGCTGTTCTGTATTCAGAAAACCTGCTTTTTCCTTTGTATAAGCTGGGTGCCTGAAAGACAGCCACAGACAGGAGAAGATACCTCTCAAGCTCAGTGCCCATCCCTTTCTGATACTCTTTAAGCTCAGCTGCTCTGTGCTTATGACATTGACATCCCTTGTGCCCCACGGCTGATGAGAGAGAGGAATAAACTTTGCTGTTTGGAGAAAGGATATAGGGTTCAGAAAGCATTAGGAGCTGAAAAAGACACAAGAATATGTCTTTTAGTGTGTGTGAAAAACAATTTTCAAAAGCTCTTTTTGGCTAAATTTTCATTGGGATGTAAGCTCTTGCTCCACAAAATACCTTTACTGCAGGTCAAAGAAAATGTCACCACGATTTTTTTAACACAGATCAAATAATGTATTATTTCCCCCAGTTTCAGCCTTGGTGCAGGCAGAGCTGTTTCTGAAAGAGAGAACAGGTCAAGATCTATTATTAATAATAAAAAGAGGGACATACAGTGAAAAATATCAGCCAACCTGGATAGAGGAAAATGTAAAGCTCAGCCACAGTATGAAAACTATAATTCAGATGTTGAAGTGGAACAAAATTACAAACCCAAGTAAAATGCTTTTACATTCTCAGAGAAACATTTATTGAATGCAATTACTCAGCTTCAATGACATTATTCAGTTACTCTCCATGAAACACTTTAACATCACTTGAATTAAACTGAGAGATTTAAAGACTGCCTTTTGATACTTGTTTGTTAAAATCAATATGTTCCTGAGGCAAGTTTAGATTCTGAAGGAGCCAGCTCTTCCATTTGAAAAAAAAAGTCCATTAAACCCAGAACAAAATTACAACCACTTATTCTTCATTTTTTGTCATGATAAAACTTGATAGTGGCACCAACTCCTTGTTTCAAACTTTGTGGTAATGTCCAAATTTGTCATAAGCATTTGTGCAACGATAGGCTGTTTAAAAAGTTTCAGGTTTTATATAACGAATACTATAGATAGTACCCCTTTGGGTATATCATTAGTATATTGGAGGAAACAGTAAACTTCAGTCTGCAGAATGGGTTATGAGAACAAGTAGATTGTTTGCAAAGTCCTGTTCCTCAGAGACACTGTATTTCTTCTGTAACATAATAGGTTGATGTTTTTCAGGTGAAGGGAAGAATAATAAAATTCTGTGTAGTAAGAAACAGCTTGTATTCTTAGGACTGATTGGCATTTTCCATATACAATGCTTTGGTAATCATTTATATTCAGGGCTCACATTGTCCTGCAGAAGATGGTTCAGTAAATATCTATTGTGTGTTTTTGAGTAGATGTTGGAAAAGAGGTTGCTCAGGTTGAATGTTGATATCAACCTCGACTGATTTTGAATGCCTATACTCTAGAGATCTGTGTGTGAGATGATCCTCCTATGACAACTTTCTAATGAGTATTTGGGCTATTTTAGTAGCCTGTCTTAGAAGTCGCTATCTATTTCTCTTTATAGCACTTCTGATGTTCAGTGACTGCAAGTACAGATAGACATTCATAGATAGTCAGATGAATGGCCCCTTGGTGCTTTTCCTCTTTAAAGGCTCTAGTATCCCCTAATTTCATATATAGACCTGAAATTTGTATTGGAAAGGTCTGGCCTCCAAACCAAACGTGCCATTTGTCCTTTTTGAAAACCTGCCCAGATATAGGCCTTTCGGGAAAAAATGCAATTTATACATGCTGAGACTTGATATAGCTTCACAATTAAGACTTCTGAAAAGTCCTGTCCTCTTTACAGTCCTATACTGAAGGTTATTCAAGCAGGGGTTTTTTTCCCCTCTGGTTTTTTGTCGTTACAGACCCAGTGCTGCCTGAGTCCCTGTGCTGATAGTCTCTTACAGCTCTCCAAACTGACGATTGGCAAGCAAGAAGGGAGAATTTTTTTTCACTGAAATTAGAAGAGAATGAGGTATGGTTAGGAAGTGTACATCAGTGCAAGCTGCCTGGAGGTTGGCAGAGGCATGAAGAAAGGGAGGAAGGTCTGGAGTGGCCACTGAGCAAAGGTGGTAGGCTGGGAAAAGAGGCTTTCAAAGGACCCATCATACGTGGTGCAAATTAGAGTCAACAAAGCAGGAGGGGGGATCAAGATGAGAAGTGTGGGAATGGGAAGCGGATGGAAAGGGGCTTCAATCTTGATTCCTCCAGGTCAAAGATGAAGGGCAGAGATAGTCCTGGGATGAAAAAAAAAAAGAGGGACCAAGCTGCAGGCTGACTGCTTCCTAGCAGGGAGAGAAACAATTCCGAGGAATAGCACTGAGCCCTCAAACTTCCTCTTCTGTCACCAAGTATTTGTGAAGCTCCTTTGCAAAGTACCTCATTACCCTCCAGGGGTTCACAGCTGGAGCTATGATCTGTTGTAGCCCTCAGTTACTCTGGGTTCTGAAGTGGGGAAGACTGCAGTGGCAGCACTGCAGTCCTGTTGGCTCCTGGCAGAACAGTTGGGGCATCCTTCCTAAACTCATTTGCTTCCCATTATAATGTTTTCTGAGGAGTAAAGGCTTTTCCTTCTTCCCCCCTTTTAAGAAATAAAAATAAATTGCACAGAAGTAGGAAAATTACATCATTATTATCTTGTATCACTAAACATATGGCCTTTATACTTATGATCACAGTATAGTTTTCCTATGTAATTAATTCTCTCATATGTATTTATACCATTATTTTTGACTATCTGGTATATCACAGCTTAGTGCACTATTGCTTTAAAGGATGGAGTTAACATCTATTGTCCCTAGTAGTTCTTTACTGACAAAAAAAATGTAAAATATCAAGCAAAGATGATCATGCTTGCAACATGGAACTATATGAAGCTAGATCTTCGCCCTTGAGTCATCCAGAGCTTTAAGAAGAGATTTAAGAAATTATTTCCTTGGTTTTCATAATGTTAAGAAATCACTTAGTTGAAGATAGAGTTCTGCAAATGTGGAAAGAACCACAAAATGTGGTACATCTGACAGGCTCTTCCACCAAGATAATAGTGAACAGTGCTGCTGAACCTGCCAAAATGCTTAGTGCCTTAAGGCTGAGCTGCAGTTCTGACCATGTAGCTGTACATAGATATTCTCCTTGGAGGAGCTGGGCCTCTGTGACCCCTGAAGGCAGCGTGGGCTGTACCTCTGCACCCATTCCTGATAACATGCAAGAGATTTTATGGAATTGCTATGTGTACATATGCCATATGCTTTCTAGTGCCATAATGTTTAGGTTTGAGGTTTTTTTCTCTTCCTGTAAACTCTGTTCATGTGGGAGAAAAACAACCAACCAACCCAAAATGCAAAAAGGAGTGGAAGAATGAACATGCCCCTTAGGAGACCATGGCCTGATGAAAGCCTCGAGGACTTTGCATTCTGCTCTCACCCAGGTATCCTAAGGAGACTAGCTGTGAAGGATCCAGGGAAAATGCACCCTGTTTGTGAATGAATAGCAGCTCTTTCTACTTACAGCCACTTCAGTTCATTTTCCTACATAAGCACAAAAATAACCACTTTGGATCTTTAGTGAAGGAAGGGGGAGGAAAAAACCTTCCAGAATTAACTCAGAGAAAGAAAACCAGGTGTCATCTTTGCATTATATCCAAATGAGATGCAGCTGTTTAAATGTAAATATTAAACAAGAGAGAAGAATGCTTTAATTAGCCTTCAAAAGGAGACGGGGAAAACTATAAGAATGCACCTGACACTAAGCAGTGTGAGATAAACTCATTCCAGCTGTCACTGAACTGACTGTTTGAAGGCAGAGCAATGCTATTTTGTGCAAACAATGTAAAATGCTTAGGGAACTGCAATTAGCATCAACATGCATAGTGTAAGTGAATGCAGCCTGCTAGTGTTTACTTGGCTTTGAATTGCCCGGTTTGGAGTAAAAAAATAAAATTAGCTGTGCATTACACACTGGAGATTTTATTCCAGGCCTTTATGCTTTACTGAGGAAAAGGCACAGGAGAGTGAAAAGAAAAGCCATCAATCTGACTTTAAAAGAAGATATGATACTCAAAGGTCTTTTGGAGTTTTCTCCTTCATACTTGAACAATAAAAATGTACAGACTAGGTCAATAGAAAAATTTTCATATAAGCTGTCCATCACATAAATAAACCTGAAATGTTCCATGCAGTGTGTCAGCATCTTACCAGGTGGAAAAAACCACACAACTGTTTTTTTAAGAAGATGCACAAAGAGTAGAATCAAGGTTATTTAATATAATTAGAAACTCTAGTTTATGTCTTCATATATAAAGTAATACATTAGCAGTATATGTTACTGCTTGTATGCCAGTGTTTACAAGAAACAGAGATGTTAAAAAAAAAAATACTGCCCTAACCAATATGTTCTTGTTATAGGACAGTTTGTCCTCAGTAACGTTGACTTTAAGCCAAAATTTTGTATGATTTCTATACTCATGGGAATTCACCTCAGTACTTAAAGGTTTTCTTATCTGATCTCTCACCAGACTTGCTTTATTAAAGCTGACATTGCATGCAATGGAATGAAGCTGTACAGAAAAGTTCCTTGTTAATTTCTGCCCAATCTTCTTTAAATAAATATCACTTATGGAAAAATAAAATCCCAAAGGGACTAAATCTGCAAATTTCAGGATACCTAGTGATGAAAAAAAAAATTAATCCAAATCTTGAAACATTTTGAAAGGGTAAAAAGGTAAGCATGTCAATTGACTTTCCTGGTACAGTTTAAATCACTCATATCACCTATTTTGATTCAAAAAAGGTATATGCCTGACATTTTGATCAATTAGGTAAGGCTAAAGCCAAATCTTTTGAAGTTAGGGTCTTATGGCTGCAGAAGAGGAAGCAATAAACCTCCTGAGACAGGAGCATTGGCCAGATTAGCCCGTCTTTGCTTGCTTAGAATAACAGGGGTAAGATAGAATCAGAGAATCATAGAATAGTTAGGGTTTGAAAGGACCATAAGATCATCTAGTTCCAACCCCCCTGCCATGGGCAGGGACACCTCACACTAAACCATGACACCCAAGACTATGTCCAACCTGGCCTTGAACACTGCCAGAGATGGAGAATTCACAGCTTCCTGGGCAACCCACTCCAGTGCCTCGCCACCCTTACTCACCAGTAAAGAATTTCTTCCTCATATCCAATCTAAACTTCCCCTGGTTAAGTTTGAACTCATTACCCCTTGTCCTATCACTACAGTCCCTAATGAAGAGTCCCTCCCCAGTATCCTTTTAGGCACCCTTTGGGTACTGGAAGGCTGCTATGAGGTCTCCATGCAAGCCTTCTTTTCTCCAGGCTGAACAGCCCCAACTGTCTCAGCCTGTCTTCATACAGGAGGTGCTGCAGTGCCCTGATCATCCTCATGGCCCTCCTCTGGACTTGTTCCAACAGTTCCATGTCCTTCTTATGTTGAGGACACCAGAACTGTACACAGTACTCCAAGTGAGGTCTTACGAGGGCAGAGTAGAGGGGCAGGATCACCTCCCTTGACCTGTTGGTCACGCTCCTTTTGATGCAGCGCAGGATAGGGTTGGCTTTCTGGGTTGAGAGTGCACACTGAAGATGGCTCATGTTCATTTTCTCATCGACCAACACTCCCAAGTCCTTCTGCACAGGGCTGCTCTCAATCTCTTCTCTGCCCAACCTGTAGCTATGCCTGAGATTGCTCCTACCCAGGTAGAGGACCTTGAACTTGTCATAGTTAAACTTCATCAGGTTAGCATCAGCCCACCTCACAAGCATGTCAAGGTCCCTCTGGATGGTGTTCCTTCCCTCCAACTTATCATCCAAACCACACAGCTTGGTGCCATTGGCAAACTTGCTGAGGGCGCACTCAGTCCCACTGTCCATGTCACTGACAAAGATGTTGAACAAGACCAGTCCCAACACTGATCCCTGAGGGACACCACTCATTACTGGTCTCCAGCTGGACACTGAGCCATTGAGCACAGCTCTCTGCGTGCGGCCATCCAGCCAAATCTTTGTGTTAGCAAACAGATGCGACCTCAGGGAGGAATGACGAGCACAGAGCAATGCTGATCAGAAATAATGACAAAATTATACCGGTCTCCTGGACCATTCCAGCTCTCTACTTCACCCTACCTACTCATGAGGCACACTGCTATAGCTTGCAGCAGTACAGTTATGGACATATTTTTTTTTTCTTTGAAATCTGAAAAGCTCTCATACATACCGAGATAACAAAGTCTGGAATACAAAAAGTCGTAGCTTATTGTTTATTATCAGATATGTGTACATGATGGGAATGACAAGGCCAGGAACTTTCACTGCAGGACCCACAATTCAGTGCCACATCTACAGGAAACGTCCATTTATGAACACAGCAGCAATTAGAGTACGTGGTGACATTAACACTCTACTGCTGCTTGGTTTGCTGACTTACTGGACAGACAAGTGCTGCAAAGCATTTCTTCTCCTGTGAAACAGGGTGGCTTACTTGAGGGGAATGAACAGTTACATACATGAGACTCGATTATTCACATATTTGTATGCAAAATGGATCCTCAGCCAGCAGACTCATCATTTTGTCTGCATTATGTAAAGAAAAGTTTATATTAAGTGTTCATAATATTAGCAGATCCCCACATGAGGGAGCAATTGATAAAAGATATGTAACTTTAGTAGGTAAATACAACTAATACGCTAATAAAAGAAATAGAAAACTGGGGGATTTGAATGTATGCAATGTCTCTTGATTGGCATGGAAAAAAAGAGAATGCTGAGGGCAGGAAACCTTTAACCCTATTCCAAATTGTATCATGTTAGTAGTATGTAATATACTTGCAAATACTAGAGAGAAGAAACACTACGTCTAACATTGCCAACTTTCCATTAAAGACTGAAGGTGGGAGGGAATTTGGAAGCTGGTGTTTTGGGACATATAGGTGTTATTGGCAGAAGTAGGAATGTAAACGAGGTCTCCTGACTTCCTGCCAATTTACCATATGCTGCTGTTTTGGACAGCATGGACTTCAGCTAAGACAGATATTCCGGTGGAAAAAAAAAAAGGATTTGAACTGGAGCAAAAGGTACTATTAAACCAGAAACAACCACAGAAAGAATCAAAAGGTACTTAGGTTAAATAGCCAATAAGATGTTTACAACATAGCCACAGTGGAAGATCATATTGTCCATTCAGTCTGAAGATCTCAAAAAGACTGCAAAATCTTTTCCTGATGATGCAGCAGAAAGCAAGAAACTTCCTCATTCCCAAATTAAACCTAAAAACACTTTTGTTTGGGAATAACAGCAATTAGGATGGATTGCCTGAAAAGTATGTTATTCTTTTCCTTATTACCACAGATGAGTCACATTGCACTGACTGCATTGTCTTTCTGTATATTCGCTCTCCATAAGCTAAGAGATCTATGCTTACCTATTTTTAGTTTAAAAATGACACTCTAGTCCTTCATTATTTCTTTGTAATACCACCTTCAAAATGAAGGCATTCCCATTATTTTGTAGGATCAACCTCTAATTTGCCAACTGCTCATGCTGGTTAGCCACAGGAGTACCCTCCAAACTCCAAAACAAAGCTCAGCTGTCATGTTCACCCGGAGTATGCTTGGCCTGGCTTTCTGACAAGGAGGTCCCAGAGAGATGCTCATGGATTTTGCATTTCACCTAACCAGGATACGATGCCAAATTGTATTTAGTGACTCTTCAGAAGCTGCAAGTTTTCTACCATTTATGTACTGTCATATACAGACTCCCAGCAGGTAGGAAAGATTCTAGCTGTGCCACTGCAGGCCTGACCACTCTGGAAGGATGATATACACTGGTTGTAGTCTGTGCATCCATGACTGTAAAAATGATTCAGATTTGCACCTTGATGAGACTACAAGATTAAAATCATACTTTAAAAAGTGTCCAAATGCCCCTTATGTCCAGCCAATCCTATTTGAACACCCATCTTCTGAAGACCCCCTACAGGAAGACTACGACTGGGTCAATAGCTATGCATGACTTCTTTTTACCAGGAGGCCAAGCCACACATTGTCAGGACACTACTTACTGTGAAAGTTGGGTCAAATGGAAGCACAGATGGCCTAGGACAGCCAGCAGATTGCTGTTTGAGGACATTGAAGTGATTCCTCTGCTTCAAAGCTGATGGGAGACTGCTGCTATGCAAAAGACCTCTTCTAGCCCAGGCTCAGCTATAAGACCTTGGTCTTTATCAATAAACAAGTGCACAGGATAGCATGTCTCTGTATCGCTATGCCAACAGCTAGCTCTAACTCCTGCTGGCCGCCAGGAGCAATATATATACATATGCTCAGAATGTTCTGAATGGGAAAGCTCTGTCTGGGTAGACATACAGACACACATCTGCTGGCATATCTGTAGGCTCTCTTCAAAGAAAATGCATTCTGATCTGGAAGTGTGCCAAAAGATGTTAAAGAAAATGTGGGTGATCATGCTTGTGCAGCTGCACACCTTGCCCTGTGTGGGGCACAGTGACACCCCGGACAGGAGAATACTCACCTGGTCTAAGGAGAGATGAAGAAAGTAAAAAGGCAAAGATGATGTGATGCCAAAGAAGGGCTGCTGCCAATGACAACAGGAGGTGACAGGGAATACATGGGGCTAGTCAGTTGGCTAAAGAACCAAAACTGTCACCGAGCACAGAGGTGACTACGTCTTCAGACTATTGTCAACAAAGGGAGTTGTGGGGAGAAGAGGGCCTGGAGGGAAAGATGAGAGGTAAAACCAGTGAGAGCAGGCAAGGGCAGAAGAGTAACATCCAAGGGTAATGTTATCTCAACTAATGGTGTAATATGGCCTATTTTCAAGTTAAACTATTCACCCTCTGCTGGACTTTGAATGATAGACTTGTTTTAGAGGAAGGATTTCCTCCTATGGCAGACCAGGGACAGAGTGGTATTTCTACTTGAGGATCCAAAACCAGTTTGAACAACCCAGACAAAGGCCAGTGTGGTTATTGCTATGCCAAGTCTGGGATGCCAAAAGGTGCCTTTTCTTATAGGTCTGGATGAATGAAAGTGATTGTTATCAGAAAGTCTGTGGCAGATATAGTTCCTATGCAGCAAAATGGTAGCAGGCAGAATATTGCAGAAGAGCTGACATCCCCAAGGACATTTCATTTGGAGTGCATGTGTGAAGCAGAAATGAAGAACATCAGACAGTGTTGGGGGCAGCTCTTGAGGGTGACTGGGATTGGAGTGTAGATGTAGTTACTGATAATAGCAGGCTCTCTTCCAGAATATTCAGTGGTGCAATTTCTAAAATTACTACAGCTTTCCACAACATGATGCAGTCATCATTAGACTGCAGCCTGACAGCTGGGTTTATAAATCAGTGTTTCTCAGCAGCTATATAATACACTTAGTGGTGATTACTTCTGGCTCCATGGAGTAGTTCATGCTACTATTAAGTAACGTTGAACAGATGATTAATTATTATTATTTACATCCTTCTTTGATGAACTTAAGTCCTGTGCTGGCTGATAAATGATGCAGGGGATTATTACAAATACAACATAAAATGGAAAATATTATATTAATAATTTCTAATCCTATAAAGAAAAAACACTGATTAGCATTTAATAATGTGATGAACACTGAAAGACTACTACACAGCCCCTGCTCCCAAAATTGTGATGGTTTTCCTAAAGAGAGTCCCAAACTTGCCTCCATTCTGTGCTCCAGTGAATTGTGCTTCCAGCATTTTGTATGCCACAGTGGAAGAGAAGAAGGGTCCAAAATTAACCCTTTTGCATTTCATGAGGAATGAAGGAATTCTTATCCCAGTTGGCAACCAAAAAGCAGGCATCACTGGCCTCTTTCTAAACATGGTCTGCCAGCAACACATGTCTGAATACAAAGAGAACAGTCAATATTGCCCTAGGGATTACTGATGCTGTTGCTTTTAAGTAGGAAGTGTTTGTAGGTATTAGCTTAGGTGATAGGATGACAAAACTGTGGGTACACTTCCATACAGTAGAGATGTAGTGTGCTTTTTGGCTTTTGTAACTAATGTTTTCTTAAGGACTAAAAGTTCTGGTTTTGTCATGTTCCTGCAGAAGAATAGGTTTGGTGACTAGTGAGGATGTATGCATTGTGAAGGAGACTGTGCTAATGTTGAGTTGATGCATCCACATGTGTCAGGTAACGTGAGAATACTAGTTAGGCTTTGATGGTTGTATAATTGGTATTGAGAAGCTTTGTACAAATGTAATGAAAGTTACTTTTTATTTCATGTAACCAGAGGAGCTATTTTGGGGGTTTGATGGTGTTACTTTCTTTACCTCCTGCACAGAACTTGAAGTCTCTCCTACCTTTATTTTATTTAACTTTTTTTCTTGAAATGGCTTTCTTCTGTCATTGCCACCTACACACATGACTCTGCTGGTTCCATTGCCAGTGCTCTCTCATGCAGGTAGACTGAAAGAGAATGAATATATCATCCACTATTATACATTATTTGGCATACAGTTTCAAGTAATTTGTTTGTCAAAGGAACTAGTTTGCTTAGATTTTGGAGGGATGTTTATCTCATAAGGCCTCAATCATACAACCTAGACAACCCCAAATGCAATGAAGAGTCTGGTCTTCAGGTGATGAGAAATTGGGGTGAATGACAAAGAAAAAATGCCAACATTTCAAGATTTAAGTGAAGTTTTCACTAGAGCATTGACCACTGACATTTTTTGAATGACAGATTCTTGGACTTGGTAAACCAGATACTTTAGTAAGGACTGGCTGCATTTCAGGAAATAAGTTCATGATCCAGAATAAGTTTGTTTGATTGTTTTTATTTTTTTTCCTTTTTTTTGGTGGCAAAACTGTAAAATAAACTCTCCTCTCTGTACTGCATTTTGAGTTTTTTTAAGTAAATGAGGAACAAACTCATCTTCTCTGACATTACCCTTATGTGTAGATACAATTGTGATGTGTGGAAAAAGCTGTTAATGATGAGCCTACATCTTGCATAGTGCTTTTCATCTATTCTCAAAATGTTCTGAAAGTGAAGTCAGTACTATTATTCTCTTTGTACAAACTAAGGGAAATTGAGGCAAAATGCACAGAATTATTGTACTTCAAATTATCTAGTGAGCTATTAGACAAACTAGGAGTGGAAATAGATCCTCCATGAGTTACAGAAAAAAAAATAATTAAATTTAACTGTTGATAGTGTAGTGATAGTACCAGGGGGAATTGCTTTAAAATGGATGAGGGTAGATTTAGATTAGATATTAGGAAGAAATTCTTCACTGGTGGTGGTGAGACACTGGCACAGGTTGCCCAGAGAAGCTGTGGATGGCCCATCACTGGAAGTGTTCAATGCCAGGTTGGACAGGGCATTGAGCAACCTGGTCTAGTGGAAGGTTTCCCTGCCCATGGCAGGGGGGTCGGAACTAGATCATCCTTAAGGTCCCTTCCAACCCAAAACATTCTATCATGATTTTATGATTGTCATTCTTTCAGTCTTCCTTCAAACCCTGTAGAGGTGCTCACAAAACCCACATCTTTGACTTTAACTACATTGCAACCATGTTATGAGTTGTCGTGGTTTAAGCCCCACCATGCACACACACACACTGGTCCACTGTTACTCCCTACTGTGTTTTTGCTTGGTGCCTTCTTTTTGTCTTCTGTCCAGATATGTAAACACCTGCAGGCAGAGTCATCTTGCTCTGGTTTTGCACTGCACAGATATCCTGGTTTAGAAGCACAACTGAGTCATCGCGTGCTTGTCATGTCTTTGTCAATTCTAAGAAGCAAGCAGATTCCAAGCACAGGTGGTATATCTAGCTGCTGTGATACCCTCCCCACTTTGAAATTGGAGGAAAAAAGCCTTTGATGCATAAGTTTTAGTCTCACCAGGGCAATCTGTTCCATTTGAATAATACTCATCTATGTCTGAGTTACTTGCAGGTGCTCCATCCCTGGCGGTGTTCAAGGCCAGGTTGGACAGAGCCTTGGGTGACGTGGTTTAGTGTGAGGTGTCCCTGCCCATGGCAGGGGGGTTGGAACTATGTGATCTTAAGGTCCTTTCCAACCTAAACCATTCTATGATTCTATGATTCTATGCTAAACCAATGCCAAGAGAATGTGATGTCATGCAGATCTTTAATGGATGTTTTGTGGGTTCAAGGAATGCAAGGCTGCGCCTTTGCCAAAAAGAAGCTAATATTTACAGTGCTAGAAAGAGGAACTTAGAGACTGAGTCACAGATAATTAGCCTTATTAAGGTTGTTTCCCAGAAACACACTAACTTAATTTTTCTAACTAAACTCTATATCTTATTCTTGCCTGTGTTAGTAGCACCATGACTGTGTCACTAGAATAAGGAACTCACAACAAAGGCTTACCTTTGTCTACTTATTCTGCAAGCATCCTCCAGCAGATGTGACTTCTGTTATCTGCTTTAGGCTATTCTACGCATTTTCCAAACAAGCACAAGTATATGACTCCCATTAATTTATAGATAACTGTCAGGGCTGGGAACTCTTCCAACAGACCTTATTATAGATGTGTTTTATCAGTGGAGTTTAAATTAAAACAGCTGTAAAAGCACCAGGATTATTCTCTCTTGCATACAAAGATACAAGCATGTTCTGAACCAAGCTCAATAAAGACCCTAACTCAGAGGAGGTGTTGCAATTTACATTAACGTACATTATGGGAAAATGATAGTCCTGCTTCTGCCTGGTTTAGGATAGCCAAGTTCTATGCATCCTTTCAAGGATGAAAAATGCTACAGAAATACAACATTTTTTTTGGCACTTTGCATCAGTTTTCCACAGTGCTTTCTTGTCAGATTAAATGGCAAGATTTGATAACTGTAATGTGAAGTCTGTTGAAATAGTCTAGGTTGTTGTGCCTCCACTAAAATTTTAGCAGATAACACAAAAATGTATTGTCATGTAAAATCTCTCTCATACTAATTTAATCCAAAAGATCATTGGAGTCAGGAATGTGCAGTGCTCTACTTCAAAACACAAAAAGAAACCAAAACCCCAAACCAAAATATATTGAAAAAATAAAAGCAGAAAAAAAGAGACAAAGGGATTTTTGTGTATTGTTTTCTCGACCAAAATTTGTGAATTCAATCCTTTTGCCAGAAAAGAAAGATTAAAAGCTTCTGGAAGCTTCCTAAGCTCTCAGTCAAGTGCATGATACTGTTTTGTGCCCTGAAGGAAATTGTAGCCATTTGTTTAAGCAATGAAGTTTCCATCTGTTCTGTCTAGGTTTAAAGAAGCAGTATATTTTCAAAAACCTCAGGGCAATGTTTACTGAAAACATAAAATGTCCCTGAAGTGACATCACAGAAGCAAAATATACATGGCAAATTTTGAAGCTCACAATTGCAGGAAAATGCAGTTACAGTTTCATCCACATGCATAATTATATCTGTATATATAAATAAATAATAATCAGGGACAGAAGGAGCACCGGATTTACTTTAAAAATAAACGACCAATTTAATCTGACTTACCTGCTTAACAGAAAATCTATAAATAAAAAAAAACATTTTTACTTTGTGTGACAAGCAGAAACTAAATTAAACATCAACTTGCATGTACTTCATGAAATATTGAAATTATGTACAGCACTACATCTTTACTTAGCATATATGTATTGTGTATTCAGGCAATTTTCGAACAATACAGAAAGTCTCAAGATAAATAAATTCTTAAATGGGTTAATTGAGGGTAATTTTATTTATATTGTATGCCACCTACAGAAACATTAGTAACAAAAATCTAAGTGCAGCCTTTCAGTGTAAGGCATCTGACAACAGATAGCAAAATACTTCAGTAGTCTCCTCAGTTTTCAGAATTATTTGAGTGAAGTTCATTTCCCAATATAACTTTGCTTTCATTACACTAAGAATGATATAGATTCTAATATCCCATGGCAACAGAAATATAAAAAAATCCAATGTCTTCCCAAGTCTCAAGCATTTGGGGATCCATTAGGAGCTGTAGCTGAGGTGTGCATTTAGAGATTTGTCTTATCCTACCAAGTGGCTGTGTATCATGCTGCCCCATTTACTAGTAAAAAACAATGGCCCTCTTCTGAATGCAGAGACAGACTATCTATTTATTGTCAGACATATAATTTCACTAACTCAGGGTGTAATTCAACTGATCATAATATTGGGATGCCTGAATAGTAAGCCCCCGTTTCGCTTCTTTGATAAGGTGCTGAGGACTACCAGTATTTAACCATGACTATGATGACTGCGTGATAAATGGTCCTGATGTAATATGTGACATCTATAAAAATCACTAAGGAAATCAGATTAAGTGGAACATTGTACGGGAGCCAGAGGAAAAGCTGAAGAGACTGAATATGAAACTTAAAGTCATAGAGCTTTTGAAGAGGGTGTTCAGCTACCTTGATAACAATCACAAGGAAGAGATCAATTTCCCACAGTTCCTAATGGGAGTACCTATTTACTACTCTATGGTGAAAATTGAGAAAGGAAGGTGGAAGAACAGAAGATAGGGAGGGTGGGTGTACGTCTAAAGTAGCTAAGTCAGTGTTTAAAGTAGCCTGGAAAATGTGCATGAAGATCAATCATCATCACTGCATTTACTTACCTTAACAGCATGCAATTGCATCTTTTCACATGCCTGAACTCCGTCTGCTTCCTTTACTCACTCCTTCAGCCTCAGCATCAGTTGTGGTCCTGGCTGCTGCTTCTGCTTCCTTCTCTGGGGTCCCCTTCCTTCTTTGCTGGTTGCCTCTATGAGGCAATTAGGTTAAGCTGTTTTGCTAGATGCTTTTCTCTTTCCTCTCTCTCTCTCTTTTTCCTTTAAGAATAGGCTCATGGGAACAGAGGTTAGAGCTCTCTCCACCTTTTGCAATAGCCCTCCTGGCTCTTTCGCTCTCAGATGGGCAGCAGTGGGGCAGCCAGCCAGGCAGAGGGATGCTTTCCTGAGGGGAGCTGGAAATACGCAGTGAATCACTTGCTGTTTCCAAGCAGTGTTTCCCAGTTCTTTGATCTTCCACAGTCTAGACCATTTTAAACACTATTAAGTGCAGTTAGCATATATTGTGTATACACTAGAGGGAATATCCAGCACAGTTATAAAGTTGGCATGCAGCTTTAAGCTTAGCCATTATGCAAATCAGACTTGAAAAATTATGCTCAATCCCTAAACCTTACATCTGTTTATTGCTGATTTTGTGTATCCTATTGATCAGATATAAGTCCCTATGCTTACATATTCATATGCTTTGTGAGTGTGCCATGCTGTACCATTACCTAGTTTCTCAATAAATTTCATTAGCTCTAAAACAAAAGTAGTAGGAAAAGGCTAAAGAAACAGTACTTGAGACTCAATATTTTTTAACAAATTACTTTTCAAATCAAGATATTGTAGTCTCAGACCTTTGAAAGACTTTGTAGAAAGATGGTAGCAATGGAATTATATTCACATTTAAACTTGCAAGCAACTGTCATCCTTCTGCAGTTCCTTTGTATTACATATTTTCTGCCATAAAAGTTGCACGTTAGCCTATTTGGGGCTGTTTTGTGTGTGTGAGGGCTGGGTATGATTTCTTAAGTGGCAGTATTCTTACAAAGGGTATTGATTTTCAAATGTTTCCCATGCAATACTCAGCAACCTTTTTTCAGATGAACTATTTGATTTTACTGGTTCAGAAGTCATAGTTCATGTTGTGTTACAGCATCATAAATGAAAGCT
Organism: Myiopsitta monachus; assembly: GCA_017639245.1. Lineage (NCBI taxonomy): Eukaryota > Metazoa > Chordata > Aves > Psittaciformes > Psittacidae > Myiopsitta > Myiopsitta monachus. The sequence continues at coordinate 83,587,976 of CM029919.1, read as the reverse complement.
TCAATGAAGTTTCATTGGATTAAGCCCATAGTAACCATGAATAATTTAATATATAAATGTGTCTGCTCAGACAGTTAAAAATACCTCAGCTATATGGAAGCTGAGCCTTCCAGTACCCAAAGGGGGCCTACAAGAAATCTGGAGAGGGACTTTTTACAATGGCATGTAGTGATAGGAAAAGGGGGAAGAGCCTTAAGATGGAAGAGGGTAGATTTAGATTAGGTATTAGGAAGAAATTCTCCACTATGTGGGTGGTGAGACAGTGGAACAGAGAAGCTGTAGATGCCCCATCACCGGAAGTGTTCAAGGCCAGTTTGGATGGGGCTTTGAGCAACCTGCTCTACTGGAATGTCCCCCTGCCTATTGCAGGGGGATTGGAGCTAAATGATTTTTAAGGTCCCTTTGAGCCCAATTACAGAATTCTACAATTCTATGAATTTTGACTTAATTCACAGCCTATCCACCCTACCAGTCACTGTATTTTGTAAAGCCTTTCTTTTAACAATGATGAGATATCAAAGATGAAGCCATGGCAATATGAGATAACCCATCTATGCGAGAGAGATGTTTTTAGTGTTAATAAACATATGAAGAGAATAGAATCACAGATGACATTTGTTTTTTTCTTAAGGTAATACTGAAATTTTAAGCCCTTTTTTTTTGCTGTTTCTCCTTCAGTGTCTTCAGCAAGAATTCTGAGTATTTAAAACTAATTGCATTTGTCTGCATTTTAAAGCATGTAACTGTCTGGCAAATGTAGTGTTGTTCAATGCAAGTCTATTCTGCATGATAAAAAATGTTGCAGAGGTAACTCATTTAGGTAGCTAAATATATTCAGGTAACTGAACAACTCTTCAAGTGGGTGAGAAAAAAAATCCACAGCTAAATAATGCACCATGCAAGCTGCTACCTCTGAATGGCAGTGTGATGACTGAATGTTTGTCTGGAATTAGGTTGGGTATCTTTAATAAAGAGCTTATAGCAAACACATGTAGAGAGCTGGCTGCTTCATCCAAGGTATTACTTCACATCTAGGCAGTGAGCAAATCTTACAGTTTTTTTCTTGTCTAGTATATCAAGCATCTAGAATTTTTCTTTCTAAACACTTCAGACATCTCATGAAACTATATTTTGCCCTCTTGACTTGACTGTTGTACATTCTTTACTTGTTCTGAACTTGCTTCACGTTGTTGCTGAAAAGATAATTTTCTTTGTATGCCACTCAAAAAAGAAATAAAAATACAGGCCCCCAGGCAGTGAGCTCTTCCTCACATGTGCTTCCCGCTGTTAAATAAAAGCTATTTATCCCTATAGCCTTCTGTAGCCTGTTGCTGCTCCAGACATTTGTTTTAGCCTTCTGTAGCTGCTGTTGAATCATTGCTCTCATTCTTCCTGCTACTTCTCATTGATCAGTAATTGAATGTATTGTTATCAATGGCTTATTTTCCTGGGAAGTCCTTGTGTCTTCAGGAAGATCTTCAGGAAGAATATGTCCTAGGACCACCCCTGCTCACTACTTCAAGAAATTACTGACTCAGAGATATGCATAATGTTTGCATGATGTCAACCTAAAAGGTTTGTAAATTTTTGAAGGGCAGAGTCAGAATCCAAATAATATAAACTGGAAAATGTATAAAAAACAGCAAAATTTTGTTTCCTAAGGGCAAATAGAAAGCACTGGCCTTAAGATAGAGGAGATTCAAATATATCAGCCTAGTGCAAGGAATAACTGTTCTGCAAAAGTTCAAGGACTAGAGGAATAGAAGTCATCAGCATCATGTGTCACTGTGTGTATTGTCCAAATGTCACCAGGGCTGTATTAAGAGAACTGCTTTATTTAACATTCCAGCTCATTTCTTTCTTCAGTGAATGTTCACTTGTTCATTCAGCTGGCGTTGTCATCTCTTAGACTGCATAAATGGCCACAAAAACACCTCTGAGAAGAGTGTTGGAACTTTTAGCCAATGCTACAGCAAAGGTAATGTCAAAGATGGATTCAGGGTATGTAGCTCACTATGGTTTTGTCCCAGGGAAAATTCAGTGGATATTAGTAAAACTTCCTTTCGTCCCAAGAGCAAATTCCGTGGGTATTAGTAAAGAAGCACTACATATAATGTTTATTTCTTAAAATATTTAAAATACATAAATAAGAAGGTAGACAAAACTTAAAGTACACTTCTCCCCCCCCCCCCCCCCCCAACTCCAGAGTATCTGGAAATCTGCAGAAAGCCCATTGCAATTCTCTAGCTTAAGCTCCAGAAGATGTTCAAGTGCAACTCCATATCATTAAACGCGCGCTCTAATCCTAAACTTTAACTTTGTTTCTGTAGGGAATGTTTTAGCAGCTAACTCACCAGACTATTTGTTGCACAATAGAAGGCATTCTAACCCAAGGGGAGTTTTACAACGTGAATGCTTGATGCTCCTGGTAAAACTGAACTCCATTGCTACTACTGCGGTGTCGTGTTCTTTTGTTGATCTTTAGGTATTATTCCAGGATTTTTAGCTCTAGAGATGCTGAAGTTCTAGCTTTTTGACTGTCAGCCATAAAATGCTGTCACTGGCCAGGTCATAGTCTAATCACAAATACAGGATATTTTTTGAAATTAATTTATTTCTTTCATCATTCCTGATGTAAGTTTGGTGAGGGATGCCCTGGTCCTATAATGTAGCAGTAGATACTTAGTGCTTTCCTATAATACAGGGAAGTCAGCAAAACCAGCAGAAATATGCCAAAACTCCTGGGCAGTGTTTGTACACAACCAAGGAAGCATTTTGTGTCTTATTAACATGTAGCTCATGACTACCTTGCAAAGCATGGTGATTCTTTTAACACATTAAGATACTGCTATAGAGGCAGGAAAGGGGTGTCCACTCTTCAGCACAGTGGTGAAAGAATCTGAGACTTTGCATGCAGTGAAATCTTGCCTTCCCATTTTAGCTGTCCCCCACAAATTGTGAGCCTCTTTTACAAAGGACCCTCTTTGTCCCTTTTCATGCTTTCTCAAGGGAAATCATATTATCATAGAATAGTTAGGGTTGGAAAGGACCTGAAGATCATCTAGTTCCAACCCCCCTGCCATGGGCAGGGACACCTCACACTAAACCATGCCACACAAGGCTCTGTCCAACCTGGCCTTGAGCACCGCCAGGGATGGAGCATCCACAACTTCCGTGAGCAACCCACTCCAGCGCCTCACCACCCTTACAGTAAAGAACTTCTTCCTTATATCTAATCTAAACTTCCCCTGTTTAAGTTATAACCCGTTACCCCTTGTTCTATTACTACAGTCCCCAATGAAAAGTCCCTCTCCAGCGTCCCTATAAGAGTATAGGCCCCCTTCAGATTCTGGAAGGCTGCTATGAGGTCTCCACGCAGCCTTCTCTTCTCCAGGCTGAACAGCCCCAACTTTCTCAGCCTGCCAATATAACTGAACCTCAGCTGAGGCCATATGTGCCATTGAAAGCACCAAGAGGCTTGCTTGGTGCCATGCCAGCTACAGCAATGCTGTCTCAGTCTTTTTGAAAGAGGAAGCGCGTGTTGTTAGAGCTTACACAGTTAAATAAATGATCAATAAAAAATCACTTAAAGGCTCTTTTTACTATCTACAATACAAAAAGCCTTGTATTAAATCATATATTAAATTTAAGCTTACATAGAGTTCCCATTTATTATGGCAAATTTTGTGACAGATAGAGAAACATTTTTTCATCAGAGATTGCATTAACGCAATGTGTATGTTTTCAGTGACACTTTGCTTGTGTGGTTACTTGATGGATGGAAGACATATATTTACAGATGATGCATAACTACCCAACTTTCTACATATTTAACTGCCTGCAATGTCAAAATACAATTGTATTTTTTCACATATATTTTCACTGTGGTTCAAATAGAACTTTCCTCAGACCTGACAAAAAGCCTAGGATAAAGTCATAGCCCCTCATTTCCCTTACAAATGCCAATTCTCTCATACCCTCAGGAATCTCTTTTAAAGTCTAAGGCTGGGACTCAGTCCTATTGCTACTGCTGTGGGTGAGGAAAAGATACGCTTCTGTCCAGGTGGAGAGGGATCTCCCCTGTCCATTAAATATCTCTCAGGCATTTTCCAGTCTCTTAAGACCATTGTAAACTTTGGCCAAGACTTTCTGGTGCTGTGGTGGCACAAAAAAATATAGTAGCATTAAGAGCAAGATAATGCCAGTTTCAGTGCCTCCACACATCACCTCCCATAAAGGCTATCCATAGGGAGGTAATCACTTGAATCAGTGATCCTTATGTTGTTGTGGACCTCAAAGCTCATAATCAGTCACCCAAACTGCACCTAAAAATAAAGGGTGGGAGAGGGGGCTTTTTTCTAGAGTACACAGTACCAATTCCCACAGATAATAGTGAGAAATGCTCCAGAACTCCTACATCACTTCCACCTGGCCTGTGTGCATTTCTGAGCAACTTTGAGGGTCACTGTATATAAAAAATACTGCACTGGCTTAATGACGTATAGATTCATAAGTTCAGTCAATGTGATTCTTGCCTTAACCTGGTAATTGGTGCGTTGCATTCAAGGCAAAAAAAAAAAGCTCTTGGCAGGAAACAGGAAAATGTTCTCCTAATCAATTAGGCTGTGTGTTCATCAAAAACACCAGGGGACTCAGCTGCATCCTTGGGAAGGAATTCAAGTACCAAATTTTAGGTGACGTTTTAAAATGGCAGATACAACAGCTCACAAATCCTGTGCTCTCGGATTTACATAAATAAGTGGTTTTTAATTAAGAACTCCGTGAGAACGCTGATCTTGCCTGCATACAGTCACACGTACACAGCCAATATTTTTAAACTGTTGGAAAACAAGCAGAAGCACTGTTCTTGGCTGAAAGATTTAAGCTATTTCTGTCTGAGGTCTGAGTTATCACAGGTGTCAGCATGAGCTATGGTGAATGGTGGTGTAGCCATCCCCCTTTCCTTGACTTCTGTTGTCTGGCAGGTGATATGAAAGGAAAACTGATGACACAAGGCAGCATCTGACTGTGCAGAGAGGGTGGCATAGGGCAGCTGGGAAGTGAGATCAGCTATTAGATGCCTGTCGGTGAAAAAGACTCGGTTTACATTCAAAAGTATCACATCTGTCCAAGTGCAGCAGCTACTGTGTCCACCCTCATCATCTGCAGGGCAGCTGACATGGGTCACAAAAACTCTGATTTTTGCAATTCAGATCATAAGTCTCTCTTCCTCTTGACCAATGAAAAGATGGATTTAACTCAAAATGGATGTACTTTTGAAACTAATGTTGTTTTCTCTCTTATTGCATGAGTACAAGGTTTTTGTAAGCCATATCTTAAAAAAAACCCATATGCTAATACATATGGAAAAAAAAAAGACATAGAAAATCACTGATGAGAGAAGTCGAAGCATGTACATCCACAGTATCTCCTTAGCCTTGTGAGAGTGTTCTCTGATGTCTAGGTTTCTATGTTTTCTGCAGTTTCACTCACATGTCTGAAGCCTCAAGGTTTTTTCACCACAAAGCAACAATTATAGTATGACTTCCAGAAGGGGATTCTACCAATATAATTTGTCTTCCTTAGCTTTCTACCTTCCTTATTCACAAGTTTTTATTTTATTGTCTAAGTTTCATGACTGTTCTCATCTACCCTATCCCTTGAGTAAACTCTCAACTAAGTTATACATACTAACTGCTTTTAATCTTCCTTTGGTTTTATTTTCTTGAGGCTTCATGAGAGTGTTTAGGCAGTTGGCTTAGAAGGCTTAAAAAAAGAGAATATATTGCACTGTGTTCTGGCTTTTGATAGCTTTTGTTTTTAATGTTGATGGGTGGGGATTACCTACTGAAAACTGGATTGGCTTACGAGTTCATACTTACTTTGCTTAAGAGGTATTTTTTGCACTTATTTTGGATGTTTTGCTCGGCTCTGTTGAAGATGAAGCAAATGAACAAAACCTTTCAGTGATGTTTTTACCCTGGAGAAAGTAGGCATCTACAAGCAGGGCTTTTTTGAGCAAAAGACAGGGCTTGAAGGAAGCAGTTTTTTCACTGGTGAGAACTAACAGAAGTAATTAGAACAGGTAAACTATTGAATTTGCTCAAGAATATACAAAGTTGTTTAGGAGTGACCAGTATTGATAGGTAATAGTTGCAACTGCAGGCACAACAGGCAGCTGATTTATTTATTTTTTTAATAAAATGTTTAAATATAGAAAATGGATCAATTAAGTTGTCATGACAAGAGATGAAGAAAGAGAGCTCCTTCCTCCTACATCTGGAAGAAGAGGTTTAGGATTGTGAGAAGGGAGGCTGTTACCTTGTTGTATCTAGAGAAACAGCTTGTACAGACAAAAAAAGTTGCATCCAAAAATTTCCAAGTTTTATCAACAATTTCTTCTAGTGGTGAAAAATAACTCATACTCTGAATATATTAGCCAAAGCAAAAGCACAATATATGTTTTAGAAAAGTAACGTAGGAAGCATAAAGAAACAAACATAGCAAGTTACGCCCAGGGTGATAGTGCTTTGCTATGACTTTTGTCCACTAGCAGTGCTTCTTTCAGCTGTCCTTCACTGCCCTGCCAGCTTGACAGAGACACTGCTTTGACCTACTACAAAACATAAATATTCCAGTTAGCTACCAATGCACATATATTGATCAGTTGACTGCTGCCAGGATGGTGTGATCCAATTTAATTACATAGAAGCATATTAGAGAGGGCATGAATTTGGGTGTTTCTTCTGTCTTCCTGCTGGTTTTGCCGGGTGCATGAGAAATTATTTATAAATTGCTAAAAGGTGCAGGCAGAAATGAGCCCTCTAACATGCAGTAATAGTGGATTTTGGGAAAGTGGGTTCATGATCTCTCCCAAAACAGCCTCTTCCACTACCACTAACCAGCCCAGTATCTCACTGGGTAGATGAGCAATTGCTGTGACAGTATTTCTTATGTTCCTAAATGTGAGGCATCTGTATCTATCAAATGTGGTTGAAGTTGTCTGACAGCTTTAGAAGTTATGGGGACTGGGGGACAATTAACAGGAAAAGAGACAGTAAACGCTTCATTTCCTTGGAAACCAGGCAAAAATATTTCAACCCATTATCTCATTATGTATTATTTCTGAAAGATCGCCTTTACATTCTTTAAATATCAAATCTATACTGGTAAAAAACTCACAGTGTACAGGCTTTTCATAGATATTTTGGGATTATGTCTTTATTTGCTTGAGAAATACAAGAAAGCAAGAAGCTACAGATAAATATAGCAACCCTTTTTTACCTGTCTAATTTAAACAGTGCATTTCTCTGTTTAGCATGCCAGCTCCTGCCATTAAGGTAGAGCACAGCTGCTCAGCTCACATTCCAGATCACCATGTTTTCAGAGGAAAGGCAGGTTTGAAAGGGGTCACCTCTGACACTGCATGTTCCACTAGATCATTCTAGAAACCATCACTCGTGGATGGAAATTGTTAAGAGTCCTTGCAGTACATCAAGTCTCTAGTGCATACATTCTTCCTATGCAGCAGTTCCAGAGCATTTATTACATTAATTCCAAAAGGAATATTACTGCTTCAAAGAGACCATAGCAAGTAATTGGTTTTTAACCGTGCAGCATGTGCAGCCTCCTCCTACAGTTAGTGGTATCTCTGTGGAGGTACGCTGTGCTTCTGGTTAGATATCAGGATGGTTCTTTTTTTTTCCTCTTCCTTCCTGTGACATGAACAAGCTTTGTGTTTTATAGCAGTGACTGGTATTTTCATATGTTCTTCAGGACTCTTGTGAGCCTTAGTTCAGGTTTATCAGGGAATCTATTGAATACATTGAGGTTAATATTGATAAATCTAGACCTTTGATAATTTTATACAATTAGCTTTAGTAGAATATCTTCTTTTTATTCTTAGTACTTTAGGACTTAATTTGAAATACAGTAGATGTAATATAATCAAATCTGAGCTCTATTAACCTAGCTATATATATGTAACCCTCTCACTTTTAAAAAATGCTAAACGGATTTAATATTTTAATAATATTTGGATCTTGGGTGATTCTGTAAATTAAAAGCTGGCAGGTAGGTAATACCAATTTTAAAAAAGAATATTGATGTATAAAGATTCAGTGGTGAAAGGGAAACATTGAGAGAAGCTGGAAAAAAAAAAAACAGTACTTAAAAGTGATTAGTCTTTTCTGAAAGTTTATATTGATTGTCCTCTTTTTTTTTTTTCAGTCCAGAATTACAACTGGCCTTAGAAACAGCTCTTTGAAATATGCTTCAGAAGCTTTCAGAGTCGGTGTAATATCCAGCCCTCAGAGCAGAGGGAGTATGGCCAGTAGCTCAACCTAATAAATAATTGTAACCCTTATGATCTGAGCAGCTCAGCTTCTTATGTGCTATCCTATGGCTTTCACTACGTGCAAAAAAATGAATGACTTCACTAACACCAGAGATTTATCCTTGCTTATAGGGCCAGCGAAGATCATGGTTTCCCTTTCAGGAATGTTCATGTTAACAAGGTCTGAATATTTTTTGCACGAACCACCACAATGATAGAAATAAAGATATTTCATTGGTGGTGGTAGTCAGGGGCAGTCCTCTGCTCTTCAGTGTTTGCAAAAAAAGGTTAGGTACCTGTTTGGAAGAATAGCTGTGTCTCAGATTAAATGTAAGTGTCTGAGGAAAAATATCAGTAGCTGAGGTTTCTTAGAATGACCTGGACAGTCTAGTAGTCCCTGATAAACTTTACATTTCTGGACTGATGCAAAGGTCTTTTTTGAATTTAAACAAGTGACCACTTATAAGTGCATATATTTCGGTTCAGCAAGATGTATGTGCATAGCAGGCAGTTTGATCGAGGTACTGATGCTTCAAGTAACTATCTGAAATGTTTAACTTTAATGTCTTTGTCATTAAATGTACAGCCTGCCACTGTATGATTAACATGACATTTTGATATTTTAAATTCAAGTATCCTACACTAATTCAGTTATTGAACTGGTTTAACAAAGGAATTTTAGGCATTAAGAACAGAATATATAACAAAAATATTAAATCTTTATGATTCCTGTCAAAATGTTAAGCTGATCTTAAAGGCAGAGGGAGACTATTTATTTATCTAAAATACACTTTTAAAGTGACGTAAAAATCACAGGAGGAACACTAATATTGAATATTTAATAAAATTTTTTAATATTTAAATGACGTTATATATTTCCTGGTTTAAGGCAAAAAATTAGAGCTGTTCTAACATAAACTGAAAGTAAAATAGGTAAAATAAATAAATGAATAAATCAATTAAGACTCCCTATTCTAAATAGCTTATCATTACCAAATGTTTATTTAAAGACTAAAAACATTAAAATAAGATTATATAAAATTAACTTGCTGTTAATTATGAAATTCTTATTACTAGTTGTTCAACATCATTGATTATTTTGCAACTCTCAGCCTTGTATTGGGTGTGGTCACAGCTTCTTCTCAGACCAAAAAATTACAAAATCATCTCACTTGGAAAGCAAATTATTTGGTAGCAACAGTAATGTACAGAAATACTTTCTTCAATTTCTCATTTTGTTTTTGTTTTCATGGTTGTAAAAAGTTATGTTTCAGATGTTTGAATCTAAATAGACATTACAAAAGAAACAAAGTTGTCTCTCTGGCACATATATTTTGAATTGATCCTTTTTCTGGGTTTGTTTCTGTTCCTAGTTGTTAGGAGAGTCAGAATGCTTTGGATCTGTAGAACTTGAGCTAGAAAATGTAATGAAAAGAAGATTTATTATGAGAAAACCAGCATGCCATTCTTTCTTTCACTAGTAGACATCTTCTGAAGCATAAGACCACCTCTTTTCATGTCTTCGAGCTCATGAGCAGATCAGGCAACACATACAGGGCAGAAAAACTAACAAAAGCAAATATATATACGTGTATATGTATATGTATATATATGTGTATATGTATTTTTTAATATGTTTTCATGCATGTGAATGAAGTAATATTCTGGAATTTTTTTGTTGACTAAAATAAAATTTGTTAAGTCTTGCCTGTGGCTGCATATGAATATGCAAAGATCTACACTGCACCTTATTACATAGTTTGCCTTTTTATGTCGTCAAATTCTCTTAAATCCTTCAGTGCTCCAGCGCACAACACAATGCTTACAGGTAAAGGTATCAATCAGCTCTCTATTTCTTATCTCCCTCTTTCTGTAGAATCAAAGCATGAAATCTTTCCAACTGAAATTCGGGGAAATTCCCCATGACTGAAGACTGCACAGAGAGTGAGTGCTTTTGGCATCATGGAGCTGCTTGGGTGGACCCCAGCAGATGTCCTCAGTTCTGATGCCACTGTTGGTAGCTAAAGTCAGCTCCGGGTTGACTCCCAGCGGAGTCCCTCTCTCCTCTGGAGGTGCCCACTCTCATGCCAGCCCCCAGCCTAACTACCCTGGCAGGAATGCTGGGCTGGAGGATTGCATGAGGGACAGCTTTCCTCTCATGAACCAAGGGTGCAAAGGTGCTGGAGATGCAGGGCATGGAGTCTCTTTTTCACCACCTTCAGTGTGATGGATAAGGATCTCACTAAAAATTCCTTTCTTGATTGATTATATTAATGGTGTCCCCTGAATTATACTGTAAATGCACCTCTTCTCTAATGTGTAACAGGAGCAATTTCCCAGTGTTTTCTGACTGAGACGAAAATGCAGTGTGCTCATCTAAGAGTGATATGAGATGATACTTTTTTCGAAATCATCACCCAGAAAGAGTATGGGCAATGAAACATATTTCCCTCACAAGGAGAGAAGGAAGCTGAAAAATTATAGCAGGATAAAGAGAAAATTACAGCACATATATAGTTAATAAACATAATAAAGTTAATACGCGGTGAGAGAAAAAAATTGCAACCCTTTGATCTTTTAACAGATAGAATTTTTATTCTGTGAAATTTGAATATTTTGAAGATAGTATTTTCTAATTCACTCTTTCTTTAGCCCTTGGTAAGAAAATCTAAGATTTTCACACTGGGGAATACAATCTGGTTCGATTCACATGGCTCATAGCCCTTGTTAACCTTTATGTATTACTGAGTGCCATCTGTCCCTTCATGATGCTGTGATGAAGTCCATGTAGTCTGGGCATACCTGGAAACCAATGTCTAGTAGATGCCACAGAAAACTCACAGTGGTATTTTATAATGGGATATTTTACCTCAAAAAGGAAAGAATGATTTATGACAAAGGCTGGCATGTGGAAATCTTATTGTTGGTGATCGCAGAACAGCCATGCATGTGATGAGCAGGGAACATGCCACGTCCCCCTACTCAGACTGAGGCATCCTAATATAAATGACCTGAGGGCCAGAAAAGGATGCAGATATTGTGAGGAAGAGATTTTAGAATATTTTTCTCCTATTATTTCTTCTCCTAGAGAAACGATCTTCTGCTCCATGGTGGTTATGGATGCATATGAAAAATTGCAGCATATATTATTGAATGGAGATTTTTCTGCCACCATTTTCTTTAAAAAGTAAATGTCATCTCATTTTCACTTACACATGGGAAAGAAATCAGTGTTCTTAACTGAAAAATGCTTTGGAAACCAATACTGTATGGGATCCTTTACTGCAGGTACAGTATCTGAGCTAGATGCTCAGGTTACTTCTATGATCAAGAGTGGTAGACCTTTCCAGAAAGAAACTCCTCTCGATCCTACCCCCAACCAGAGGACCTGTCTCCACTGAACTGAAGGGGAGCTCAGCCTGCCGGCTTAGACCAGACGCCTAACTTCTAGGCAGTTAAAGTGAAGTGAGATAGTCCCACAGATAGTAGGTGGAATAAAAATGTCTGTGATGATAGAGATACCAAAGTTTTACAAAGAGATAGAAGCAGGCAGAGTGGGCTTGTGTAGGCAAGTATATCATTTATTCCAGATGGTGTTTTGCTTCAGAAAAAGCTGCAGATTCTCTTAAAGGCACTTCTGTGTCCCTCAAAGTAACATTTGAACAATTTGCAACTGATGTATTCATAAAATTTATAAAAGACATTGCTAACAGAAGAGTTGATCATGGATATTATGAAACACTGGTCTTGGCAGGACAGAAGATAAAGAAGAAATTGCTGTAGCTGAATTAATAAAGAGAGGACTCAGGAGCACAGGGCCAGCTGCAGTGAGGGACAGCAGCTGGGAGCCCCTGGAGGAAGCAGTTAAATATACTCACTGGCCGCAAATGCAGATGGTTCTGAGACCAGTCAACATTAAAAATACCCTCTAATGAACACACAGGACGTTCTTGAGAAAATCCCCAGTGTTTTGAGCACAGATTTCTGTACAAATTTTTCTATCAACATCTATGATAATTCCAGTCTCAAAAGTGTGTCCATTCGTAGAATGTGCCTGGGGAGCTTTTTAATATTTTTTCCTGTTTAAACAAAATTCCTTACCCAGAATCACAAAAAAGGAGTTTAAGAAGGCAAATAACACAACATTCACACACACGGATACAGTGATACACATACACAAACTCCCCAAAACTTTTGGCCAGCTGACATGTGATGTTCATTTAAAGTATTTCGTTCTCAGAAAATTAATATTGTGAACGCTTTGTGTTCAACTTCACTTCTGGGTTTCTGTTGTGGTTTAAGCCTCTCACACAGTTCACTCACTCACTCCCCTCTCTTTCGTCCCTCTGCTCCCAGAGGAATGGGAAGGAGAATTGAAAGAATGAAACAACTCCCACAGGTTGAGATAAGAACAGTCGAGTAACTAAAGTATAACACAAACCACTGCTGCTATCACCAATAGTAATAATAACAAGGGAAATACAAGGGAAGAGAATACAACTGCTCACCACCAGATACCAAGCCCAACCCAACAGTGCACCCCACCCTTCTGGATCTCTGCCCTCTGTTTTTACATCCTGGGCATGACATGCCTGTGGTATGGAATACCCCTTTGGCTAGTTTAGGTCAGGTGTCCTGTCTCTTCTTCCTCCCGGCTTCCCCTCCTCCCTGCAGAGCATGAGGCTCACAAAGTCCTTGGTCAGACCAAACATTTCAGCAGTAACTAACATCACTGTTATCAGCGCTGTTCCCAGACTGAAAGTCAAAACTATAGCATTGCACCAGCTACTAAGAAGGAGAAAAATGACTGCTACTGCTGAACCCAGGACAGTTTCGAATGTGGGTAAGAGACTGTTGGAAATACTAAATTACATCCTTCTCCTTCTCCTACTTCTTTTAAACAGTCCTTCATTTGTTAGTGCTTTGCAACCACTTACGCATGAAGATAACATACAGAAGACAAATCCAAGACAAACATTGCAATCCTGCTACATTTCCATCCAAATTAGAGCAGAAAATTAAACCAGGATGCCTCTTTCCTGACTGAAAAACGTAGGTAAGCATGCTGAAAATATTACTTGCAGAATTCAGTACTCACATATCAATGTGATTTCCCAGACAAAAAAAAAAAAAAAAAAAAAAGGCATTGTAGAGTCAAGTACAAGATTTTCTGTTAATAACATTAAGAAACCTGATCACAACAATGCTGTAATTATGCACAGAAATTGTGGATAAAGATTAAACATGCTAAATTAAGATTAGATGTGGTTTAAACTAAAACCCAAAGTATAGTAAGGACTAGGAACGCATAATCATTGTACCAAAACACATTGTGCAGCAGAATAGTTTGAAGATAATCCCAGATACAGCTTTTGTTTTGACTACGTGGCCTCTACAGCCTTAGCTATAGCGATAAATTGCCAGGCTGTGTTATGAGTATTTCAACTGAAATCTGAAGCACTCATTGACCTGCGTATGAGTCACTTCACTGCTTTTGCCAAAGTTTTTCTTCTCATTCTTCAGCTGTATTTTCTTACATTCCAGACTAACTTTGGATTAGACTTTTTCTTAGTTATTGGTACTGGCATTAGTGTAATAAAGGATATAAATAGCAAAACTATGCAATTTATCCACAAAATTACATAATTTCAGGCCAAAATAATACGCATATACTTCAGACTGTTTATTATTAAAATGTGAATAAAACTTTAGTTATCATCTTATCACAGTTTCTTTTTTAATAAGAATCAACAATAGAGTTTCTTTCTGTTATTTCTGGCAGATAAGGAACAAGTATAACTTGACTCCCTTACCCACAAAAGCACAACATGAGCAATACGCTTTTTGGTCTAACATTCCTAATGAGTTATGTGTGTGTTTGCTTCTACCAATGCAACCATGAAAAACACTGGGTTATGTCCTTTTCCTGGCTTTTCCAAACAAAAACAAAACAGAGCATTAAAGGTTCAGGGTGCTGTAGTATGGGTTTATTTGCCCTAGGAAGTGTATATCATGTACTGCTGTGAAGAGACATTGTTCTCTTCTCTTAAAAGACAAAAAAGGCAGAGATGATTCCACTGTAGCAGAGTTCTGAGGAGATACTTCAAACTCAATTTATAAAATCTTTACTGCTCAAAAGGTTACATAAAAATTGAAAAGGATGAAAGAACCACTATTTTAAATGGAAATAAAAGGAGTGTCATTGATACAAATAAGAGAATAAGCAATTTCTGAAACACAGTGATTCCATCCAAGTAAAGGTATTTTGATAGTTATAGGTAATAACAGGTAGTTTGCAACCACAGAGCCAGTCAGCTACATATTAAATTGATCAAAATAAACCTCTAACAGCCAGTTCTGTGTGTAACAATCAGAAAAGAAATAGAATTAAAGTACAGACAAATCTAATTAAGGCTGAAAGAAAAGAGAAGGCAGAATAGCATTAATAATGAAGTAAAATAAAAGCTAAATAAGCTGAGAAAGGTTGTGTTGCCCCTCAGTTTACATATTGCCCTCTTCTGTAAGGGAAAAATAAAGCAAAATGCATTAATAGCATTTTCTAGACTTACAGACAAGTTATAGATATTCATTAATCAATAATTCTATGGTAGTTGAGGGCTGAAAGCACTATGTAAGCGTAAATTTTATGCCACTAATCAAGTGGCTCAAATGAAACCTGTATATGCAGGCAGAAAAGCCATGTGGCATTGCAGAAAAGAGAAAGATTATATTTAACACAAGAGAATTACCAGAGAAAATGCAGAGCAGATGACAAGGAGTGGGAGAAAAGAATCTTTATGTAGAATATAAAGAAAAATTTTTTTCACACAGAAGATAGAAGAAAAGAATGAGCAATATTGATCTCACAGCCTGCTTACTGATAAGGTTTACTCACTAAACTGAGGTGCCCCAGTCAGAATCCTAAGCTGCGATACAGCCAGCCAAGCTGGCAGCTTTAAATTGTCAGTTACACATTGAAACTGTCCTTCTTAAATGACTGAGCCACGTGACTGTGAGCAGGCAGGAGTGAGTGTCTCTTCCAGAGGTGCAGGCCAATCTGCCAGGGTCCATTTAAAACTTGAATTGAAGCTTCATGCATGAGGTGGGAGGCTACTTTCCTTTGTTGTTTCCTAATTTATCATGGCCTAAAGGCCCCAAGTCTGCAGCCTGAAATTAAATAACGTGGTTACCCTCCTCTTAAATGACTAAGTACCTGTGTAGGTGTGGTGTGCAAACAGTCCTAGTTTTCCTTAGTGTTGGTGCCCTGTTTCAGACACAGATATCAGACCTTGGATTTAGGGCTGGCTGCAAAGTGAGACTTTCCATCACTGAGCGCCCATGTTGTAGCTCAACAGCAGAGACATAATTGCAGGATGCCCAGGTTCAAGTCCATGCTTGACCTTGACTGGCAGTCCCTGGCTTATAGACTTCAAATAATAGACTTGAGACTGTCTTTTCTGTAACATCAGGGAGTTCTTCACCTTCAATCTGAGCTAATATACTGAAATATGCATCACTCAATAAGGGATGTCAATATGTAGAAAAGGAATATCTGCATGAACTCAGACTTGTCAGTGAGGGAACGTGGAGAATAGCTGCGAACTGACATATCATTCTCTGTGACTTTCCAGACCAAAACATAGAGTTATGTATAGACAACACTTGTACTCCAAGAAAAACAGAATGCAAATGGCTGAACCTTCATGGATTTCCTCATTTCCAAATAATTATTTCTTTTCTTAAATTGGCTTGTCTTGGTATGGACTGCTGTTGGCAAGGACTTATTAAATCCCTGCGTGCGTTAGCTTAATCTCCACAGACAACAGAACTGCTTCAGTTTGACTGTTTCTGTGGCATGTTCCCATAAAAAGAATGTATGAGATTGTGAACGTGACAGTCTTTCAAGGCAAAGTCTATCTCATCAGTCAGGAAGAATTCTTCGTGGAATACTAGTCGAATGAGTGTATTTTTATTTTACAAGATTTTCGTTACAAAAGGAATTTGAATAATTTCATTTGAAAGCACAAATTGTCAAGTGATTTTTAAAATAGTTTCAGATTTTATTTTTTACTTTTTTGCTGTTGACTGTGCACTACAAGAAGTCTGAAAATAATTTTCCTCTACAGACTTCTTTCCCTTTTTCCTACATGACAAACTTTACTTCTTTTCCTCCTCTTGTTTCAATGCAAAGTGATTATGATGACTTATTTAAATGCAATGTTTCAAACCATTGTGCATAGCACTTTATATTGCCAAAATACTTTTGCTCTTAAAGCAGCCAAAATAAAAGCTTAATTTTAGTGCTAGGTGGTTGCTATGACTCCTAGAGGAGAATTACAAAATCAATGATTTTTCCACTGTTTGCATGAATCTAGTGCCCATTATTTGTATGGCTTTAGGCCAAAGCAGAGGAAGAAGAGAAGGGCTTGTCTCCCTTACATCCACCTGGAAACACCATGTTTAATTTTCTTGGTTTAATGTGGCAGTGGTAGCCAGATTTCTGGCTGTAGTATACCATTAGCCATGCCCAGTGAAGAACAGATAATGTGATGTTGTCATGCTGTTCTTGTCACTTGAGCTCCAGGTTTAGTCATGTTCATCTAGAAGCTGATAGTCTGCAATGGCGAATGATGAAATATAAGATTATTCATGACAATTTGGTCTCTGAAGAATCTGTGCAACACTTTCTGAGATTCCAGTTTGACAGTGTAACATGCTCAGCAGCAACACTTGGCTTTTCCTTGTTTTCTCTTTCCTTTTCCTCCTTCTCTTTTCCTTTTTCCTTATTTTTCCTTTCCCTTCCCTTCCCTTCCCTTCCCTTCCCTTCCCTTCCCTTCCCTTCCCTTCCCTTCCCTTCCCTTCCCTTCCCTTCCCTTCCCTTCCCTTCCCTTCCCTTCCCTTCCCTTCCCTTCCCTTCCCTTCTTTTCTCTTGAGGATATAAGCAAGCCCCCTAAACCTTCTGCATTATTGTTACTTAAATCTCCATCTTCATATTTTGACATAAAATGTTCAGCAATCTTGAAGGGGGGGGGGGGGGGGAAGGGAGGAGGAAGGGGGGAGAAGGGGTAAGTGTCTATTTTCCTATTTTTTTTAACACCAAGATGCTTTAAAGCCCTTGTATCCTGAGATGAACTGCACCTCTTCTGTTGAGTTCCAGTCAAGAAAATGTTGAAAGGTGTTGACAGCCCATAAGAGAAGGATGTAAAGGGAGAGGGAAATTTTTCTCTCATCGATCACTTGAAATGGGCATCATATCCAATAACTTTCTCAGTCTGCACTGAGAACATAGATTAAGCTAAAAGCAGTAACTGGAAACCATTTCAAAACATTTTTAAACAGATTTATCTTGAAACATTTTCCTTCATAGAACTCACAAATATATAAAATCCTAACTTTTCTCAAGAAACTCATTATTACTTTATAGGCAAAGACTGATAAGAGAGCTCTTTAATTGTTTTAATACATTCAGTAGATCTCACACTATTAGAGCTATTAGAGCAACGTAAATAGTATAAGAGTTTATAATTAATTCTAATGTACTTGAGATGTGTGGACCAAACAGCACAACTGCTGTCACTTTTGAACAACATTCGGTCAAAGGTATGTTTGTACTTTCAATTTATTTCCATCATCACTTACTTTGATTTAATAATTTTATACATTTATGCAGTGTCATAGAGTGACATGAAGATGTGTTAATTCATAGAGTCTGTTCCAAGTCTCTTAATTATCCAGTTTTATTGTTAATGTCTGAAATCAGCATAAATTCATCTAGTAGTATAAACCTGTAACATTCATTAATGCCCTCAAAATTACTTCTGATCTATAAATGTTTTCAGCTAGAAAAAACTTGGCTAATCTCTTTCCTTAAATCAAGGTCTAAAAATACATGTTTCATTAAAAGAAAACTTTTCAAAAAATTATGCCCTGGAGTATTCTTTTTTTGCAACATCCATAGCTCTTAGGACAATGCATTATACTCAGATCCATGCCCATGGGTTTTGGTTTAAAGATGTTGTAACCTTGATCCTCCCCATTATGATCTCAGTGACAGACCTTTGTGCCAGAAAAGAAATTATGCTGTCCAAATGACTCAGGGGTATACAGAATGACGTGTACAGCTGATGATGCATGACACCAAAACCCTACAAGCCAAGGCTTTTATTGTAGGACCTCATGCCCTGAAGAGAGAAAGAAAGAAGTCAGTGTGTTTTTCAGCTTTACTAGGTGTGGAATAATTAGGAAATGTAGAATTAAACTTATATTTGAAATGCAGTATTGTCCACACATAAGGGAAAAACAAACTTTCAGGGCCTCTCTGGGCGAGATGCAGCCACACCTGGCATGCCAGGAATGTGCACTTCACAGCGGTTCCCGTAACACAGACGGAGGGTAGAGCGAGGTGCAGATCTCGCAGTTACGCTTTGTCCTAACTTCAGCAAAAAGATGGGAACTAGGTGGTGCAAGAAACTGATAAGCTGCATACTTGCTACCCCGAGCCAGCGGCCTGTCATCTTTTGGCAGAATGCCGTCCTCTGTGTGAACTTTGCTTCATTATAATGTCATTATAATGCATTTGCATGCTAAAATACACACCCATCTCCAATGCGAACCCCCTCCAAAATGAGACCACCCCTCTCTGAGCATGCACTCTGAATTTTCAGGTGTCATATAACTTTAAAAGCAAAGCAAGAGAGATTTGCACCAATAATAATAAAGGTATGTATGACTAGAGTCACTCAAGCTCCACCTTGAAGGTGAAAATAATATAAAATGACCCAAGAGAGAGGGGGATATCGGGGAAGATACCATCGTGAACAAGTCAAGGAAGATAACATCAACAGACTCCTGGGACTGGTCGACGGGCTGGACCTCTCTTCCCCCCTATAGGGATGCCTGTAGGTAAGACTTGCACTGTATCCAGTGCTTCCCTGGGAAAACTTAGGATCTCTATAGAGTTTCTTTTACTACCACCTGTATATTTTAGAGCTATGCTGTGTTAACTTTATCAAGCGCTTGTATTCATATAACTATTATTAGCATGTGCTTTTGCAGACAGTATTTATCATCAGCAATCCATAAAGGACCTGTACCTGTTGCATCAATAATTGGTCACAAATTACAATAAACTGCACTGTATTCAGTAACCAAGCGTAATTTTCTCACTGAACGTGACCCCATCCCTTGGTGTGGCCGTGAGAGTTCATGAGCACGACTCTACTGGCAGTGTGGTGCACTATCAGTGAATCCGGTGCAGTGAAGTTCAAAATAGCGAACACGGCTGGACTGATAGCTGCCGCTGATTTTTCCCCTTTTAATGCAACACTAGGTTCCTATAAATGTTCCCTTAGATCTTTAGAAGTAATTTTGTTTTAAGAAACAAGAGGTCAATTCACCACTTTTCATCACCTTCATATATGCTATTTGATTTTGTTCCTGAGTCTGTTTCACCTTTTTTCCTTCTTCCCTGAGTGGAAGTTAAAAAAGAAAAAACAAACAAGCAGACAAACAAACCCCACCAAAATCGAAACCCCTAAGAGTTAACCAAGTGTTGCCCATTCTTCTAAACTATATCTAGCAGCTTTTCCATTCCCTCAGCTGCCTATTCCTTTGCTCCCCCATATCTAAGTTACCCTCCAATTTCAGCAGCTCATAAAAATACTTCTGGGTCCCACAGGGTATACTAAACTTATAAAGTTTCTCTTTTGTGTAAGCATCTGTTGGATTTTTGTCTTAGTCTCCATGCTCCATCACCAGAGAACCAGATAAAAGGCAATGCAATAGTAGTAGTAGTAGTACCGAAGGTCATTTTGGCAGAAAGCCCATGAAAGCTTAGCCGGTTAGGTGAGAATTTGTAAAATTTAAAAGAAGTGGGATTTATCACACAAAGCTGAACTAGTTGTAGCAATCCTGGTTTTCACGGCTTCTACATTTTCTCTGTGATTTTATCTGGCTTTATGGTCTCACTTCTCACTAGGCACTTATAACCACAGTAGGAAAAGGTACCACTTGTTGTCTTAGTTTCTTCCAGCATCGTTCCTAGCTCCCAGCTTTGCCATTAGGGGACATCACTTTTCAGTGTGGAAAGAAAGAGAATAATGAAGAATAGAAAAAACTTCATTTGTGTATTGTGTCTTCTTTTATTATGGATTTTTCAACTTCTTCCACATATTTATGTCTATTCTCATGCCGGTGTACAGGATTCTTGCAGAGTTAGATCAAGCAACAGAAAAAAATCACATGTCTTCGGCCACCACTGTTGTGGAAACACTGTCTTCAGTAAGGAAAAGATAAAACAAATACTGGCAAGGGAATTTATTGGTAGGGGAATCTTCCTGAACTGCACCAAACCTTTCTTCTACTTCAGACAGAAAAACTTTTACCTTTAAAACTGCCAGCTCTCCGAAGTAGGTTTATGGATTCAAAAGACTTTAATGACAGATAAAGGACATTTTTTCCTTGAGTTATTCCTCCCTCACTGAAATGGGCCAATTCCTTCCTGACTGAATAAAGCGGGGTACCTGAAGATTTGCAGAACTTCCACTAAAATCACTTTTTCAAGCGTAAGTCAACATCAAAGCATCATGGTTTTGAATTATTTACAGGATCGAAGAGTTTCTCAACATAATTCTGTTACACTGTTTTTCAGATGGGATGGAGTTCTGTGAAATCTCTGTTCTTTTTGTGCCGCTAATCTTGCCTCATGACTCAGAGGCTGAAAGCCCTAAATAATGTTCATAATACTCTGCAGTCTCTTTTCAGTCTTTGCAATGCCTTTCCTCTAATGAAACATATATTTTTCATGGCATATATGATTTGCAGGAGAGATCCCATGATTAGTTTTGATACTAAGCCTTCAGTCCATGCTTACTGACATTGAAAGTTATTCTTCTGATTGGTATCATAGAAAAAGATTTAGAAATACAGTCTTGGCATACATTATATGATCCATATTTAATAAAAAGCATAATTTTCAGAAACCACAGAATATTTGTTGTGCAAGCCTGATTGGTTCTCTGTGAAAGCTGTAAGGAATTCATGGCTTGATCAGTGTCACCTACTTTTGGGTCTCCGTATGTGAGCTTGCAAATAAAATCATAGAATTGCAGAATCATAGAATTGTTAGGGTCGGAAAGGACCTTAAGATCATCTAGTTCCAACCCGCCAGTAAACGCAGGGACACCTCACACTAGACAATGTCGCCCAAGGCTCTGTCCAACCTGGACTTGAGAACTGAATAGATGCCTAAGCTGTCCTTCTAGTGAACAAAGGTCATCCTCAACATAGGTGATTACTGCTATGTGAGATACCGAAAGACAATCTGTGCATGCTTGGCAAATGGGATGCATAACCTTGATGAGACACATAGCCTCCAAGGCAGCAACTGGAGGCTAGGCAGGATACCTACACTAACTACACTGGAGTGATCTTGATGAGAACATTGACATTTATCTGATATATAACCCTAAGATAGTTTACTCCCAAACTGATTCCCATCCGTCTACCTTTGGCTCTGTACAATCATTTGAGGGCAGCTTCAGAAGGCTGGTGTCTAGCTGCTCCTGAATCAAGGCATGAATCCTGTTGGTCCTGTGTGACATCTGCTAGATCAGGTACTCTAGATGTATTTCAGATAGCAATGTGTGACAATGGAGTCAAGCCCACCATATGTGTGTCTGGCAGTACAACGCACTCTGTGGGTCCAGCATCATTGATCTAACATCCATAAAAGATGCCTGCTGCTCTATTAAGGCACATGCAGAGAACAATCAAGCAAATGTTAAACTCTACGTATAAGTTAAAAAATAAATTTACTATTGCTGTGCATTTACTGTTACACATTACAGTGCAAAATAGTTCTAATCAATATGCTGAAAAGGTGATTATTAACTGCATTTTCTATGGGGATGTGATTTATAGATGCCAGTGAAGAAGGCAGAATTTTTCTGTGCTCCTAGTCACGTGTGCTGGCAGTAACTATTCTTTATATTTTGATAAGAGCCATGAAAAAACACCACACGAAAAATGAACACACAAGCACTCACACACATGCACACACACACAAGTGCCATCCAGCTGGGAATGGATCAGATTTTCTTTTACTTCATTCAGCAAAGTTTTCATTTGTATCTTCTCTTTTTTTTTTTTTTTTTATGACTCAAATTGTGTAAAGGAGTAACTGTGTAAGCAACAACAGCAACAGAAATAATTTTCATGGCACATGGACTTTCACGGAACATGGAACACATAAAAGGTAGCATACATTTTTAAAAGCATGTACAAAAGCAGTTATTTTTTTTATCTTGAGTTACTACTTGGCAATACTAAAGAAAAACTCAGTTTTTTCTAGAAGCTCTTTGAAAGAATAATTTTCCTTTTGCTCCTCTCTTTCTTTTTGAAGAGATTAAGGCAGCAAAAAGATTAGCTTTCTGCACTCACTAGTGAAATGCTCATAAAAAAGACTAAATATCTATTGACCCTATGATCTCAGAGCTGCAAATAGTCTGTACATAATAGAATTGCACTATAAAAGCTACTTTTGTAACAAAAAAACTCTTTAGGCGTATTTAAAGTATTTATATTAGTAGCTGCAGTTTAGGATAACAAATGTTCATATCTTCAGTAACGCTGGGCAAAATGGAAACATCTATTTGATTCCATAAAAGACATAATCAAAGGATATCTATCAGGTTACATTATCCAAAGGACTTTCTAAGCTCTTTAGGTCATGGAAGAAGTTCAGCCCTATGAACTTAAAGTGGATGGAGTCTCATAAGCACATGCTACCTAAGATCTGGAAGGAACCTAAGGAAGAGAAGTATTATTCAAGAAATCTGGACACCCATTTAGGGTTTGATGTCTCTTCTAAGGTACTTGTCTGGCTTTACTCTTTCCTCTAGACAAAGACAAGTTGTTAAATGAATCTTTGAATTTCTGTCTGGATGTGCTCACAGACACCTTGCTCTGTTGCAGACATTGTCATGGCAAGGCATTATGACTTTAAGGATGCCAGAACAACCCAGTATTTAAGGAACATCAGTGCACCCAGAAGGGCTGGCCACCAAGTTCATATCTGGACAGAATGGCTGGGACACCTCAAAAAGAGCTCTCAAGAGCTGGTGCCCTGTCTTAATTGTTCCCATAGGGATCCCAGCTGACGTGTGGGTCTACAAGATTTTAAAAATATTGGGCACTTGTTCCCAGCCAACTTCCAGCTGAATGATGGGTGGGATTTAAGTGAGACTATTCCTGAGCCTCATCATCCTAGAGCAGAATCTATAGCCCGGCTCTCCTTGGATCTTTTACACAGTTGCATGCGTAAACCAGAAACCAAACTTTCCCAAGCTATCAGCATAGCATCATTCACAAGCAGATGGACCCTATGCTGTAAGGTGCAAGATGTCAGCACAGAAGTGATGATCATGTCTTTGTCTCTGGAAAGAAGGGTCACTAATAATGTCCCATAATTCTGGGAAGATTCATATCTTTAGAACTTCATAAGCACGTCCACATTCATTGAGGCTGTTTAAGTTTCTAATTTTATAAGGGACACCTGTTTCCATTATTTGGTTTAGAAGAAAACAGGCTACTGCTCCTCTGCTTTCAGAAAATATGGGTAACTATGCACAGAATACAGCTAATTTGTTACATGGATTATATTGATTCTGCACCTTTAACAGATTAGCTT
Source organism: Myiopsitta monachus (assembly GCA_017639245.1). Lineage (NCBI taxonomy): Eukaryota > Metazoa > Chordata > Aves > Psittaciformes > Psittacidae > Myiopsitta > Myiopsitta monachus. Next base: position 83,563,953 of record CM029919.1, on the reverse strand, counting down.
AATTTGCTGAGCAATAAATTGTGGCTATTTCTACCCATAAAGATGAACAATTGGTTTCAGATCACCAGAGACTGCAGTGCTTTTGAAGGACCTATGCAGTATTTAAGCACTGATGTGCTGTTTAAAGTTCCTACAGTCCAGCACTGTTTGAACCCAAGCCTTAAAGTACAGTTATGCCTCCATTTTGTATGGAATGTTTTCAAGGTGCTTAACCTGAATGTCTCTTGCATGGCTGGAAGTGTGAGAAGTGTCTCAGTTCAAACACCTCTCATAGTTTACCTTTACAAAAACCATAGCAGTCACAGGAAAAAGGCCCAGAAGCTGAGAACTCTTCTCCCAGTGAGACTGTCCCTGTAAGTGGAAAGATAACTGATGCAGGTTCCTCCTTTCAGGTCTTTTCTCTCTAGCCTCATTCACCTGTTTCTGTGTGGAAGTCTGGCTTCATTATGGACAAAGAGCGGCCCCATGTCCTGTCCTGAGAAGATGACCATTTCAGGTGTTAACCTCTGATTCTCCCCTAGACATGAGAAACAATTCTTGGCCAATGCTTCATCAAAAATGATGTACTTCAACAAAAAAAGTTTTGGTTTACATGAACCAGCATTTTCGGGGGGGGGGGGGAAGTTTTGACTGAGATGATTCTTACCTCACTTTAATAACAATATTGTATAAATTACAGAGCCAAGGCCAAATACATGTCTGTATATTCTCTGGCTCTTTGTCCAATATACTCCTGGAAATCGGGTTTCCCACAGCTGTCTGTGAGATTGCTCCTGCTTTGCAAACCTCAGTCATTTTCAGCTCCTCATTGTAAAATTTATCTTTCCTTAATTTCATCCCATTATTTAATTTGTAACCATTACATAGGTTCATATCTAATGGTTAGAATGTCAATGCAATATCACACTGATAAGATTGACAGTATCAGGGCACATTAGCCCTTTCTGAATAACTTCCTCTACCCTTTGTGAATATTAATTTATGGATGATTGGGGATGTCAAGCTCTGCAGCGATGCCGCACAGCTACATCATGTTCTGACTCCTGGCCGGCTTGGCTTATTAAAGCCTTTTAAAAACTTGGCATCCACATGTATTGGGGCTGTGAATTGCTCTGTTGTAGCAAAACAATCTTTCTGTCAATTCTGTGGGTTTTAAAATGAGACTGGTCTGATCAGACCACTCACATATGGAGGCACACAGCTGGTTCTGTTGCTTTCAAGCCTCTAGAAATATGCCCACTGGGGCTTCATGGGGCTGAAAGAATAATGTTATCTCATGAAACAATTTTACCTTCTGAGGTAAGATGTATCAGCTGGTAGTGACAGCTCTGTAGAAACAACAGACATAAAATATGCTGCAATGATTTTCAGCATATTCATGTTTAATTTCAGTAGAGCTTAAATGCTATATCTTTTGAGGGAAGAAACCAACCAACGAACCAACCAAAAACTGAGGAATCAAAGAATTCCCCTTGTTTGTGAACCTTTTCAGGAAAATTGCTGTGGACTGATAAAAGGAGCTCAACTAGCACTTTAGTTACTGCAAATGTTCTTCCACTTTTTACTCTGCATGAATGACAGTTAATGTTGGATCTGCTCCTTGTTGCATTAATTACAGGATTATGATTTAAGCACAGTAGCTTTATTTTCTACTATTGTGGCCACAGTTTAGTCTGAGGTTATTTTCCAATGGAGTAGACATAGCGTGTGAGTGTGTATATGTGTACTGGCAAGATGTCCACAGTAGGGATATTAAGATTTCTTGTACATCTTAATTTACTAATGTCTCAGCTTTAGCTAAAATATTCCAAATCCTTAAGACGAGAATCTTTGTTCAGCACTTGGGAGCAGGGACTTGGTAGGCAGCTGAATGCTGATTGAATATGAAATATGAAAAGGGTATTAAAAAAAAATACCCCTAACATTACTTTAGCAGGAGGATCTGCTGCTACTCATGCTGCGCCCGTGTGAAGTGCCAACTGGTGATTCACATATTGTAAGACAGAGGATTTTTTGACCGAAGGTTATCTTGTTTTTTAGAGAGAAATGAACCTGTGGTCAGACTGTATGTGATTCTTGATCCTAGACAGAAAGACTTTGAACGGAAGTCACTGAAATGCATGCCATGGATATATAGCCCCCTACTCTTTGAGGAATAAAATGCTGACCTCATATTTACCTTACCTGTGCTTTTTCCACAACTGGTTTATCTTTGCTGGTTTGAGTTATCAGAGTATAGAATTGCATGTAGGATACAATGCAGACCCACGATGGCATAATAAATGTTTGTCTTCTTTACTCCCTTTGCTATTTAAGGATAAAGACAAGTTCCATAAATGAACACGTTATAGTGTGTAGTTCTACCAAAGAAAGAAGAAATGAGGAAAATTTCTCCCATCATTTAAAATGCTCTATACATTCTTCTATAGAAGTTATGGTTGTTTCTTCTTTTTTTTTTTTTTTTTTTTTTTCTCAAAACCTATTGAAAAAGCCGTAGACTGATATGACTAATCCCTCTGGGTCATCTAATTGTCTTAATTTCAGAGTAAAATTATACTGGTTTGATTAGTGATTCTCTGGGAATCTTTAACTTGAAGAATTGCCAGTATAATTCTCATCTTTTTCTGTTATCTTTTTAACCTCTGTCAATGAAATATTAACACAGTTTTCTGAGTACCCACAGGGTCTCTGGTATGCTGTAATGTATATAAGGGTTTTTTTCAGAAAACATGCATTATTTATTCCAAGAGTGGTGGAAGAGAGGCCATCTATTACTGTTTGAATTCTTAAAACTAATATATTGTCATCCAGTACACTGGAGAAATATTGGTAAACTTTATGCTACAATTCAGGGGCTATGCAGAGAAACTTGATTACTGCCTCATATCTAGGGCCCACATGCCAGGGTTTAGCTTATACATACTTCGAGCAATATCCCCCAAAGGAGGAGATTCTCACTGTCTGACTCCTGCAGAATGAATGGTTTGTTGTGAACCATTTTGACAGATCCCTCACTCAATCTCTTGTCTGTAGTAGTACAAGAAACATTTTGAAGTCTAATATGGAGATGGTAGGTAGACATTAATGAACTCATACACCACTATTTCAGAGAAGTGTGACAGCTTACAAACTACTTGCTTTCCACAGGAAGGTCTTCTTCCATGAAGCCAGAACCAGCATAGCTTCCCTGTCTCTGACACAGGTTTTGGCTTCCTCCTTGGTGTCCCAGAGACATTTATCCTGCAGCTGGTGTAGCCACCTTTTCTGTTGCTTTGGGTTGGGAGAAAGAAGCAGATTGTGACAGGGATCTGCCCAGAGGAGACTGCAGTGAAAAGCCAGTGGAAAGTCTTCAGGCACTCTTGCATCCCCGCATGCATGGAATAGCAAGTCTCTTCTTGATCTTAGAGCTCTCATTGTTGGTGTTTCAGGGCAGATTTAAGAGACTGCAGAATTTCTTTTTCATGAAGATGACAGATGAGTAGTGGCAAACAGGTTGTAATGGAAGAAAGACATGACAAATGATGTGGCTAACTTTGCTCATTACAACTCTCCTTAGCATCTAAAAAGTATAGTAATTCAGAGAGTGAATGTAATGTAGTTCCCAGTATATCAGTAGAAAAAGTACCTAAAAAAGCTACAGATCTGTCTGGAAAAGGACGATTCCACTTCCTGATAAGTTCTGAGGTTTCAGAACAAAAGGAATAAAGCTTAACAATCAAGCTCTCTATGCTTTTGTTTCATCATTCATCTGCCTATTTATGTTACCTTACTGATAGCTTTTGAGGTAATATGCCAGTTTAAAATAGAAGATTTAAGGTATCAAAACTGCGACATTACAGCATGCCAGATAATGGAAAGAGTCCTTAAACGTAACAGCAGTTAACACATCACTTTTCATCTACTTTGAAGGTCTAAAGGTCATATTGCTTTGCAACTACAGCATGCAGTATTAGCATGCATTAAACCAGTGAAAATATCTTTTGCCTCTTGTTTCATCCCAATGGCAGGAAAGGAAAAGATCAGGCAATGATGGTTGCAAGCACATAGAAACCCTGGCTGCATCAATTTGCAATTCAAGGAAAAATTTGTTTCTGGTTGTCCTGGGTTCAGCAGTAGCAGCCATCTTTCTCCTTAGTACCTGGTGCAGTTCTGTGATTTTGACTCTCAGCCTGGGAACAGTGCTGGTAACACTGATGGTTTTAGTTGCTGCTCAGTAATGTTTAGGTCTGACCAAGGACTTTCTGAGTCTCATGCTCTGCCAGGGAGGAGGGGAAGCTGGGAGGAAGAAGAAACCAAAGAGCTATTCCATACCACAGCACGTCACGCCAACTATATAAACTGGGGGCAGTCATTTGGAAGTGTTAGATCACTGCTGGGTCTGGCTGGGTATCGGATGGTGGGTGGTGAATGGTTGTATTCCCTTCCCTTGCTGTTTCCCTTGTCATTATTATTATTGATGGTAGCAGCAGTGGTTTGTGTTATACCTTAGTTACTGGACTGTTCTTATCTCAACCTGTGGGAGTTACATTCTTTCAATTATCCTCCCCATCCCCCCAGGAGCTGGGGAGAGAGGAAGGGCAGGGGGGAGGGAGCAAGCAAGCTACATGGCTGACTGGACTTAAACTACAACACTTGTGCATTAAAATGAAAAATTAATCCTTTTGGCTTTGGAATGCATACACACCTATATGACACGTTGTTGTGGTTTAAGTCCAGAACCACAGAGTTTTCTCACTCACTCACTTCCCCTCTCTTTCTTCCCCCAGTCTCAGGGGGATGCAGAGGAGAATCGAAAGAATGCAACTTCCACAGGTTGAGATAAGAACAGTTTAGTAACTAAAGTATAGCACAAATCACTACTGCTACCACCAGTAATAATACAAGAGAAATACAAAGAAAGAGAATACAACTGCTCACCAAGCCCAACCCAGCCAGGGCACCCCCCAATCCCCAAAAACCTGACCATGCCGTGCACCCCCAGTCCACCACCCCCTTCCGGGTCTCTGTCCTCCGTCTTCACATCCTGGACATGACGTGTTGTGGTATGGAATAACCTCTTTGGTCAGTTTGGGTCAGGTGTCCTGTCTCTGCTTTCCTCCTGGCTTCCCCTCCTCCCTGGCAGAGCATGAGGCTCAGAAAGTCCTTGGTCAGACCAAAACATTACTAAGCAGTAACTGAAAACACTGGTGTTTTCAGCGCTGTTCCCAGGCCCAAAATCAAAAACACAGCATTACACCAGCTACCAAGAAGAAGAAAAACGACTGCTCCTGCTGAACCCATGACACACGTGTTAATGAGTAAGAACAGAAGAGATGTATTGGATAATATCAAATATCCAGTTAGGAACAGTGAAGCTAGCACTCTGTTTCCAGCAGTGACCAGTGGCAGATGCCTAAGGTAAAATACTGGAAAGGGGCAGGATTTAGTGATTCTGACAGTGATGCAATAGTAGTTCATTACTGAACTACTACACATGGACAGCAGATTGCAGTTCTAGTATATTCTGACTGGCAAACTAGAAAACGGAAACTGCTGACTAAAATTTAGATGAGTGCCAACTGCACATTAAAGTTTTAGATGTAGAAACTTGCTTAGTAAAGCTAACACACATTTTTTACAGGACACATCCCTCTTATTGGTCTCTAAACAGCAGTTTACATAGTTCAAGATTGTGTCATTTCAAAGAATTAGCATTTAAAACATAAGAAAATGTTTTACTATCAGAGTGAGGCACATTCCTTTCTTCAGTGCTTGTACAGAACAACAGATTTTTTTATTAATTATTTACAAACCATTTACGAGCCAAGATTTGCAAACCTTGAATGGTTAGAAAATACCATTAAACAACTTCTTTTACATCCCTCTGATATTTTCACAGGAAGGATAGTACAGACAGACACATGCAAGGTGGGGTTTTTTTTTTTCTCATAATGTCCTTCAGTTCTTGTGAATTTGATCTAACTTCAGAATGAGAAGATTAGAGATTCACTGAAAAAAAAAATAGCAAACCCCCACAAAAAAAAACAAAACCGAAGAGGTTATTTTGCCTCTCTCCTTATCTGTACATTTACTAACTGGCAGAATATATCTGAAAGGCTGTTTGTTGTTGTTTGTTGGCTGTTTTGTGAAAACAAAGAGTGTAATCTTAACAAAAAGTAAATGCTGAATTTAATTTCAGGATTGATTGCATCTTGACAATATGCGCCAAAAGCTTTTGTCTCTTGAGCCACCATTATGTTCCAAGAGTGCAAGGTGCATGCAACTAGTTATTATTCCCTGTAGTGAGGAGATAGTCTGCAGAACATATGTCACTATCTGAGTTCCATTTACAGACTCTGTGAATCTCAAAGGTGTTTTTCAGAGGCACCAAAGCAGCACTGAGAAGAAACTTTGACACAACATAAGGAGTGATGCCTGCTCATTACCTCTGAACAGTCACGCATGTGTTACAGCAAATAAAGAAGAAAAGTATTCATATCCTGGTTTCCATTGAAAAATCAACCACCATTTCGTAGAATCATTGAAAAACTTAGACTGGAAAGGATTTCTGTGTCCTCCAAGCTCCTGTTCAAGGTCAGAATTGTTTCAAAATTAGGTAAGGTTGATAATGCGTTGGGCAAGTTTTGAACGCATCCAAGGATGGAGGTTCCCAAACATCTCTTAGAAGCTTATTCTAGCACTTAAGCCTTCTCTTTGTGAATATTTTTTCCACAAGTCCAATTTTTGTTGCTGTTATTTCTAACAGTTATCTCTTGTGGGGTTTTTTTTGTTGTTTTTTTGTTGTTGTTTTTTTTTTTTTTTTTTTTTTGCTTGGGCATCTCCTATAATTCCAGCTCTATCTCCCTTGTAGCTACCCTTCAGGTACTGGAAAGCTGCTGCTAGATTATTCCTCATGCAGATTTTTTTTTTGCATTTGATAGACACAATTTCCTCAGCATCTCTTTATGCCATGGAGTTGAGGCGCTCCAGGCCCCAAGTTATCTCCACACTTTGTTGGTCCTCCTTCTTAACTGTGGACACAATACTCTAGGTGTTGTCTCAGAAGTACCTAACAGAGGGAAATAATAACTTTCATTGCCCTGTTGCTTGCACTCTAGCCAATATAGTGCTGGATGTCATTGGCCTTCATTGCTGGTAAGGTACACGACTGTCTAAGCACCTGTTTACCAGGACTGCCTACTCTTTTTCTTTGAAGCTGCTTTTTAGCCAGTAAGTCTCCATTCTGAAATGTTGCACCTAATGGTTCCATTTCAGATGTAGGACTTAACATGTGCCTTTGAACTGAAGTTCCTGTCAGCACATTCTTTTGTCTTGTTGAGGGCCCTTTCATGGCAGCCCTTCCCTCTGGTGTATCAATTATTCTGTGCAGTTTAGTGTCTTGAAGACTTGGTGAGAATTTGCTTTGTCCAGCGGTCTAGTTCATCAGTGAAGGTGCTAAACACTACCAGCCCTTGAGGAGTGCCAGTCATAACTAGTAATCAGATACTGTTTGGGCTACCCTTTAAGCAATGGTCCACTGTATTTTACCCATTATGTAGGTTACGCATTCTGTCCACATTTTGGCAGGCTGTCTGCAAGCTTACAATGAAAGAATATGTCAAAAGCCTGGCTAGAGTCAAGATAAATGGTATCTACTGTTCTGCCCTTGTCTCCTAAGCCAGTTGCTTCATCTCAGAGATCTTCCCTTTGTAAATCCGTATGGGTTGTTTTGTATTACTTTTTGTCCTTTGAGTGGTTTAAATGGCTTCTATAAAGACTTGTTCCATGTTATTTCCAGGAATGATGTGAGACCATGGATTTTATGCCTGGAAAAAGGAAATTGTTTATTACATTCTTGCCTTCTGTGAATGGGCATGAAGTCTGCACTTTTCCAGTCATTAAGGACATCCCATAATCACTACAGCTTTTCGTAGGTGATAGAGATGAACTTTACAATGATGCCAACCAGAACCCTCAACTCTCTCAGATTCATCTTGTATCCCAAGCTCTTGCATGAATCTTGCTTATTTTCATGTAGTGCCAAATTCTGATTTCATTTATTATGATTCTCCAAACATTATGCAGTACTTCTGTCCCCTGGATTTCTCTAAGCCAAGTAAAACGGTATCTATATATCCCAGAGACTAACACTTGAAAATATAATTTTTTGCCTCTATTTCTTAAAAAATCATCCACTGAATCAGATAATAGTATTTACAGCATGATGATGTCAAATACTAGAGCATGACTATGCAGAAGTGCATTAGCCTAAGAAAATGCAAAGGATTTTCTTCTATCCTTATCCAGCACACACAGCCAGAGGAATGAACTTGTCTCATCTGACTTAAAAATAGATCAGCTTTATGCTTAACCATAGTCTACACACACAATTCCAAGAATAATTATTCTAATAAATCTACCCTTCATTAATAAGTGATGAAGGTTGCTTTCATATTACATGTGATACAACCCTTTCCTAAAAGTAAATACAACTTTTCCCTTCCCACTGCTATTTTGTATCTATGTTGCCAGTAAACTGTTTTGAAATTGTTACAGGATGCTGTTGATACAATTTGTAGATTTGTAGAATTGTCATGAGTTCAGCAGCAGCAGTCATTTTTTCTTCTTCTTGGTAGCTGATGCAGCGCTGTGTTTTTGATTTTGGGCCTGGGAACAGCGCTGATAACACCAGTGTTTTCAGTTACTGCTTGGTAATGTTTTGGTCTGACCAAGGACTTTCTGAGCCTCATGCTCTGCCAGGGAGGAGGGGAAGCCAGGAGGAAGCAGAGACAGGACACCTGACACAAACTGACCAAAGAGGTTATTCCATATCATAGCACATCATGTCCAGGATGTGAAGACGGAGGACAGAGACCCGGAAGGGGGTGGTGGTGGACTGGGGGGTTTGCTGCTGGGGGGTGCACTGGCTGGGTCAGGCTTAGCGAGCAGTTGTATTCTCTTTCTTTGTACTTCTCCTGTCATTATTATTACTGGTGGTAGCAGTAGTGATTTGTGTTATACTTTAGTTACTAAGCTGTTCTTATCTCAACCTGTGGAAGTTGCATTCTTTCGATTCTCCTCTGCATCCCCCTGGGACTGGGGGAAGAAAGAGAGAGGAGTGAGTGAGTGAGTGAGTGAGTGAGAAAACTTCGTGAGTTTTAGAGGCTTAAACCATGACAAGAATGAATGGAGGCAGGTTTTAACTGATCTATATGTCCTTGAATGTCTTTGTCTTTTTTTGTTATTGCTGTTGATTTTTACTCCTGTACTCTATAAGCAATTCCAAGTCCTATAGTCACTTGTAAATCTCACAGAAATACTTCATAAGTTCAATCAGAAAAGACAGATGCAAGGGAAAAAAAAAAAAAAAAGTCCTAAAAATTCCTAAAGTTCATTCCTCATTATCTGGAATGGATTTTTCTTTCTTTCTTTTTTTTTTTTTTTTTTTTCCCCTATTATTTTATTTAAGATGTTTTTAAAAATGGAGCAGCCATCATAGTTATTTAATAATCTAACATTTCTGCATCAGTGAGGTTTTCCTACTTTTCAGCCAATGATTATTTTTTTTTATTACTTCATTTACTTGTTACTAGGTCTGCCATATGAATCACTGAATAAACTGAGCTCCTCCTTAGAAACACACCTAGAGATGTCACTGCGTGTTAAATATTAATTGACTAAACTGACGTTAGACTGAACATAAGTACTTTTCTATAAATTCAGTCTATCTATCTATCTATCTATCTATCTCCTACTTTTTTCTCCCCCTTTTTTCTTTTTTTCCCCCAAATAGGCTATATGTATTAAGAGGTACTTAAGCAAGGACACTCAACAGTTTCTAGAGGGAGAAAAGTTCACAAATCAGGTGAACCACGAGGTTAATTTAAAGACTTACCGTCCTTCATATTTGAATGTGTATGTCTTGAAGCATCATAAGCACCATCAAAAAAGTTCTCTGCTAGCACCCTGTTTGCCAGTCTATGTACCTGCTTTTTACATTTTCCCCTGTTTTTGAAAGGAATGGTTTTTGACAGCCTACTCATCAGGATGATTAGCAGCTCATATGAAGCAGTAGCAAACCATCAGCTCTTAACTTTTATTAAGAAAATAAATTACCCTAGAAGATAGGTTAGCATATACTGATAGAAAACATCAATCATAGTTTGCTCAGGGGAAGACAAAGTAGACATGGGTGAAACATAGTGGAGTATTTTGTGATGAGGAGAAATGCATGTTGAAAAGATTTGTTTGATGCTTCTAGGAAGAGAAGAAAACTGATTATAGCTAGTAGTGAAGATATCTGAACTATGTGAGATTCACACCCTACTGCATCCAGAGGGAAAAAGAAGAAATGAAGAGGAGAAAAGTCAAGGTCCCACAAAATGCTGAGGCTGGAGTTCACACTATAAACCACTGTGAATTGTAATTGCAACCTAAGAGTCCAGTACACAGATCTTCCACTTGGTGAGGATTTCTGGAAAGAATGAGATGATTCAAATTGTTTCTGCTCTGAGTCTTTTCATATGCATTCCATCTGCCTCAACCCTGTCCATTTTACCAGGAGTAAAACAATCTTTTGTTTTCACATGTTTATTGTTCCAACAGGCAGTGAATTTGGTGGTTCTCCATTCTGACTTACTTGTTGCAAAAAACCCTGTGCTGGTGTCATGGGTCCAGCAGTAGCAGTCTTTTTTCTCCTTCTCGGTACCTGGTGCAATGCTGTGTTTTTGATTTTGGGCCTGGGAACAGCACTGATAACACCAGTGTTTTCAGTTACTGCTTGGTAATGTTTTGGTCTGGACCAAGGACTTTCTGAGCCTCATGCTCTGCCAGGGAGGAGGGGAAGCCGGGAGGAAGCAGATGCAGGACACCTGACCCAAAGTGGCCAATGAGGTGATTCCATACCACAGCATGTCATGCCCAGGATGTAAAACCAGAGAGCAGAGACCCAGAAGGGTTGAGGGTGTGCTGCTGGGGGGTGCACTGGCTGGGTCGGGCTTGGAGAGCAGTTGTATTCTCTTTCTTTGTACTTCTCTGTCATTATCATTATTGGTGGTAGCAGCAGTGATTTGTTTTATACTTTAGTACTATACTGTTCTTATCACAACCTGTGGAAGTTGAATTCTTTCAAATGTCCTCCCCACCCCCCTGGGACTGGGGGAAGAGAGAGCAGAGTGAGTGCGTGAGAGAGAACTTCGTGGTTCTGGACTTAAACCACGACAGCTGGATTTGCATTATCTATCAAGCTGTGGTGAGGACAGCAACCGCATGGGCCAAAAAGACTAAGGAAACTTGTATGTTCCCCACAGATCAGGACAGAGTCTGGATGGTGAGGCAATATTCATAAGAAGTTAGCTTTGCTGTCGCATTATAGATATACTCTGAATTTCATTTTCCAAGTATCAGTCTGGCAGCTGTCTGTACTATTAATGTCACCCAAGTCTTTGGAGATAAATATTATTGCCTCGTGCACTTTCATATGCAAAACTCATTTGGTATAAAATATCACGAGACATTCCACAGAATTAGATATATTAAAAGGTTCAGTGATCCTTGTGGAAAATTCCTAGTAAGACCCTGGGTTGTTAAAGATTTAATTTTATCAGTTATAAGGCTGTTTCATTTTTTATCTTGCTGGAAATGTTATTTTAGAAACAGAAAGGTTTATATACATCAAAGCTATGGTTCTACCTTTCCTAGTAAGATCATAAATGTCCTTTTTGTTTCCAGATGCCTTTCAAATAATCACAGTGTACTTTGCTTGCCTAGTGTTTATAAAATTGTGGATTGGAAACTTGATATTCAAAAAATTGCATCCAGAATGACAGGCTGGCTTTGAACATGTTTTGTTTCATCAGCGTTCAGTAAGAGTCAGGAAGGAGAAGTCTTTGCACAGACACAGACCAGGAGAATGGATAAAAGGAGAGCAATAGGAAAAGAAGGATTTTGTAGTGCAGTATGAATACAGACAGCGCTCAACTTCCTTTCTTGTCAAACAGAGTAGAATAAGAAATAATTGGCTTACTTTGTCTGAGAAAAAAAAGGCATTCAATGTCAAGAAATTCTCACAAGCCTAGGAATGGTTAGATAACGTAGGCAGTTGCTGTGGGATGCTGCAGAATCAATATTATTGGAAAAGTTCAAAGTACCATTTAACACTCTTCTATCTTTGATGGATCAGGAGAAACGAAACTGCTTCTGCCCATCTGGGGATTGAATGCTAATAACATCATTAGTTTTCAAATGCTAAGGATGGAAACAGTGTAATACAGATGAGCAATCTTTCCTCAGAAAACCTCTGAGTGCCCAATTTGTGGTCAGTGCCTGACCTAATGCACAGAGTTCCTGCCAAAATGCACTGAGCTCAGGGCAGTATGATGGAAAAGAGGCTAGAAGGTGAAGGATCAAACTACAAGTCACAATATGTAACAAAAGCAGCATGGGATATGGAGAAGAAAGAGAAAAGGGAAAACAAGAATGCATGACACAAGGCACTGTTGTTTTACTGGAGCTCATTTCTGGATCATTTGGCTTGTTCTTAAACACTTTTTATATTAATATGGTGCTATATCACATCTGAGAAGGGCTTATACAGCTTCTGGAAGTAGTGAATCTTGGAGAAAAATGTTGCATACTTGGGTAGGGATAGGGCTCACTCAAATGAAACAAGATAAAAAAGGTACAGGCAAGGCTATAGGAGAGATGAGAGAAAAAAGTTATGTCCAAAGAAGTGAAATCTTCAGGAATCCTTTCAAGTCCCAAATTCCTATGCCAAAAAAAACCACTGAAAGCTGTTCAGGGTGCAGCTGTACCACAAATGTGTTAAACAATATTAAACAATATTCTTGTCTGAACAAGGTGAAACTCATTTTAGGCAAAGACTACACAGCTGTCTGATGAAGTAAGGCCTTGACAAATACAAGCCTTTCCTAACTGAGATCAGCTGAACTAAAATTCCAGAAACATATTGCTGCTATTACATTACACTTTAAAAGAAATGCACTAGCAGTACTGAGAGCCGGTCTGTATCATCCTGAGTACAGACTGGACACTTCATATCACACATCACTTTCATGATCTTTTGAGAGAGATAGAAAACATGTTAGAAGAAGAGGATGAAGACAGGCTTTTGTGAACTGAGTCAGGCTTGGGAGAAAAACATTGTTCCAAACCCTTCATAACGCCTCATATCTCTTCTTTGATCCAGGCACAAATTCTTGATATTCTGTATGGGGTTTTGTACAGCTAATAGTCCACTTCCTCAATTGTAATTATTGCTGCCACTCTTTCTTTTTTTCTCAAGGTACAAAACTACTTAATAATTGACCTCTAGCTAATCTCTCCTATTTCTTTGAAACTCTGTTTGTAGATATACCTGAGCATTTCAGCATCCTGACAACCAGTTTATGAAGACAATCAGAATAAAATATTGAGAGTGGGCAATTTACTGTTAAAGAAAGCAAGCAAGCTACAGCATAAAATCTTGTTTTCCTGCCTGCTGGATATATCCCTTTATTTTGCCACATGCATATTCAGAAGACCATCCTAACCTAGGAGCATGACCTCTGCTTGTCCTTCACAGGCCAGGGGAAGAAGAGAAAGCTGTGCCCTCACCTTACACCACCCGTAATGCTGTCATCACTGAACTGAGGTTCCATGAATGCTGCTCCAGAGATTCAGCCAGTTCCTTTGCCAGCATCAGAAAGGATTACTTTTCCGTTTGCAGTATGGGCCAAATGCATTAATTCTTGTGTTCCTTCAAAGTGCTGAGGGATGGTAGAAACTGGAGAGAGGACATTGGAAGGATACTTCCAGTGCTACAAGGCAGAGCAAATTTTCTTTCGTGGCTCTGTCTGAGCAGCCTGACAAATCTATCACCATGCTGATGGCCAGATATAGAGTCGGTAAGAGGATTTTCTCAGATTAGATCAGAAAATTTTACCTATGTTTTGCCTTCCTCTTCTGAATTCATCATTGACTTCTTGTGAACACCTGTGCATACTGCCTTGATTTTTCAGTAGCACCTCATTCTGCCCTGCCACTTCTACAGGGCAAATTCCACATTGGCTTCCCCAGCAAGACATGCTTTGTTTGTTAGACTTGGAATAGGATAACCAATGTAAGAGTAGCTTCCCACAACAGCTGAAATGATGTGTCTGTGTGATTTCACTAATTCTTTCAGGCGTCTGTGAAAATGTATCAAAGAAAGTAATCCCACCCACAAAATTACCTAACAGAATAAATAGGCCATGCCCATTTACTTTAAAGTGAAGTTCTGATCTTGCTTACCGTGGTTTTAATTCTGCTCTCTGTGACAGTGAGCAGAATGACACTGCTGAGATATAGTTTTAGTTAGTGACAAATGAAATCCTCATAGTGTGCTGATCTCCCCTCATACTCTCAACTCCATTAAAATCACTGCCTATGCAGTTTTACCATTTCTGATTCCAGCAGGTAACTTCACAAACTTGGCACCACATATACTACAGAATTATTCCCTAATGGGAAATTGCATGGGATGGTGATAATTATCTAATCACTTTCATAAGTGTTAACTGGATTCCTGTTGTTACGTTTTAGAAGTTTTCCTATCTTCCTACTGCCCTTCCTATTATCCTCTCCTCAGTGCAGCCCTTAAATTATGAAACAACCTGCTGAAATGCATACTGTGATACAGATTTGAAAAGAATGGAACCGCTATGACATTCATTCTTTGTATCAGAATATAGTGTCTCCAAACTGCAAAAAACTCCAGACAGCAAAAATGAAAAAATTTCAAATAAGAACAATTTATGGCTCAGAAAATGTGAGAAATTTTCATGCAAAAGGATAAAAAGATCAAAACTAAAATGTACTTTTGCCCCTGATCAAAGATCTACATGCATGTTACCAAAAAAAAGGAAAAACATAAGCAAATGCACATATAGTAAGGAATTCAACTTTTCCCAGCTCAAACCATCTATTTAACATGCTATATTTTAATTTCATAGAATCATAGACTCATAGAATAGTTAGGGATGGAAAGGACTTTAAGATCATCTAGTTCCAACCCCCCTGCCATGGGCAGGGACACCTCACACTAAACCATGCCACCCAAGACTATGTCCAACCCGGCCTTGAACAGCACCAGCGATGGAGCATTCACAACTTCCCTGGGAAACCCATTCCAGTGCCTCATCACCCTCACAGTAAAGAACTTCTTCCTTATATCCAATCTAAATTTCCCCTGTTTAAGTTTGAACCCCCTACCCCTCATCCTATCACTAAAGTCCCTAATAAAGAGTCCTTCCCTGGCATCCCTATAGGCCCTCTTCAGATACTGGAAGGTTGCTATGATATCTCCACGCAGCCTTCTCTTCTCCAGGCTGAACAGCCCCAACTTTGTCAGCCTGTCTTCATACAGGAGGTGCTCCAGTCCTCTGATCATCCTCGTGGCCCTCCTCTGGACTTCTTCCAACAGTTCCATGTCCTTTTTATATTGAGGACACCAGAACTGCACACAATACTCCAAGTGAGGTCTCACGAGAGCAGAGTAGAGGGGCAGGATCACCTCCCTCGACCTGCTGGCCACGCTCCTCTTGATGCAGCCCAGGATACGGTTGGCTTTCTGGGCTGCAAGCGCACACTGCTGGCTCACATTCAGTTTCTCACTGACCAACACCCCCAAGTCCTTCTGCGCAGGGCTGCTCTGAATCTCTTCTCTGCCCAACCTGTAGCTGTGCCTGGGATTGCTCCCACCCAGCAGTAGGACCTTGCACTTGGCATGGTTAAACTTCATCAGGTTGGCATCAGTCCACCTCACAAGCGTGTCAATGTCTCTCTGGATGGCATTCCTTCCCTCCAACATATCAACCAAACCACACATCTTGGTGTCATCAGCAAACTTGCTGATTGAGCACTCAATCCCACTGACCATGTCACTGACAAAGATGTTGAACGAGAGAGGTCTCAACGCCAATCCCTGAGGGACACCACTCGTTACTGGTCTCCAGCTGGACATTGAGCCATTGGGCACAACACTCTTGCGTGCAGCCATCCAGCCAGTTCTTTATCCACCGAATGGTTCACCTATCAAATTGATGTCTCTCCAACTTAGAGACAAGGATGTCATGTGGGACAGTGTCAAACGCTTTGCACAAGTCCAGGTAGATGACATCAACTGCTCTACCCCATCTGTCATTTCCGTAGTCCCATCATGGAAGGTCACCAGATTGGTCAGGCAGGATTTCCCATTACTGAAGCCATGCTGGCTGTCACCAAGCACCTTGTTGTTTTTCATGTGCCTTAGCATGGTTTCCAGAAGAATCTGCTTCAAGATTTTGCCAGGCACAGAGGTGAGACTGACTGGCCTGTAGTTACCTGGGTCATCCATTTTCCCCTTCTTGAAAATGGGGTTATATTTCCCTTTTTCAAGTTGTTGGGAACTTCACCTGACTGCCATGATTTTTCAAATATGATGGACAGTGGCTTAGCAACTTCATTTGCCAGCTCCTTCAGGACCCTACGGATGGATTTCATCAGGCCCCATGGATTTGTGTATGTTCAAGTTGTTAAGATGGTCTTGAAGCAGGTCCTCAGCTACAGTGGGCCCAGGGTCTTCATTCTCACTGTTCCTGCATCTGCCTTCCAGACTTGGGTGGTGTGGTCAGATCATTTGCTAGTGAAGACTGAGGCAAAGAAGTCATTAAGAACCTCAGCCTTCTCCAAATCCAGGGTAGCCAGTTCTCCCAACAGCTTCTGGAGAGGGCCCACGTTGTCCCTAGCCTGCCTTTTATTTGCAATGTACCTATAGAATCCCTTCCTGTTATCCTTAACATCCCTAGCCAAGTTGAATTCTAAGTGGACCTTAGCTTTCCTAACCTGGTCCCTAGCTTCCCAGACAACATCCCTGTATTCTTCCCAGGCTGTCTGTCCTTGCTTCCACCTTTTATAAGCCTCTTTTTTCCTTTGAAGTTTCCTCAGCAGCTCCTTATCCATCCAAGGAAGTCTCCTGGCCCTCCTGCAGCACTTCCTTCTAGTTGGGATGCCACACTCCTGAGCTTGCAGCAGGTGATCCTTGAATATCAACCAACAGTCTTGGGCTCCCCTGCCCTCTAGGGCTATATCCCATGGAATCTTACTGAGCAGGTTCCTGAAGAGGCCAAAGTCTGCTCTCTTGAAGTCCAGGGCAGTGAGCTTGTTGCACGCTCTTCTGACTGTCCTGAGGATCTTGAATTCGTCCATCTCATGATTGCTGCAACCAAGGCTGCCCTGGAGCATCAGATTTCCAACCATCCCTTCCCTGTTGGTGAGGACGAGGTCAAGCATGACGCATCTCCTTGTTGGCTCCTCTATTACTTGCAGAAGGAAGTTGTCTTCCACACAAATGAGGAACCTCCTGGATTCCTTGTGCCGGCCATACCGTCCCTCCAACAGATATCAGGGTGGTTGCAGTCCTCCATGAGAACAAGGGCCTGTGAGCGTGAGGCTGTTCCTCTCTGTCTATAGAGTGCTTCATCCACCGAGTCCTCTTGGTCAGGCGGTCTGTAACAGATCCCCACAATAACGTCTCCCAACACTGTTGTCCTTTTAACCCTGACCTACCAACTCTCTATTGACTCATCACCTGTCCCCAGACAGCGTTCCATACTCTCCAGCCTATCCTTAACATAAAGAGCAACTCCCCCTCCCAGTCTGCCGGTCCTGTCTTTTCTAAAGAGCCTGCAACCTTCCATTCCAACACTCCAGTCATAGGAGCTATCCCACTATGTTTCTGTGATGCCTGTTATATCATACCCCCGTAGACATGCACACATCTCTAATTCCTCTTGTTTGTTCCCCTTGATATTGGCGTTTGTATAGAGGCATCTGAGCCGAGCTCCAATTGAAGCTGGCTCATTGGCTGGAGCAGCTGGAATATCTCTACATCGCTCCTGGCATTTATTATAGGTGCTGACAGCTGACTAGGTGTGTTGGGATGGAATGATGTACCCCTCCCCCAACCCATCTAGTTTAAAACATCCTTGACCAGTCTGTCAAGCCTCCTACCAAATCCACTCTTTGCCTTCATTGTCAGGTCCACCAGCCCCCAGTAGACCTCGCCTACTAAATTGAGTCACCTGTTCTAGAAACCCAAGCCCCTGAGTATGGCACCACCCTTCCAACCATTTATTAACCTGGCTAATCCTCCTAGCACTTTTTAGGTCCTGCCCTTTATCCTGGAGTATTGAGGAACAGACAATCTGAACTCCAGAACCCCTAACCACCTCTCCCAGGACTCTGTAGTCCTTCTTTATGTTCTCCGAGGTGCTGCTATCTATATCACTAGCACCCACATGAATCACTAGAAGTGGGTAATAGTCAGTGGGACTGACTAGAGCAGGCAGTCTCTCTGCAAAATCCCTGATCCGAGCCCCTGGTAGGCAATATACCTCCCCTGAGACTGGGTCAGGCTGATAGATGGGTGCCTCCATTCCTTTCAAAGCAGAGTCCCCTAGTACTATGACCCGCTGTTTTTTCTTGGCAGCACCAATAGAGATCTTCTTTACCAGTGCATCAGCTGGTTGTTCCTGGTGGGAGTGTGTTTCCTCATTAGCCCTCTGCAGGACAGCAAAGCGGTTCTGGGTGGGAACATCAGATTTAGGAGGAAGCCCCTTGCTTTTAATTGTCATTTTCCTCCTTTTTTTTTTTTTTTTTGTTACCAGTTCCCAGCTTCCTGGGTTTGTGGATGTGATAGCATACACAGTAAAACCTCATATATTATAACACCTAGTTTCTGTTTGTCTGCAGGTTTTGTCATTCCATTGAAGAAGTAGTCCATTCTGACAATAAAGATACACTTTTATTTCTTGTTTTCCTTTGTGAAATGAAGGTCCAAACAAGAGCTTCAGAGATAAAATAGAAGTACCCTAGGAAGATCCCTGATCTCACTCGTAGCCAAGTGACATCACTGGGTTCATGCAGCCTAGCTCCCTGTGTTTACTCTCCTCCTGACTTGACAGATCGTCTGGTTTTTGGCAGAAGGCCTGAAATTGTTCTCTTCCCCCCAAACACACTCCTTCCATCAAGGCAGTAATGGAATGCCTAGGTAAGCCTGGCAGCTGGGTAGACCTCTGTGTTTGATATCCCTACTGTTGAGAGGAACCTCTATCTCCCAAGGTAACTGCCTAGATTTTGAGGTCTGCAATTTCAGATTAAAACAATATCTAAATGATCACAGAAAAGTTGCATTGCTTGTGAATTGCATTCCACAATCTTAGAGAAATCTGTATCACACTTTCTTCTTAATAGTTAAGTCTTCTTCAAGCGCATTCTTTATAATTCTTGGCCATTCTTGCCATAGACATCTTAACCAATTTTGGCAGTATAGTAAATACTTCTATTTCTCTGCATATGACCAATGAAAAAGCCTCACTTGTACTAATAGAAGAAGGTATTTTTCTTTCCATTCCATCCATATTTCTCAATTTGCAGAGTAATTGGTATTGTAGTGGAAAGACAGTCACTTTCTATTGCAACAACTGGGCAGAAATCTTTGAATCAAAGAATGACTCCTTAGCTGCCCTTGAAAGGAAAATATATGCTTTTCACATCACACTTTCAGTTCACTATAAACCAGAAAGTTACAAGAGTCAGCTTGTCCGTATTTGACATTCCTCCTAAAGTTATTTTGTTTTTTCACTTAAATCTACTTAATAATTTATCTGTATAATCAAATCTGCACAATCTCCCCAGAACAAACAAATGACATAGTTTAGATAAGCAAAAGATGCTTAGTTTTTGAGGAAGAACAAAGCTTTTACAAACTCTTCCCGAGAGAACATCGTAACATTGGAGAGAGATCAAAGGAGAAAACCCAGTACAACACTATTAGATGGATTAAATTTTATATGTAATCTTGCAGTGGTATTGCTCAAGTTTCAGCATCAGAAGACTTTTTTGTGCATTGCCAAGAGAAAAAGAAAGTAACTGGCATGATTTGTTCAAGATATATTCCAAGGGCATAAATGAGGAGATGTGCAATTCAGAGCTTTCTGTGCACTTCTCAGCACTGTTATTCTCATGGTGTTATTCTCATGGTGTGAGAACTCGATCTAATACTCATTCGGGGGAGGCAGAGCTGCAGTCCTTAAGCAGAGCTGCTTTAAGTTCTTTCCTGGGGATTTTTATGACATGTTCTGCCCATAGGGATCTGAAGACATAGTTTATAGGAAAGTGTTTGTTTGGAAGAGTTATCTGTGCGTGTTCCCTCCTAACAGCTCTGCTTTCTTTTTTGCTCTTTGCTGGGCTCAGATTTGTTCACATTTGTAGATGTGGGAGGCAGACGTTCCCATTGCATTGACAGCATTCTTTTCCATGTTCTTTTATGATCCCTTTTAGGGGAAGAGATATGCTACCCTCCAAAGCTTCCTACCTGAGTGCTACATGTAACTTGAAACACCAGGAATTTTTGCTTTTCCAGTTTCTAGTTTAACTCTACCAGTGCATGTTAAGAATTTCTCCCCCATGAAAGTGTTTCATACTACTTTATTAAAGATTTAATAGCTACTGAGTTTATAGAGTGATAATTGCTGTATCACCTGTCTTAATGTCCTGTCTTATTCTGCCCGTATTTGCTCTGCTGTGTTTACAAAAAGAATGATAAAAACATTGTAAGTTCTGACAGGAGACACATTTATTTACTACAAGGGTATGTAAAATGTTTATTTTTATTGTTCTGTCCCAGTTTGATACATAAGGTTTTACATTATGCATTGGAATATGAATGTGCTCCTTGTTTTACTCGGCATGTGGGAGATTAATATCCGCAAAGAAAAGTGAAAATACAGGAGTAAAGCAGTGCCTCTGGGACATAGAAAAATATCAGATCAAAATTTAAAGCCTCCCTCTAAAAAATATTTCAGTGGGATATAAAAGACCACATGACAATATAAACAGAATATACCTGCTCTTGGATGGACATCTGTGATAAAAAATAGTTTCCTGGTTTCTGGAAGATAATAGCAAAAGTATATAATGTCTGCCATAAGGCATTATCATCTTTAATCACATTTCACAAACTATTATACCTGCACAAAGCAGTGTTTTCTAGTATTGTAAGCTATTTGGATATGTCTCACAAAAGTCTGTGTGTTACTGTACTCACTGAGAAGTATATGTGATGCCTGCAGTTGAGCAATTTGATATTCTTGGCACGAAAGAATTACTGAATGTCATGAGGAAGTGCTAAACAATAACATTGTTGCCATGGGTTTAATATTTTCATGTAATATCATTACAGTTCATCTTTATAATTGTGAGCTAACTGGAAAATGTAAACTAGGAAAAGTTGTCAAGTCTTATATCACATAAAACTTGCTCAACTAGCCTGCCGGGGGTATATACTGAAGCCCATTTTGAATTGGGATACCCACAAAATGTGATAAGAGTTTACAGTGAAAGAGTTAAGTAGTTCAGAAATTAGAAAAGAATCTAGAAATTTTATCTGGAAAGTCATTCTAAGGAAAGCATTAGCCTGTCAGTCTCCCTTGTTTTCATCTTGAAATTTCATTCTCAGATGAGTGCATTAAAACATAGCTTCTGTTAGAAATACACAATTTAATGCTGTAGATATTCAGATAACGGCAAGTGTATTTGACCTTAAAGAACTTATTGTTTCAATCCTCTTTTATTATAGAAGTCATCAACCTCCTTAATTTCAGCTCGGCAAATCACTACATAAATATATAGCAAGTTTTCTACTGAAACAGAAATGTGTTTTGAATTTTTGAAAAAGAGGCAGTATTTTCTTGATTAGGTTTAATGATATAATATGCAGAATCATGTATGCCAGCTGAATTCCAACTCTGAATCTACAGAAATGTAAAGTGGTGGTTTATATATTTTATATGCAAAACATCATATTAATATCGCATTAAGGCCATATATGCAACTATTATGAAAAGTCATACAGGGGCCAAAACGCATGAAAGTAATACACCTCTTTTCTTCAATATGTCTTACATTTTGCCTGGGTCTGTATTATATGCATTGATCTCTATTATTTTCTATAGAAAATAGTTAAATCTCTTCTAAATTTATTATCCGTAGATCAGAGGATATTGACATTTTGTGTTGCTAACATATATTGACTACGCCATCAAGCTTTGATACAGAAATTCAAGTCTCTGTGTCTCCCTACAAAGAGACACTTTGTCTCTCATGACAAAGAAGGCTATGGTGGTCTTATCTGTAAGTATCCAAAAATTCTGACTCAGACTATTAAAAGTCACAAGTCACATGGCCTAAAGCTATGATGCAAAACCCCCACATTTTTGGGGGTTGTATTTTATTTGTAATTTTGGACTTTTTTTGGAATACTTGAGTATTTTTTTCAAGTTTCTGGAATCATGGAGGTCAGAAAGCAAAGAAGAGAAAACGGGCTTTGGAGTGGGAGGACTAGAGATACAGCTGGCAGTGATGATTCAGTCCATATGCACATTATAATACTTGATGGGATAAAGAGGTTTCTCTGAAGATTTTTAGACAGAACCTGAACATGATCCAAAATTCTTGGAGATAGAATTAAATTCTGACCTTTAGTCATGGTATAGTAGGAAAAAAAAGGGATTTCAGAAAATCTCACAAGAAAAGATATAAAGGAAATATCCAGGAATCAGGGCCCAGAGAAGGTGACATGTAAAAGACTGAAAAAGACAGTACAAGCAAGTCTAGGACCTGCAATTCTTAGCAGACACTGAGCCACCAGAAGGTGATGCTGTTCCACTTATTCTGCACAAAAGAAGGACAATGTGGCAAAGACCTCATTGGAAAGACAGAAACATGAAATGAAGTTAAGAAATGGATACAAGTGGCACTGCTGCTGACTACAGCAGAACAATGCGTGTTCTGATTTCAGTCTCAGGTCCTATGTTTCTAACTGCAGTTTGGTGGATATCTTCAAAATGATGGATCATAGAATCACAGAATGGTTTCGGTTGGAAGGGACCTTAAAGATCATCTACTTCCAACCCCCTGCCATGGGCAGGGACACCTTCCACTAGACCAGGTTGCTCAAAGTTCTGTCCAGCCTGACCTTGAACTCTTCCAGGGATGGGCCAGCCACAAATTCTCTGGGCAACCTGTGCCAGTGTCTCACCACCCTCATAGCAAAGATTTTTTCCTAATATCTAATCTGAACCTACATTAAAATTCTGAGAAAAAACAAAACAAAACAAAACAAAAAAAAAAAAACAAAAAAAACAAAAAAAAAACAAACAAAAAAAAAAAAAACAGACAAAAAAAAAACCACACAAAAAAAAACAAACCAAAAAAAAACCACCAAGCATTGTGGATCAGTTTATAACTGCATCGAAGCTAGCATCCTGCTAGCACATTGTAGCCCAAGGAAAGACAGGTCATTCTAAGGACTGTTTAATTCCATCTGAAAGGAAATACCTAAAAGGATTAATTGTGCCCTACAAGTGCCTCTTGTCTATATTGACAAATGATAATTAGCTCAGGTGTAGATGTCTGTGCCTACCTCTGTGGTTGCTTTCTACTTAGAGAAAGGGCCAGGTTCTTAACAATTTCCTTATACTTTATTTATTTATTTAATTTCCAAGACAAAATTTGTACAGTATCAGCATCATAGAATCATAGAATAGTTAGGGTTGGAAAGGACCTTAAGATCATCTAGTTACAATCCCCCTGCCATGGGCAGGGACACCTCACACTAAACCAAGTCACCCGTGTCATCTGCTTTGCTCCTGCGAAATCAGTCTAACCTTGTTCCAGATCCTTCGGAACTTAAGAGAACTGAAATTCTCAGGACAAAGTCCTTCGCCACTGACCCTCACTTTACTTAAAACTGAAAAGAGAGCTGACAAGATTATTTTTAAGGCCAATTCTTTCACCTTTTCCCCCAAAAAATTCCAACTCAGCATCATGCTACGGTCCTAAAACTTCGAGGAACAGTTTTCAACAGCTATTTACCAGTATGTGCTGTGTGGCAGCGGCTGCCAGCAGTGACCCTCTATGTTCACAAGAATCTTTTTGCAATCTCAGGAACAATATTCACACCTAAAACTCAACACAGTTTGGTGCTGGGATATAACCAGTTTCCAGTGACAAATATAACCAGACTATAATCCCCAAAGAAGCACAGAAACCCACCTTTTTCATCAGAATGCCTTTGCTTTAAGGAATCACTTTAACCTGTCTTCTCAAGAACTGATAACCTGGGGGAAGGGGTATATTTGTGTCCTCCTACCTACAGGTCCATGGCACCTGCCTGCAAAGTTTGTCAAGCCTTGCCATGAGCTGGACAGAGGAGTGGAAGAACCTGATGCCTCAGCTGCAGGAGCTGACCATGAACACCCCAAGCAGAATGAGACAGAGGAAGAGAAAAACTAATGACTGCAAAACATCACTTGGGGGCAACTGAAAAGTAACAGCTTGAATATGTGTGCTTGTAAAGTAACTATTATTAGAGGCTGTGATTTTGTGTATAAAACCACCTGCATTTACTAGCCAGTTGCTAATAAGAAACTACACCTTGTATTGTATAGCATGCTCCTACACCCTGTAATAGTTACTCTGCTAATGTAAACCTGTATGTGCTTTGCCATAGCAGTGATTTGTTACTGGATGAAGCAGGTGAAACTCTGCATTGACAACGAGGTGCAAGGACTGGGGTTGGCCAAATGCCTCCTACCACACTCAAGGGCAAGACTGGGGTGGCCTCTGTGTTTGCCACCAAGAAGAACCTTTAGCACCGCTGTTGGCTTCTCATCAGTAGATGATAGGCTGCTCTGAATCTGGAAATCATCCTGGGATATACCTCACATAGGTACAGCAGGGCTATTTCACTACATGTCACATCTTATTTTAAAGTTTATTATGAAAGTGCAAAGTCATCTTGAAAAATCTGAATTCTATTCAGTCTCATAGGTGACAAATATAAAACTGACATAAAGGACAAGTTTGTCTTTTTGCCTTAAAAAGCTGTGAGTAGTCTTTCACACTAAAGCAAATTCACTCATTGAGAATCTTCTTAACCAGTAAACTCCTTCTGTTCCCATTGCCATTATTGTAAGTATTTATATTTGAGGCACAGCAAGCTGCTACAGTTCAGACAAGTCTAGACAAATTCAGACTGAAAATGAGATCAAATTAAACTCTGAACCAGTGGAATAACTTTACAATGGATTCTAGCAAGGTTAAATGTTTAAAAATAGGAGTTTCTTATGATTTTATTAATATCAATTGATACTGTTTCCTATTTAATGAAAATTATTAATCTTTATTGTTTGGTAGAAAGAAAGATGTGTCATGGTGAGTGCACATATTCTTCATCTTCTTCCTCCATAACGGGTACTCAACCATGCTTTTCTTTGAGAAGTTGTAAATGAATCCTTTATCTTGTCAAGGTGATCTCCTGCAAAAATATTTCACAAATATACTGATTTTTGAGCATAGGTATGTTACAAAAATAATTTATTACTTTACGTATATCTGACAGAGATTTTGTTATTTAAATTTTAGCTTCATCATTAAGTTTGCCCTGGAATAACTAGATGGCCATAACATGGTCTTCACTTATTGTGAGCCTGCAAAGCAAGAAGTGAAAAACATTTTTTCTTTTGGCACTAGAGTCAACAAGTTAAATTGCCAGACAAAAACACTCTTTCTCAGAACATATAGCAAGTGGTGGCTGGTACTGTTTAGTTGAAATTTCTTCCTGTTGGATAGTTCCAAATCATATCATCTCAGATGTTACAAGCATTCCTATAAGAAGGAACAGGCTGTACATATCTTCCTACTTCAAAGCAGGGTATTTGAAGTGTTTATGTTTCTTTGCTGGGTTAGATTATTGTTTCTTTGAATTGACTTACAGGATGTAAGGGGTGTGTGCAGCTGCTGGCCCTACAGAGGGGAGACCTAAGGAACTGCATCCCAGAGCTGGACCTGCTTGCTGGTAAATTCAAAGTGACAATGTTTTCCTCTGTTACATATGTCCTGGCTGCTGGGTAGCCTGATTCTTATTCTACGAATGGAAATATCTGACTCAGAGGAAGATCTTTCAGTTAGTTATCAGCTAACCCAAGGCAGCTCTGGAGTGCTCTTGTTTTGTCTTTTTTCAGGGAGGACTAGTTACTTGCCAGCCTTTGGGATGACTTTATCTAAGTGTTCCTGTCTTCAACTTGAGAGTTGTAGTTTGATTCCTTGTTGAATGTGTGAAAATATTTTTTGAATACATAAAGATGTGAATGTGATGAATTTTCTATACACAGTCATTAAATATAATGATAGCTGGAATTCTTAACATAGCACATACATTTTGAAAAGAAAGAAAAATTGGACTATGTATATTCTTCCTTTCCTGAACATTTTCCTGGTAGACTTCCCACAGGCAGGCATGTAGATTCTTCACCTCCTGCCACAAACCTCCAGTGTATTCTACTACCCTTTTCTGTCCTCCATGATAATGAGCATGCACCCATTATAGAGCTGTGACGTGGCTTTGTCTGCTTCACTTGATATTGATGTATTAACTGATTTGTCAGTGTTATTTTTGAGAGTGGTAGGATTATTGCCCTAGGCACCCATTCCAATAAATCCAGATCTACACCAAACTCATTCCTTCCATGACCTTCCCAAACCAGCTTTCTTGAACCTAGCTGGCACAGAACAGCTACCCAATATAGAGACATTTTTTTTTAGTTTTGCTACTTTGAATACATTGTATAAGCTTTAAGAACCAAAGGTTCTAATCCACATTAATCTTCCGAACATTTTCCTGCACCCTTATTGTTGATAGACGGAAATAAAATTATAATTCACTGAAATCCCTTGACAGCAAGAAGGTACTTGGTGTGTGAATAACAACTGACATGTCTTCTGTATAATCATGCAGAGCTGGCTGAGTAACAGGGAAATGCATTAGCCAGAAGAAAGCAATCTCTGCTTTTTTGCGTCAAAATACACTGATATATTTACCTTCAATATTTTACTAGGTTTGTAGCTCTAGAAAAGTGTGTGCTGTCAATTCTGAGAAAAAAAGAATAAAATCATTTAAGCCAACAAAATATTGTGGCGACGTAGCATTAGCATATACAATAAGTTGGAGGAAGCAGGATGAGGAGAAGCTCAAGAGTGTTCAGGCAATGCAGAAAGCACAGAGGTTTCCTGCTTGTGTACACACAGTAGACACTACTTAGGATATAGAATCATAGAATCAACTTGGTTGGAAAAGACCTTTAAGATCATATTTACTGTGGAAACACTTCAAAGCAGTACCTTGAAATCTGCACCTCAAGCAATGGGTCAGGCTATGCTCAAAATAGTAAACAAAAGGAGTTGGTAATTTGTGGTGATTACATATTAGCAACTTGCATCAAGCTTTCTGAACAGTAACACTCAGAAGACAAATGTAATCACTTTGGTGGAAAATACATATGATTATTATTGTTTACATTGTTTATTGCTGTTTTAGAGGTTGTCTTAAGATCATTTTAAATATTAAATTATTACCAATAAATTAGAAAATTTTTACACCCATCACCATTATCACCATGTTAATGTCCCTTCTTTAGAATATGTGTAAAAGCAACTAGAAGGCTGCATTATCCAAAGACAAGTTAACCCACCTAAAGGAAAAAAAAAAGAACAGTCTCTTTCATGGTTGATGGTAAGTAGAAAAAAACTACTTTGATCTGCATTCTTGGAAGCTGTCTGAAATACTATTTTTAGACATAAGATAAAGGAATCTACCACAAAAAGCAGCTCCCAGCCACTTGTTTCTCAGACAAGCTTCTGTACTCAAGTGACTGGACAATCAAGACTAATGTTTGGTATCGAACTCCAGAGGAACAGACGTACTAACAAACACATTATAGATGACAGTGAGACTTTTTTTATGCCAGTACATCATTCCTCATTTTCATCTTTCACCTCATCACAGGTAAAGGCTGGTGTTCTTACCCCAGTCCTCCTAAGGAAGACTGCCCCCTAAGTGCTTGCCTAAGGTTGGCCTCTCCATTGCGCTGACTTATTGTTTTATGCAGCTGTGCCCCAAAATCATTCCTTGAAATGATTTTGTTTAAGTTGAAAGAAATGTTACCATCACCACTTCCCACAAAGGAAAAATCAAGAAGCATGCTTTCCTTGGCTCTTTCACATATACATTGTTTTTGTTTTTCTTTTCCCATTGCTATAATCACAAAAGGCACCCTAAATGCTAAAAGCTGTTAGCTTTCCGGTGAGCTTCTTGAAGCAAAATGACAAGGCATGTACAACAAATAATGAACAGCACTGGACTGCAATTCATTTGGCCACTTAGACATAAACACATTAAGGGAAATCACATAATTTCCTAGAGAGTTTGAAACACAAAAAATAGGGAAACCACTTGGCTCAGTGAAGAAATTGCTTATTCAACACTAGTAGTAACACATTTAAGAGATTAATTCCCTCTTTTGAAAGATCTTCTGCAATGGAAGTTCTGTCTTTTTTCTCCCCTGTGAAATACAGAAATGTGCCTACAAAGATTTATGAAAATAAACAGCATTCTTTGCAAAAGAAAACATAAGTTGAAAGTGTCCTGGTTTTATAACTATCTGGATTATAGCCCACCCTCTCCAGAAATCTGTCATTTTTTATCTTAAAGACATGTGAACTATAAAACAAGGTATTGTTCAAATGCATCGTTTGAATGGGACTTTCATTTGTTATGTCACTCTAAGGCTTCTCGAGGGAGTTGGCTGCAAATTGCTATTGGCAAACCTTAAAAGATGAAAGGGAAAAATGTGTTATTTATTGAGTGTTGACTGTGTGTTTAGCCCTGCACAACAGAAGGAGCAAAATATGCCATTTCCCAAGAGAGAAAGTTTATATTAGGTGATATAATACAAGCACACGAATTTCCTGTAGAAGAACAAAATCCCTGGCTTCAACAAGGTGTTCAAGTATAGGGTGCCTGGTAGACATTCAATTTATAACGTATCATCTCTGGAAAGCATGGTGGAAATATACTAAAGAGAGATTTGAAAGAGCAAAGGCATAAAGGGAAAAACAGAGATATGAAGATGAGTAGAAGACAAAGACTCCACTGAGATAACTCTTTTCAGTTACCTGAAAGTTTCTTAGTATTGAACTGTTCTTTAACAAGCGAAA
This sequence comes from Myiopsitta monachus, assembly GCA_017639245.1. Classification (NCBI taxonomy): domain Eukaryota; kingdom Metazoa; phylum Chordata; class Aves; order Psittaciformes; family Psittacidae; genus Myiopsitta; species Myiopsitta monachus. Next base: position 83,534,841 of record CM029919.1, on the reverse strand, counting down.
CATTTCAGATTCTTTCAACACTCTTTTAGTAGCTTGTGTGAAATCTCTGCTCTCCATGATTTACACATCTGTTATACTAATGAGCAAAGGGGCACAGATTAAAAATGCATATATATGCATGGATCTGAATTGATTTGCATAAAATTAAAGGGGTTTATGCATGCATATTGGCTTTGAGACGCTCAGGCTTCCAGTTTTGCAATGTTTTTAGGATTTCTGACTCTGCTTTGCACGTACGCTGTCTCCTTAATGCCTTGACCTTTCACTCCTATTTTTATACAGTCAAAGAATAGCAGGGAAGAAAGTGCAGTAAGGAAAAAGTGATCTGCAGGAAAGCCATGAGTAAGCAGATGGGAGAAAAGATGAAGTATTTCCTGCATGTGAGATATTGTATTTTTTCTATTTAATTATATTCTCTATATTACTAACTGGCCCCTCCTTTACCCTCTCACCAACATTGTTCCTTTAAATTATACAGAATTTAATTGCAATCTTCCCATCACAATTTCAGATTCTTTTCTTCCCAAGCAGGCATAGCACACAGATGCTTCCTCTCACTCAGAAAAATCTTCCCAAAGTCTTCTGAGCACACCTATCCATTTACCAGTTCCTTTTCCCCATCCTTCTTGGATTTCCTGGTTTCATGGGGACTCTGTGGGTGAGAGGAGTTCTGGGATTTTGGCAGCATTCAGACAAGGTGAGGATTGACTTTTTAGGGACAGAAGTAAAACAGAGGCCAGCTGCCCATCAGCAGTGCAAATAGCATTTTGGTATAATTTCCAGAAGGAGATTGCCAGAGCAGGGTATCTCTGCTGGTCCACATAGATGCATGCCATGGGAAATGCACTATCTATTAGGAAAACCTGCAAACAGAGTGAGTTTGAAATGCACTTCTTTATGGTTTGTGTGCTTTAATGCTATTTCTTCTATGGTATTATTTCTGTGATAAACTCATTCCTCATTAAATGTGCACACAAGATACAGCAGGCCAGAAGTTTAAGGACTTGTTTGTTTTCCTCCTTTTCTCATAAGGAGAGCAAAATCAAAATAAATTTTTGATTTCAGGTTCTACTTTGCAGAGTAGCCACAAATCTCTACGTTGAAAATAACCAACAGAGAATGGCTGAGTCTGCATTACAATCTAATCAGTTTTAGGATTATAAAAGACAAGATAAAAGAGCAGTGCAGAGCTTTCTGCTTTATACTGTTCCTGAATAAGCAATGTCTACATCTCCTAGAGCTTTACAGATTTTATGTTTAGGATAAGGATTTCTTTGAGTCAAAATATCAGGATCAGATGCTGCTATGGTAGGTGGGGAGATCTAGACCCATTGTAGATGTAAGAGCTCTGATGAGCTTTGATGTCTTTCATGTGACATGAATTGTGTTGTGCTGAACAGTGTGGTTTGGAGGGAAAGAGCTATATCTAGCTCTGCTGGTACCTTGTTAAATCTATAGTTGTGTTTCACGCACCGTTTATATTTTGTAAGAGCAGAGCAGAGGAGACATAATCATTAATCTCAAGATGTTGGTTATTCCACAGCCACAGAAAGCAAGGACATGCTCCCTGGTGCTCACCCCCTAAGGGAATTCACTTGTCTTCCACCCCAATGCCTTCACACAGTCTAATGAGCGCTGGAGAGCTCCAGCTTGCGTCCCAAGCAGAGGTACAGGCCTCTGGGTGCTGCAGGGATTCCATTAACTGCTGAGCCGTGGAGCGAGGACTAGCCTGGCATTACCTGCAGACACAGGCAAAGAGCTGGGAAAGCAGGGAGACTAGTGTTCACCCTTCTTCAACTGCAACTCTTCAAAGTGTCAAACTTTGCAGAGTTTCCCCTAAATCAGTGGGGTTAGAAAGCCCCTAATCTGCCTAGGTGCTTCTGGTCTTCAGCAGTGTTGATATTCAGTGTGCTGGATAAGACAGGCAGGTGTGGAGGAACCTGGTCATGGAGTTAAAAGACACAAGAAGAGCTGAAGACCAGAGATGAGGATACTGCAGGACAGTCACATGATCACCAGCTGATTGATACACTTAGTTCAGCCTTTCTTACACTGTTTTAATTTACAAGAGACTCTAAGTCAGGAAAAGAGCGGTGTTGGCTGCACAACATTTTCTTATAAGGTTTTGTAATTTTTCATCATTCCAATGCCAAACAAAGTCTGTGACTGTACCATTAACTTAAAGAAAGCTGTTGCTCGGTTTTGTTTCTTTTTTTTTTTTTCTTTTTTTTTTTTTTTTTAATAAACCAGCCTACCCAGAGTAACTATTGGCTTCTCTAATTTCTGGAAAGCAAAACAAAACCCCACAAACAAAAAACAAAACCCCAAATGAGCAAACAGGTAAACAGGTTCAAGTGACAGCTCTTCGAGGGCCAGAGCAGGGTCTCAGAAATATCTTTTTTCCTACATGCACTGTCCTGGCAGGTCTGGGAAAATTCTTCCTTGCTTCCTTGGAAGGACGGAAAGTGAGTAAACTACATGAATTGGTCAGATGGTTTTAGATAGGAGGAGAGAAAACAGAAGATTCATAAACAACCCAGAGGAGATATCAACTTATTTTTTTCAATAATCCTACTAATTAGGAAATTAATGTGGGATATGGGATGTACTGATTGAATTCAGTCCTTTTCTGGAAAGGATTTTTATCCATATTAGGAATTCAGATCAAATTTATTGCAGGATAGCCTAAACTAGAAAAGTGTTCTTAAAAAAGGTATTTCATTTTATTTAAATCCTTAAGCATGGAAGGAAGAATTAGGACAGATATTTTCTACCTCCTAACTGTCTCAGTGTGTTTCCTTCCCTCTTATTATCTGAGCGATGATATTCTTAATTTGTTATTCTTCATAGAACCATAGAATCACAGAATGGTTTAGGTTGGAAGGGACCTGCTCGTTTCAACACCCCCTGCCATCGGCAGGGACACCTTCCACTAGACCAGGTTGCTCAAAGCTCCATCCAACCTGTCCTTGAACTCTTCTAGGAATGCGGAAGCCACAGCTTCTCTGCGCAACCTGTTCCAGTGTCTCACCACCCTCACAGTGAAGAATTTTTTCCTAATATCTAATCTAAATCTCCCTTCTTTCATTTTAAAGCCATTCCCCCATCTTGTCCTGTTACCACATGCTCTTGTAAAACAATCTCTCCCCAGCTTTCTTGCAGCCCCCCTTTAGGTATTGGAAGGCTCCTATAAGATCTCCCCAGAGACTTTTCTTCTCCAGGCTGAACAAGCCCAACTCCCTCAGCCTGTCTTCATAAGAGAGGTGCTCAGACCTCTGATTATCTTCATGGCCTCCTCTGGACTTGCTCCAGCAGGTCCTTCTTAAGTTGGAGGCCCCAGAGCTGGACACAGTACTACAGGTGGGGTTCTCACGAGAGCAGAGTAGAGGGGCAGGATCACCTCCTTCAACCTGCTGGTAGTGCTTCTTTTAATGTAGCTCAGCACACGGCTGGTTTCTGGGCTGCAAGCACACACTGCCAGCTCACCTTGAACTCTTTGTCAACCAACAAAGGTCGTGGTTTAAGCCGTAAATTTCACTTCTCCCTCCTTTTCCGCCCCTCCCCCCCCACTCTGATGGGGGGGAAATGGGGAGAAGAACCAAAGAAAACGTAACTCCCACGGGTTGAGATAAGAACAGTCCAGTAACTAAGATACAATACAAATCACTACTGCCACGACCAACAACAATAATAATGACAAAGTAAATACAAAGGGAGAGGATACAACCGTTTCGCCACCCGACCGAGCTGAGAGACTGCGCGCAGACAGCCAGCGAGAGCCTGCCCCCATATTCTCCCTCCTGGGCATGACGTGCTGTGGTATGGAATAACCCCATTGTCAGCCCGGGTCAGGCACCCTGTCTCAACTCCCCCAGCTTTTCTCTCTTTCCCGGCGTAACACGAGACTCTGCGGGGGGGGGAAGCTGAACCCATAACACACCCTCAAATCCTTCTCCCCAGGGCTGCTCTCAATCAATTCTCCACCCAGCCTGTATTGGTGCTTGGGATTGCCCCAACCCATGTGCAGGACCTTGCACTTGGCCTTGTTGAACTTCCTGATGTTATCACTGTCCCACCTCTCAAGCCTGTCAGGGTCCTGAGGGATGGCAACACTTCCCTCCAGTGTTGAGCTTGAGGTTGTTGGCAAGCTTATTCGGGATGCACTTAATCCCACTGTCCATGTCACTGACAAAGATATTGAACAGGATCGTTCCCAATATCAACCCCTGAAAAATGCCACTCATAACTGATCTCCACTTGAACACTGAGCCATTGACTACAGGATTTTGAGTGCAACCATCCAGCCAATTTCTTAACCACTGAGTGGTCCAACTATCGAATCCATGGCTCTCCAATTTAGAGACAAGGATGCTGTGCAGGACACTGTCAAATGCGTTGCACAAATCCAGGAAGATGATGTCAGTCACTATTCCCTTATCTGCCAGTGCTGCAGCCCCATCGTAGAAGGGCACCAAATTCTTTCTCTCCTGCTCCATATTCTTAATAGATTGGTGGACTCCAGGGACACTATTGCTTCCATCCAAGAATCCTTGAACAAGGAAGATTTTGTGCTGTCTTCCTAGACTTACGCCCCTAAGGGCACATAAGGAGGCTCTTCATTTCTTAGTAAGAAGCTCCAGCGCTTGTCATATTTGTATCTGTTCTTTTCAGTTAGCTGCAGAAAATAACTCCTAGGGTGTAAATAGTGCATTAGCGTGCCCACGTGAAATTCATCAGGGCTATCAACTTAAAGATGCAAAGGTTTATTAGCTGAAATATATGGAGTACTTGTTCACAAACTGGACCACTGTTAAGTGTCTAGATAATGACACTTGAGCACATCAATCACCTATGTACAGTATAAGCACCGCCATCACATTGTTAAGACTTCCATTATCCTGAGTGAAATGGAGACACAATGTCTGTATGTCCTCTCTCCTTAGCATTTTCAAGGACAATTATGATGCTGTGAGTCAATTTCAACAGGGATAAAATTGGTCTATTAAGATTTCTGGGTCAGCTCCAGCTCATCTCCAATCTAAACTCTGATCTTCCTCAAAAAGATTTTGATTTTGCACTGATTAAATGAGAACTGGGTGAGGAGTTGAATAAGTGAGCCTGATAAGCTTTCACCTATTCAGTTTCATGGAGCATAGTCATACAAGTTTTTTTCTCCCTTTTCATTTTGTTTTATTTGTCTAGAGTTCCTAAACCAAGGAAATCAAACTTTAAACTGATTTTTATTTTCTTTGTATCCCCGCAACCAACAGCACACGGTGACAATATCATATACAAGATAAATGGGCTTTGGAAATGCACTTTTCCTGTATAATTGAAAATAAAGCCACACATTTAAAAAGCATTTGCTTTTCAATGTTTTCTTGTGCAGGGGAAATTATCTGGCAGAATGAGTGTAGGTCTGTTTTTCAAAGAGGTAAGTACCTTTCTGATCTTTCCCTCTTCCATCATTCTCTCTAGGATAGTAACTTGTATTTTTCCAGTTCTTCCAAAGCACAACATTCATCATTTTTTCTTCTCTATTTTTAAAATTTCATCCGAAATCATGGCTTTTAAAAGAATATTTTAGAAATGTTTTGAAAGGAATTCTTTCCGGAAATGAGTTTTAATAATTTTCCCCATTGAAAACTTTTATGAAACCAGAGTTTTAAAGGTTTTCCATTACTTTTCACTATTTTAAACATTTATCTTTTAGAACTGCTACATTATTCTTATACATTACCCGACTGTAAGGTTGATTTGTTCTTTAACACTATATATGTTGTACAATAATAATAATGTACTGATTTCTTGGAAAGAACTGTATCAGATTGCTCACATCACTGATACATATTATGGCTTACCTTGCCACACATCTCAAATATATTTTGGCTCCGTTGCTCTGCATGTTTTATGTTCAAATACTCTGAAAGTATTCTTTTAAAGTTGCACTTTTTTCACATCTTTCAGTGAAAGGGCAAACTGAATAACGAAATGGAATGCATCTTGTAGGGTGGCTGCACGGCTGCTGTTCTAGGCCATGTCATGTTGTTTCTGGCTCCTGTACACATGAGCTATCCTTCACATGGGCAAAACCTATAGATTGGACATCTGAGGATATACTTCTGACAGAAAGAGTGCAGGTAACTTAAAAAAAAAACAACAACAACAAAAAAAAAAAAGCCAAAAAACCAAACCAAAACAATAAGAAGAACTAAAAGAAATGTTGTTACGCAAGTATCGTAGTTTAAGCCCAGTCAGCCATGTAGTTTGCTCACTCACCCCCCACCTCTTTCTTCCCCCTGCTCCTGGAGGTATGGGGAGGAGAACCAAAAGAATGCAACTCCCACAGGTTGAGATAAGAACAGTCAAATAACTAAGGTATAACACAAACCACTGCTGCTACCACCAGTAATAATAATGACAAGAGAAATACAAGGGAAAAGAATACAACCTCTCATCACCAATACCAAGCCCGACCTAGCAGCGAGCCCCATCCTTCCGGGTTCCTGGCCCCGGTTTTTTCGTCCTGGGCATGGCTTGCTGTGGTATGGAATACCTCTTTGTCCAGTTTGGGTCAGGTGCCCTGTCTCTGCTTCCTCCAGGCTTCCTCTCCTCCCTGGCAGAGCATAAGTCTCATAAAGTCCTTGGTTAGACTAAACTTTCTAAAAAGCCACTGAAAACATCAGTGCTATCAGCGCTGTTCCCAGGCTGAAAGTCAAAAACACAGCGCTGCACCAGCTACCAAGAAGGAGAAAAATGACTGCTACTGCTGAATCCATGACAACAAACATTTCAGTTCAGTTGATACTCTGGAGGGAAGGAATGCCATCCAGAGGCACCCTGACATGCTTGTGAGGTCGGCTGATGCCAACCTGATGAAGTTTAACCATGACAAGTGCAAGGTCCTCCACCTGGGTGGGAGCAATCTCAGGCACACATACAGGTTGGGCAGAGAAGAGATTCAGAGCAGCCCTGCGCAGAAGGACTTGGGGGTGTTGGTCAGTGAGAAAATGAACATGAGCCAGCTTCAGTGTGCACTTGCAGCCCAGAAAGCCAACCGTATCCTGGGCTGCATCAAAAGGAATGCAATCAGCAGGTCAAAGGAGGTGATCCTGTCCCTCTACTCTGCTCTTGTGAGACCTCACTTGCAGTATTGTGTGCAGTTCTGGTGTCCTCAACATAAGAAGGACATGGAACTGTTAGAAGAAGTCCAGAGGAGGGCCACGAGGATGATCAGGGGAATGGAGCACCTCCCGTATGAAGATAGGATGAGAAAGTTGAGGCTGTTGAGCCTGGAGATGAGAAGGCTGCGTGGAGACCTCAGAGCTGCCTTCCAGTATCTGAAGGGGGCCTATAGGGATGCTGGGGAGGGGCTCTTCATTAGGGACTGTAGTGATAGGACAAGGGGCAATGGGTTCAAACTTCAACAGGGAATGTTTAGATTGGATATGAGGAAGAAATTCTTTACTGTGAGGGTAGTGAGGCGCTGGAATGAGTTACCCAGGGAAGCTGTGAATGCTCCATCCCTGGCAGTGTTCAAGGCCAGGTTGGATGGAGCCTTGTGTGGCATGTTTTAATGTGAGGTGTCCCTGCCCATGGCAGGGGGGTTGGAATTAGACTATCTTATGGTTCTTTCCAACCCTAACTATTCTATGATTCTAAGAACACTGCATATGGGCCCTGATTTTGTCCTTTAGGTGTACTTAGCCTTGCGTAATTGAACATTTTCCTTTCTTTGGTTGTGTAAACTTTACCGCCATCACTTGGCTTATGTCTCATGCTAGACCACAGCTTTGCAGAAAAGTAGTTGCTGCAAAAGGAGATCTTGGCAGCTGAAGATCAAATCAGACAAAGACAGCATAGCTTAGGTTAAAGAAAGAGATCATCAGATTTGAAGCCTACTGCTTTGGCTAAACATCTTTTTTGGTCTGCTCATTGCTCAACTGGGAATCTTATTAACTCACACAGTTTCTGTTAAGTCCACATAAGGGCAAAAAAAAAAAAAAAAAAGAGGAAAAAAATCTCTTTTAAAAATGGTTTGGATTTCTGCAGACACCTTTGTTTGATGCTGCTATTGAGCACTGCTCATATATCTGGTACTTAACATGTTGTACTCTGATGGGGAGCACATCCTTAAAGTCCACAATGACTCTAAATTAATTTCTAGGCCTTGGCTTTAATGCATCAATAATTTCAGTCCTGTCTGGAACTCATTAAACAGATAAGCTGTAAACATTAATGGTAAAAATTCTAGGACTGGAGCTCCTCAAATCTCCATCTCCATTTTTAATCTATCTGCTAGTTCTTCCAGTCATTACAGCCTCCAAAGAATCTCAGAATGTTACAATTTCATGGTTTTACATAGAGTAAGAGTTTTCAATGCTGTCGCCCGCTCCATAGGAATTATTGCCTAGGTTTATTAAGAATAAATCAGCATGTTCTTAGAATCTGGACAACCACCATTTGTAAAGAACATTAATCTGCCAGTTTTCTGTGTCCTTTAATCTAATTCTTGAAAGAAGCAATTCTAAACTCAAGTTCCATCCCTGCTCCACAAGGTTGCAGATCTTTGGATACCGCAGCATGGGGTAGTAAATATAAGCATCAGCCTTTTCCAACAGATCTGCCTGGTTAGTGCATATCTAAATGCAATATTTTCCTATCCTTTACTGGTGCAAAAGCATTTACTGAATGAAAGAACAGTATATTTAACAAAGGAGACCCTATTCGTGTATCTGTATTTCTGTCTGGAAGACGATTTTAAAGTAGGTAAAGGAAGCAGCTATGACAGCTAAACCACTAATTTGCAGATGCACTTGGTAAAAAAAAGGAACAGGCATGATGCTGGTTTCTGCTGTAATCAGCCAGTAGAGAAAAGATAATTTAATCATATCCCATTGGTTTTGCCAGCATACTTCCAATGGGCCTAAAATGCGGGCTGTTAAGTTTGATGTGCCTTGTAGTGCCCTGAGGTTCCTAAGACTCTTGAAGAAATAAATAAATCTTCATTTTCTCTGTTGTTATGGAGCACTTCTTCCAATTTCTTCTATTATGAAATTATATTTGCCTGTATTTGCATTCTCCAGGTCCTGTCTGAGCTTTTCTTTTCTGTAAAACCTCAGTTTATATGTACAAAGCATTTAATGAATGTTCTTATTCAGTTTGATTATAGCGTAGTGTGGCCCATTTTCAATACAGGGGCTGGTTCTGGAATTTAAGTCTGGGCAGTGAAGGTGATAAAATTTACATGAAAAACAGTTTGGGAATGAGCTCTGAGGTCTTGGTGTTTGACAAGCCCTGGGGTGATGAGTTGGGGCCTTGAAGGAAGGGGAAGGTTTTAAAACGAGCCTTGGGGGATGGGCCAGGATGTAATTGTGGTGGGAGTCTCAGTTGACTATGTGGGGGCTGTGAGAGGGTCTGCAGCATTGTGATTGGACTATTTACCTGGAGGTTTTTACAGAGGCCAATGAGATTGAACGTGGCATGCTTGTGCAGGTTAGGAAAGTACCTAACAAGGGGATAAAAAGGGCTTGGTTGTAATAAAGTTGAGTCTCCTCATCAACTTGAGTCGGTGTCATGGTACGCCATATTTAAGCAGTCCTTCAAGTTCAGCCTCTGTCCCATATGTTGATTTAGCTGTTGATGTCCTGCAGAGAATGTCACTCCCCTATCAAAAGCTTGAATAATTTGAAGTTGACATCTCAGATGCTTTAACAATGCACAAGGCAGAAACATAATATGAGTGACATGGAGATATTTTAGTTAGGAAAAGTCCTGAATGTAAACTTGACAAATTAGCAAGTGAGACATGGAGATCTCAGAAGAAAGAGAACTGGGGAATGACGTGAGATTTTGTACAAAATTGCTTTTCTGATAAAGTCACATTTCAAGCTGAATGATTAGCACTTACTCAGCAGATCATCATGCACTGACCTTGGCAGTATCACCAGTGTCAGATTTGCATACATATTCACATGCATGAATAGTTCTCAAATTTTCCATTACATTAGGCACAAACAGGTTTCTTTTCTCTGTCGTCATGCATGACTGTCTCCTCTTGCCACCATATTCCTCTTGAAATTAAAATAGCATGTTTGTCTTTATGGTAACTCATCATACTGGCGCAGTACTTCCCTATAGCTGTCTCCCTGAAAAGCCTAGTACCACATTAAGCCTGTGTTTTATATAGTGATTCCTGTTCTCCTGCAGTAATTAATTAATGACAAAATAGTAATCATTCATGCTCGAGATGTGGTACCACCTGCTTTTGGATTACTGTCATTGATTAATACTGTGCAGTTCTAAGAACTTTATAAAGCCTGTCCTGTTATCAGGTATTACCTATTAACACTAATACTTATACCACAACAGCAATGGTGTAAAGGCTGGATTCTTTCTTCGCAAACAAGGTGGAGATAATATTTCTGCTGCTCACACTCAGCACTTAGCAACACCTGGAAGCTACCATGTTCTATAGCCAGTGGCAAATTCTACAGGCAAAGCTCCATGCTCATCTGATGCCTTCTGCAAGTTTTTGTTTTCGAGGTGACTTAGCTCTCTAGCAAAGCCAATTACTTGCTACTAGATTTTCACAGGAGAAGGAAGTCCCACTTTTGAAGGGTTTTTAAATTTTAAGAGATGAATGTGCTGAATGGAATGGGTTTTCTGATGGATCTAAATGAAACATGATCATCCGCAAATTGTTTATGTGTGGAAGATTTTTATATTACAGTATCTTTTATTTTATAGCATTTATATTATTTACACAAATAGTACAAAATAAATTCAATAAAATATTGTTTGACTGGTAAAAATTGAAATATGTTGCTCTAAAATCTATCAAAATGGAAGTAAACCTGAGAGAATAATTTAGCTGACCAGTCAGTATGTGTCTACTATATACTGCTGAGCGTATCAATGTAGCACTCGCTTAATGGGACCTATTAGAGACTCAGAATTCGATGCAGTTCTTACACATATGTGAAATTCTTTAGTATATTCTGATTTCCCTGCCATTATGGGATGACACAATCCTGCAATCAATCTTGTATCATAATTTCCAGTCTTATGAAATACGGATATCTTAATTATTAATATCAAATGAGAATAATTCAATATTTTATGCCCAAAACACAATGAAAAAAACACCCAACAACAAACAAACAAACAAAAAACAAAACAAACAAACACCAAAAAAATCCCAAACCAAGCAAAGTTTGATTCAGGAATTTTCAGGTTTAGCTGGAAAATGTCTGGTAAAACTTTTCCAATCAGCCTTAGCTGTTTTTCATTGTTTTCAACACTTCCTAATCTAGAAAATACAATCCCTCTTTACAATGTCATTCTTGATGGTATAGCATTGCTAACTGAGACTAGCAAACTGCATAATGTCGATGCTTGGATACCTCATGAGGAGGAATTTGAATATACAGACCAAATTTCTTTACGGTGAAGTTTTCTGTGTTTGCCACAGAACTGAGGCCCCTGTGACAGTGCTGCTCAGCCTTTAACTACAAGGGGTACTCAGCTCAGCAAAGAGATGTCTGCATTCATAGTTTGAAACAGATTTCAGTTTTTATGATTTATGTATAGGATCTCATACTTGGTACCATAGGGGAAGTGTAATTGGAAAATCCCCTGGGAAATATCTGGTTCAAACTGCTGCTCAAAGTAGGGCTAATTAATTTCAAAGTTACGTCAGGTTGCTCTGGGTCTTGTGCTGAATAGAGTTATCAGATTTTCTCTGGGCCCCTCTTCTATAGTTTTCCCTGTGAATAATTTTCTCTGTGAATATTTATTTTTTCCTTCTTCAATCAAATTTGTTTGGTTGCCTCTTGTGATGCTTGCCCCCTCTTCTTTTGCAGTGTCTCACAAAAAATAGTGCTAACTCTATTCCTCAGTAGCATTTAGGTTGTTGAAGGCAGTAATTAGATTCTCTTTCTCATTCTGTTCTCCATGGTAAGCAAAATCAGTTCTATCAGACTCTCGTCTGCCATATACTCCAGCCCCTTGACCAGCGTGACGACCCTCTGTTGGATGCATCCACTTTTGCTGATCCCTGACTTGTTCTGGAGGACCCCGAACTGGACATGGTATTTCAGATGAGGTATCACAAATGCCAAATAGATGGAATCAATCACTTTCCTTGGTCTTCTGACTACATGTTTTCTAATACTGTTTTTTCTGAAGCTACTCTTGTTTGCTGCAGAAGCATACTGCAGGTACATGTTCAATCTGTTGTCTGCATAGACAGATCATTCTCAGCAAAGGTATTTTCTAGCCAGCTGGAGTCCAGTCTTTAGTGCTGCATGAGACTGTTCTACTTCACATGGAAGAATTTAATTTGCCTTCGCTGAACCTCATGAAACTTCTCTCAAGTCTTTCAGCTGAAATGCATTCCTAACCCGCAATGTACCAACCTATACATAATCTACATGGGAATTCAGTTCATCAGGTAGCTGCTCCAGGAAATAGAGCATGCAAATGAGAAATCTGTAAAAAATTAAGGAAATAAATATAAATAATAAAGGAACTGCAGTGTGTATATCTAACAAGCTCCTTAGTCTGTGGCTAACCTCCCAGTGCTGTAGAAACATAAGCAGTATTATGAATACTTGGGTCAGGCTTTTTTGCAACACTGAAAACAGTAATATCTGATAAAATAACTTAATTCACTTACTTATATTAGGAGCAATAGCATGTCTTAGGATAAAATCTTGAATTTGAGCAGTACATTCACTGTAGTAATTTTAGAGGTATGTTGCAGTTTTCAGTATATTTTGTAGGTGCACATAGCAAAAGTATTTTTATTGCATCTTTTCAATTTGCTGAGTTTGCGATTGAGTTTTTCCTGCCTTTGTCATTTTTGTAGGTCATGCTTTAACCTACATCAGTAATGTTTGCAAGCATGAACAGTGCCTGCTGTACCTTGACTTATCACATTTACTTCCACCATTGTCAATTCAATTGGACAAGAAGTGGTTATAGCTTTTTGGAAGGTCAGATATGATTCAAAGAGGAATTTCTTACCTATGTGAGATATGCTTTTTTTCTAGATCCTGGTCTCATTCACTTTCATCGGATTCTATAGAATTTATTTACACCCAGCAGCTACCTCAGTGCAGCTGCACACTCTCGTTTACACTCAAGCACTACCAAAGCTATATTTATAGAATAAACCTTTGGTTAAGAAAAAGATCTTTAATATTCTCATGCATAATTGTAATTATCATCTGCAAAGAGAAAGGCAACAATCTATGCAAAGTCTTCCATGTAAGCCATAATCTCATGTTTCAGGAAAAAAAAAATAAAAAAAATAAAAGGCTTGTCATTGGAGTCATTGTTTCTAAACAGTTGACTCCAGGGATAAAAAGTATTCAAGACTTATATGAGCTTTGAAGAAAGTGTGTAGGAGGGATCGAGGGAAAGAGGTTACCCTCCTTGCCAAGTTATGACCATGAGAGAGAACTACAGTACTAGCACAAGATATCTCTATGTGGATGCAATGCAGCTATCATATAGAGGCAGTATCACAGGCACCACCAATAGCTGCACAGATCAAAACTGGCGGATGTGTCCTTGAGTGTTTATTTTTCATTTTTTTTACAGAAGAATATCTCAGCAGTGTTGCCTATGGTGTAGGAGAAATATGGTGATACCACTGAGAGCACTGTTGGCACAAAGAACTAGTATGAAAGAGCAGAAAAAGAAACTAAAAAAAGATGTTCAAGCGGGGAGCTGGAGCAATGGGGTTATGTTCCGATTTGCCTTTAGGGGGTTAAAGTCTGGTCTTTAAAACTCGGAGTTTTGTATGTACTTTGAACACCATTTTGTTTCACTGCCTTTTAAGTTGGACAATTGTACACAACCAGTACGTTGGCAGGTTAGGGGGTCACCCTTGCTTTGAACTGTACTGCATTCAGTCTGTACAACTTTTGCGACATGTTTACAAGGAAAAAGGCAGGGTCTAGAAGTTAAATTTAAAGTATATAAGCAAAAGTCCCCCCAATATAATTGCACATCAAACTGCTTCTGCTGTGTAACAGACTCATAGCACTGGGAGGATGTTCGACTCCAAATTTTCTCCTTGTGTAAATTGGTGTAATCCCACTGAAATTTACAGAGGTGTAGCAAACAAAAGGGTGAAATTAATAAGCATGGTAATGGTGGAATTCCTAGTATAAAAGGTACTAGCCTACCAATTCCTTCATATCATGAATTAATTCTTGAGGGCAATGGTAGGGCAATTGTGTAACTCACAACGTAGTTGTCTTACACATGGAGTTACACCTGTGAAACCACAAAAACAGAAAGCTGGTGTTATGTTTCATTGAATATCCCTACCATGTGGAGCAAGATACAGAACAAAGTGTCATATCATGGGTTAAAAAAAAAAAAAAAAAAAAAAGACAAGTATAGATCAGTTAATAAAAAAAAAGGGGACCTAGAAATGAGACAGAGAAAATGTCAGCATTAAATAATTTTTGTGTCAGTTCCAAAACAAAATAGTGACAGTAACCAGGTCTTTAAATATATTAATTTTCAAAATAAAATGTATTAAAAAGAAGGGTAACTATATTTTAGATGAGGTAAATGTATTCAAGTAAGGAAGTCCCGATTCACCTTAGGGCACTAAAAGTGCTAGACAATGTAATAGCTGAATCACTATCAATTATGTTTAAGAATTCTGAAGAACTGAATAACAAACATATTATTTATCCTTGAAAAGGAGAGTATGGAGGGCTTGCAAAATTATAGCTCACAGCACTCAAATTTAATGCCTGCAACGAATCATTAGGTAATCAGTTTAAGCATCTAGAAGGTAAGACAGTGACAAAAAACTATTAAATATTTGTTCTTTAGGAATAAATCAAGCTGAACAACCTCTTATTTTAATATAAACCAAGTCACTTAAAGGGTAAAGTGTAAGAAAAAGGTAATAAATGTAGCATACTTTGACTTCAGTACAATTTCTTGTATTGTCTCAAATGGTTCTGTGATTATGTGGCTCTCAGAAGCATGCTGAGGAAGTATGGTGATGATGAAATCCTCATGAAATCATCACCAGGTAGGTCTGCAATTGGGTAGAAGAAATATCACTTATAACATGCATTTATCACTTATGCATTTATTGCTAACCTTAGAAGACATCTTAAGGGCTCAAAGGAGACTCTTCACAGCACCGTTATAGTTGATAATTTCTAAAGTGACAGAAGATGGTAAAACATTCAGTTTATACTGTTTGCAGCTGATTCCAGGCAGGTGGAGCTATGAAAGCCTTTAGATCAAGATGAGGATGAGATAAAAAAGCAATCTGTTGAAATAGAATCAGTGTCATGCAATAAGAAAGATCAAAAAGGAAAAGCAATGGATAACAAAAAAGAATATGAGATACATCATGAGATGAGGTTTACAAAAGCAAATACTATTTTCAACTCTACTTTTTGGTATGTGTGGGCAGTATTATTTTGAGCTCAGCACAGTGGAGTGGCTACTTGGTATATGGGAAGTAAACTTTCATTCTTTGCTGAACCCAGGACAACAGGGTAGATCAAGACAGTGCAGTGTTTTGAACAGAGGCAAGATCCAGGGTGGGGTGGGGAGAGAAAGGGTGAGACCTGTACAGCATGGTGGTCATTACATCCTAATAATTCATCATTCTTGGTGAAGAGCTGATGAAGAAGCTATTTCCTACCCATATGAGTGAACAAAAATAATATCACGATCAATTCCGAAGCTTGGATGAATATGATTTTTTTAACTGTATAAATGGCAATAAATCTATTGTAATCAAGTTTTAATTAGCATAAAAATTTGAAAAAGATCTATGGTTCCTGGGATTCAACTATTTCAAATGAACCATGAAGAAACTAGACTGGCTCTTAGAGATACTTTTTAGTATACGAATTTTGGAAGAGCAAAATGTTTTTGTAAATCTTTATGTGGTTTTGATCCTTTTTTTAGTTTTGGGTCTTCAAAATCTCTGAAGGCATTTTTTTTTTTGAGTAATTTCAGTAAGGTTTTGATCAGTGGCATCATGCTTGCTCGTCTTACACACACAAAAATGACAAGATGTGACAGATGGGATTGAGATTGTTGCATTTTTTTGCCTATCTGGGAATTATTTGGCAGAAACACATTACATTTATTTTTCCCTTCCTCATTCCTGTCAGTTTGTGACCTCAGTCTGGCATATGTCCTTCCTCAAATCCTCCTTGCCTCCCCTCAGACTATATGGTGAGAAAAGAGGCACCTCCTCATTCAGTGAAGTGGCACGAGCAGTACATGTAGTCTCATCTCTCTGCTGTTTTAGAGGCAATTTAGTCTGCAGTTTTCTTCTGTTTCAGATGTGCTGGGGATGTCTCCTCCACCCCACACAACTACTGAGCAGCAACAAGGATAAACCCTCTTCTAACACCATGAAACTGCCTTTGCATCCGTGGAAAACCCCAGCCTGTCCCCACCACTGGAGCTATAAAGGAGAGATAATTTCACCCCTAAAACATCTCATTACTTCGTACAGCAGATCACAAAAAAAATTCTAATATCCTGGGTGGGAACTACTAAGCTGGATCTCAGCATGAGCTGCTTCTGGCAGAACTATGTGCCCATTCTTGTCCTCTTTTATAAAGCAACATAAAGAGAAAACTCAGAATCACTATTCTTTTCACTCATCTCAGTCAAGATGGTATAATTGCATCAAGGTTATATTTCTACAACTTCATAATAACTGTTTTTAAACCCCATTTGAAAATCTCTTTTTTTAGCTTTTCATACCTAGTTTCATGTTCATATCTGGAGTGCTAGCGGTATGTTATTCATCCACTGTCCTGCATACAATACATTAAAATGCAGTACTTTGAAGACAGTACAAGAGCTTGATAATTTATTATGTTTTTATATGTCAATGCACTGTCAGAAATAAGTGTTTTTCAATTAAGAACAGAGAACCAAAGATGCTTCACATTCTGAATCATGTTTTGCTATTATATGAATTAAACACCCTTTTTTTTTGGGTTTGCTCTCAACCTCCTCTGCTAACTTGTGATGATTAAAGGCACATATATAGCTTATTTCACAAGGTCTTATAAATGGTAGTTGGCAAATTTGGTTGAAAATTCAGACTGACTAATCAGTTATAATTAGCTATGGAGCAAAGGTACAAGTGTCAGGATATTATAAGAAGTCATTTTGTGTTATGGCTTTCAGTTTAATAATTTATAACATCAGTTGTCTATCACCTTTGGATCAGGCTATGGATTCCTGGGTTGACTTGTAGCATATAACGCGGTATAATATGTGGTGTCCCTGCCCATGGCAGGGGGGTTAGAACTAGATGATCTTAAGATCATTATTGTATGATTCTATGATTCTACTATCCAGATATCCAGATCTTATAAGGACTTATACATGCACATAACTTCCTGCGTAAGGTACTTCCACAGTGATTTCACTGGGAATAATGACATGAATAAAATTAAGCATGTAGCAGAGTGTGTTATGGAATCCTAAGCAGGAAACATAAGAGTTAGGTTCCCAATAGGAACATTAAGATAACCATGCTACATTTACCACATATATTTATGATACTATATCCAGTTAACAACATAAACCACAATGTGTTAAACAGTTTACTAGAAAAGTAAGCACAGAGAATACTGTATAGCTTGCAGGTTTAAAATGTTATTCCTGCTCTCTGTGGCAGGTTTTCTTAAGAGTGCCTCAAGAATTTTGCTGTGCATGAGATATTTCTGGTTTTTTTCACCCAGTTAAAGTGGCAGAAGTTTAAGTCAGCTGTACTAAGCTGTGCATGGAGAATGAGAAGTAATGCCGCAAAACTGTGGAGCGGCTCATATAATTTCACAATGAAGTCGACAGTAAAAATGATACAGTATGTAAAGGTGATGTTCTGATGATACTTCTGTGGGAGGCAAAATGGAAACTAATAACTAATACAATTCAGGAAAAGATGGGCTAGCTTTAAGTGTAGGAATCATGGAAACAGAACAAAATGTATCAGTTCAAAATATAAGTATTATGTACGTCGAAATCTAAAGCTTTGGGGTTTCAGTTGAGAACTCAATTGTGAAATTTGCGCAGGAAAAAAAAAGTACATTTCACAATGACAGTTTTGTGATTTAACAATCACAAGACTGAGCCATTCTTTCGACACTACAGGATGCATCAGTTGGGGCATTTGTATTTGAGGTACAAGAATACTCATGTCACAGTGGTTGTACTTCTTTAGGAATATCATGTGAAATTTGAGTCATTCTGTTCAAGAAAAAAATCAGACTGGGAGAATTCGATGAGAGAACTGTCAGAATTATCGAGGGAACAGAGTTCTTTCATATAAGGACTAAAATATCCTGATTTGTGTAGTTTTCTAAAAGGAAAGAGAAAAAAATTAAAAAGGAAAAAGAAAAAAAGTGGAGTAAAACTATTCTTTTAAATGTACAATGGGCTGGTATGGGGAAGTCATATATAAAGCCAACAATATTTTTTTAAAAATGACATTGATTTGGACCAGAAGCCAATAAAGTGGAAGCCTGAAATTACAAGGCAATAGGTGTCAGAAAAACAGAAACTTTAAATAGGAATCAAGTAGTCCCAGAAAACAAAATCCTAATATTTCAGGATAGAATAGCAGCAATTTGGGAAAAGGGCATCCATTTCAGTATCAGATGATTAAATGTTATGACAAAAGGTAGTGACAGTAGTTAGACATACCTTCTGTAGTCCTTAAGAAGGTGAGAATTCAAGCCAATGCTTATGTATCAAGTGAGAAGCAGTTTTCATGCAGTCTACATCCTGTATCTCCATCCGTATTTAAATTTAAGCCATTTGCTGATCGTGAGTTCTTCTGTGGTTATGATCCTTCTCGAAACAAAATCCTATAACAGAAATAGAGACTTTTAATTCAGTTTTAATATATATATATGAGCCCATGAATAAAATAGTTTTAGCTCAAAAGACTGAATGCCACAGAAAGACTTTGACATTACTTTTGGAAATGAAATGTTTTTCAGCAAACAAATGCCTTAGAAGTCACTCATAAACGATGCAGATAAACTAAAAAAGTTAATCCATACCAGCACTTAAGTTTAAAGCCATGAGTCACTTCTCTTACACCAAGTTTACATTAGTGTAATTCCACTGACTGGATGAAGATATATCAAAACCAAATTTGAAGTGGCTAAGAATTAAGCCTATGCTAGGCTTAATGTTGAAGCAAGCCGGCTGAGCTCGTGAAGGGAAATACCAATATACTAAGCTATGCAGGACTTGATCTTCTGTGGGCTCAACTGAAGTTCCAGGCCCATCACACCACAAGTGTATAAATGGATATTTTCCAGTTTCCAGGTCTCCACATAGTGTATGATTCTCCATTATAGCAGGGTTTGTGCTTCAGACTTTTTATTGTAATAGATCATTAACATTTTTTTAACATCTTGTTTTACAAATCTCCAGTTTTTACATCGTTTGAAAAATATTTGAAAATGTGTCCAGATGCAGTTATTTCAAAGATCTTTTCTGCATATCAAATTGGTTGTCTATATAATTTCCATAATAGAAACTAAAGCATAATGATTTCAATGAAGAAAAGCAAATAAAGCAAGTCTTCTGAAACTTTTAGTCCATCTTAAAAAACAGCTATTGGGAAAACTAAGTTAATCCTTCCCTTCTAGAAAATAAAGAGATTTAAAAAAATGTGCTATGTAACACACTATATATAACAGAGATAAGAAAGGAATCATACATTTGAGTTCACAGAGCATTTTTTCTTCAGTGCTGCTTAATAACACAATTTAAACAAAATGTCATTAGCATTTTTCTTAAGAGGCCCATTTCTCCAAACATTCGAACATTCTCTCAACCTGCCATGCATTTCAACTGCTGTGAAGGCGCTGCGTTGCACAGCCGTGTCTTAGAATCATCGAATCATAGAATAGTTAGGGTTCACATCTCCAAGACTGTAACAGACCAATTAATCTGGTTTGCTGTGTTGGCTACATGCCCATAGGATAAATTCAGAAAACAGTATTCCAAAAATAAAGTGTGTGACTAGCAATATGTCAGATCAAGAGGAATTTGAGACTACATTTCCTGAGTTTATTCTGAATCCCTTGTTATTTCATTATCTAAAATTGCATTGGTCATATATCATCTGTAGCGCTATTCAGGCCCTCTGCACTAACTGGATTTCGTACATTAAGCAGATTGAGGATGTTCCGACCATATTGTTAGTATCATTGTCAGCAATGATTTATATTTAAGAGAATGTGGGCAAATGTGCTCAGATTCATATGTGGTGGTATTGTCCAGAAACTGGTTATCATTGGTAGAAAATATATATAATTTCATTTTAGATAAGTTACCTGTTATCCTCTACTTTAGCTTTATTAAAAGCTGATCATTACTCTGCTAGGCTTGCTCAGTATGTGTTATTTCATCTCTTGTTATTAAATGCTGAAATTACTACCTCTACAGTTTGGAAAGGACTAAGTATAATTTCACTTGACAGATGGCTGACCAAAATCTGAGTAAGTCTTGGGTAAGCCATGAAGAAAAACACCCCTCCAAAACATTAGCCCCAAGAACAAGTCATACTACAGATATTTAAATATGTGAATATTTTTAGTATTATACTGCAGTTTGCAGTAGGAGAGAAAGTCAGAGTTCCTGTAGGGCTTTTCTCTTTACATGCCCAAATGGCATGGATCAAACTGGCTGCAAATAGGACATCTCAGTGGGCTGCACAGTCTTGGTGCCACTTTTCCAAATTAGTTGCCTTCTGCCATGTTCTGTGGGAGATGTAGGTTCCAATTTACTTCCAAGCAAGTTGACAGGAAAGAAAACCTTTCAATTTTCATTCAGAAAATCTGACATTACTCTGAACTTCTCAATGCCAGTGCAGCACTATGCCCATCCAAGCAACTCTAAGACTTGGACCTCCACAGTTTCTTTGACCAGGCTGAGGTTTATAAGAGGAGGTAATTTGCCCTCATAAAAAGGTAGGATAGCTCCAAAACATGAATGAACTTTTCAATACAAATCTGAAATAGAAACTGGAGCCTTCAAGACAGGTGAAAACAACTGCTTTAATTTTAACTTATGCTACTGAAATAATAGAGGAAAAAGGAGCAGTTGTAAAGCAGTAGAAGAAAGCAGCGTGTTACCAAAGGAGAGGTGGCAAGTCATTAGTGCTTTCTGTATGTGTGGATAATTACTGCTTACAGAAAACTGAAGGGTTAGCTGAAGATGTGGTATTTTTATAGATAGTAGCTTGAACAATTAATTATTTGTGAGAGTCAGAGCCAAGTCATCTTTTTCAAAATTAGTATTTTTCTCAGAAAGTGTTGCACGCACTTGAACTTACCAGCTTGAAGAGCAGAACGCTTATCACTGTGGGTAACACTGCAAGATCTGGCCTTAACCCGGTTCTGGATATCATTTTGTAGATGTCATCACTTTAAGCCATGACGCATAATGTTTCTAAGACTAGAGCATAGGCCTTCTCAGCCAACTGCTAAAAAAATGTCTTCATGCCCTTAGGGTGTTTATTTGCACTTACAAACAAGGAGCATTGGTGCAACACAATAATGGATTTAGGGAGCTTTGTTATCCTTTATTTTCTTTTACCTTCCTACTCCTGTTCCTCTCAAGCAGGGAGAACTGAGGGGAGAAGGAGGGCATGACCCCCTGTTCCCCAGAAATAATTGGGGAAAGAGAACACTGCTGCTGCTGTGAAAGGATGAGCTCCTGGTCTGTCATGTTGTCAGCTTCAGTCCCATCAGCCCTGGTTTTAGTGCTGGCGGCAGACACTTTTGCCAGGGTATGGCTCATTCACTCCTGCTTTCCTTCACATGCAAGACACATATGAAAGACCCCAGTTACAAGTCCACAGAAATATCTTTTACTTGACTCTTATCACCTTAAACAAATTGCTCCCTCCAGACCTTAAATTTCTTTCCTCCCTTTTCAAATCAGAGTTTCCACTATGTTCAATGGGACCTTTTTTTGATTATGAGAAGAAGAGTTTAATTTAAAAAGGAAGGAAGATATATGTTATAGCTCTCTGATCATTACTGTTGCATTCATTCTCTTAAATGTAGCACAGAAATTTCTTTCAAAAGTACATGCTAGTTTGGACAAAATCGTTCCAATCAATGAAATTGCTTTCTTTTTGTCAAAAATACTCAGTGTCAGCTCTGCATGAGAATAATAAAATACTACAGCCTATATGGTATGATAAGATAAATATGATTTGTTGGATATGAAAGGATTTGAAACATACCATAGCATTGACTGATTTGGAGAAAGACAAGAAAATAAATGATGCAATTTTTTCTTAACTGCCTTTCAAAAAATTAAACCACTGAGTTACTATGTAAATAAAGTAAGGCTTGCCTGAAGCTGAGAAGTACAGCTAATTATATGATTTTTTAAGACATCCATGCTAATTTCTTCTAATGTTTGCATTTCCATTTTAATGAGTTTTCTGGTTCCCACGAAGTTTGCAATTCTATTCTAAATATAATAAAAAACATTTGTGGTGTCTCTTGGCTTGTAACAAATGAAAAACTATAACCTTGTGATTTTAACTGTAGCTATTGTGCAGGACGCCTTTAGCAGGAATCAGTATCTGAAGGCATAAGAAACACTCCATGAAGTATAGCTCAACAACATCTGCATAATGATGGACAAACAGGGCTCACCATTCCTACATTTAAGGATGTGTGCTTATCTGAGTGCGTGGGTACATAAAAAAAAGCAAGTCAAGGGGCTGTAAATAGGGGTCAAGTACACTTTATACTTATGTATAAAGTTTGTGCTGTTTTCTCTTTCTCGTACCTCCAGAATGATAAAAAATCTGCTTTACCTTGGGGACTGTCAAGTTAAAATCTAAGTGCAGGAAAACACATCACACAAAGCACGTAGATGTAAACTCTCAGGCTTGTTTGTATTGAAAAAATTTCTGTGCCATATAGTAACTCTTAAACATGAAGTGGTTGACATAATACCTATTGCTTTGTAACAAATAAACCCAGAACAAACAATATGTATGTTAAATTCCTCTTGAGATTCAATTGACCACTAGCTGCCAGTTTCTAGGGTAAAGAAGGGTCACATGTGGATGATAGCACTGAAAAATGAGAAACACAGCAGCCTGGTTTAGTTGAGAACATTATGATGATATCAAGAATGATATTAATCTTTGAAGAGCACTATATTTTTCCTAACTGGAGGTATTTTGGAAAAAATAAGACTATTAAGCCCCAAAATAACAATCAAGGAGTGATGAGAGACAAACATGGCCATCAAAGAAGGAATCAGTACTTCCTTTCACTGATAACTTTTCTTTCAATTCTTTTGATTAGCTCAGACACAGATTTTATTATATATGTCACCTGTTATCCCTGGAAAAAAGGAAAGTGTCAGTCATAAAATCAAGAAATTAAACCTACTACTGTAGTATTTTTCCTTTGCATAAAAAAGATGGCAATGAAGCAGAAGCAGAAAACTAACCATTTCTCTTGATAATTATTACCATTGCAGAATATGGTAAATTAATTGAATATATACATGCATATTTAACATTTAACCTGATCTTCTTCAACAGGAGGTGCAAAACATTGAAGTATCTTAAGCTGTACACTTGAATAATTATTTAATAGCCGTAAACAGTGGTTCAGCCAAGAGGTAATTATTTATAAAAAAGATCATTTTTAGGGGACTGCATGTTTGCTGTACTAGATTGTCAAATGTCTTCAATTATGATAAGTTTTAATGGAAGTAAAATTTTATGGGATTTTTTTTTACAGGTTTCACTTTGCCTGACATTGGTCTTTTTGACTCATCATTCGTATTTCTGGCATTCAGAAATGTTCTTTATCTCATGATTGCTGTTTCCCCATGTTTATACATGTGCACACTCACATCATTTGGGTCCTTAAAACTATCTGCCTCTTTGCAGTCAGAAGGCAAAAGACAGTGCAAATTACATGAGGAAAAACATATTCAACCCTTCATTTTCCTCCTCAGTTCCTAAAGATTTTACTAGAGAACAGGTTCCTCATGGATGAGAGACAGTGTTAAAATAAAGGACAAAAGGAAGAATTCTTCAGTGCATACAGATCCATTTGGTGCCATCTAGGTCAGTGAAGGCATTGCAGATTTACATCTATGTTCAAAAGCATCAAGTCTGGGGATCCTGCAATGCCAGTCATTAAGATATGCTTGTAAATTACTGGCTTGAACAGATTACAGATCAAATAAAAATAATAATAATGTAGATTTGTACCTTGTCCCTCCCCATTAGACACATCTGTCAATATCCAAAAATGGCTGTAGCAAGTGACACCTTTATGTTTGATAAGAACCTCAAGTAAGTGGCCTTTTAAGAGGACACCATTAGGGTCAATCTCCCTTAAGTACAATCTCTGAATAATCGACAACACAAGTTGCTTAATTTTCACTTTAACGTAAATGTTACAGTGATCAGAGGATCAAAGTTAGACACTTAGGTGGTAAAAGTCCACCACTTCATTTATTTTTGAATAATCCATTTATGGACTGGTTTCCAAGAGCTCTAAAATCCTCAGGTACATGTGGTTCACCTTGGAATTTAGGCTACATACAAATGTTCTTTTTGGGGGGATCATGTCACTCTGCTGGAAAGAGTGCTATCAACTCAGCAACTGGGTTCTCGCTAACTTTTTACTACAACTTCCACGCCAGGCACTATTATACTCTCTGATCCATAAATGGTTTATTGTGTGAATGGGCCCTAAACTACTCCAACTAAAATAAACCAGACTAAATTTAGTAGTATGAAGAGCACCCTTTTGCACTTTGAAAGGATACAGGGAGTTCATCCTCTGTCCCAGGAAAAAAAAAAAAGCAGTAGGGCATGAAATGCTATAACTGGATACCTTTTCATTCAAAACAGCGTGGTTTCTTCCGTAGTCCCTGTGCCGTCCACAGTTCCCTGAGCTCTAAGTGAGTGCTGTCCATGATGGCAGATGCCTGGCTAAAACCATGCCAGAGAGAATGCTGATAATTAATCAGGCAGCCCCAAGACAGTGCTTAGACCTGAGTCCTGACTCTATTTAAATTACTAATCTAAACATTGACAAGCATTGACCAGGTAGCTGAGGCTGAGAGCCAGTGCCAGGACTAGGCTGGAGGCAGGTGGGGTGGGCAGAGCTGAAAGGTCATGGTTTGTTGCAGATGACCCCTTACTCTCATCTGGAATCTTATCCCAGATCCTCACCTTTTCTCATTTTCCATTTACTGCCTAGCATGCAGGGATGGCCACCTGCTGCTGCTTCACATTTACCTCAAACAAGACAAACCACTGTATCTCCAAATGCCAGTCCCACTGAAAATCAGTACAAATAGATGCTAATAGGATTCCGTATAAAGAAATACTTTGGTTTCAGCTTAATTATTTTGAGATTTAGGAAAGAATGCATGCTTGCTGCACTAAAAAACCAACAACCAAACCAACCAAACCATCTGGAAACAAAGGGGAAAAAAGAACCATCATGAATCCACAGTCAAGTACTCAAGTACTCAAGAAGACTGTAGTTGTCTTAGCCATGTCCTGGGCTAAAAAACAATATGAAAAATATTGCTCACTATGACAGAACCATAGCCAGATAGTTTGATTTGAAAGCTTGCATTCATGTGTTTCTTTTCATGATGCTGTTTTAGATAATGCCCTCAATTTTCCTAGTGCAATGTATTGGTGTGTTTTTAACAGGTTACCCTTGGCTAATGAGCTGCATGATTGTCCTTATGTGTTAGTATGAAAGAAACGGATATCAATGTTTTCTTACTGAACTACAGTAATGCGTTTTGACTGTTGTCAGGACCAACAGTGAGGGATACAAGTAGGGACTGGTGTGACTGCACTAAGGCTGCTCTGGTGCTTGAGCTGTGAGGGCACCATTGCCAGAACAAGGCTTCCCTACACACCTTGGAAAGCGGTCAAGTGGAAAGCTCCTAGAAGCAGGTTTCAAGAATGGCCCACTGGGGCAATTCAGTCCTTGAAACTCTGTCCAATACGGTCTAATCTGAGGAGATTATTACATTGTTGTACCCACCTCTGGCCAAAAAAATCTGTTGCATTTGAGTTCATCATCACACTCAGTTGCATTAGACAGCACTATAAAACTGGCAACACTATAAAACTAACACCTTATTTTTTTCTCAAAATGTGTAGTGTTCATTATAAACAGGCAAGACTGCATTTGAAAGGTACTTTAATTATTGTAGACAGTATGCTAATGCTTTCCACATGGCCATTCGGTACCTAGCTCGTCAAAGAAATTCTCTCTAGTAAATTTACTTTCTAAAACGTCCTCAAGACTAACAGGCCTGGTTTATTTATTATTTCTGTTACATAGGGAAAGTTAAGAAAACCTGATGAACTGCTTTTATTGGGACATAAGCACAGCTTTTTGGAAGCTGACAGTTCAGATGAAAACCTGACAGGAGGTCTGCAACTCTTCATGAGCTGGTGGACACGAAGTGGTCAGAAAGAACTCAGACTTCATGGCTTGATAATACAGACTTTTCCCAAAGGCTAGGACTATTGATAACTCTTGCTTATATCAGTATCTATAATGCTCTGGAGAGATTTCTTATCAATCATTTCAGATGTGAAGGAACCATAAGCAAATACATGTTTAAGAAACACAGTGAAGTAAGAAGGATCCTTATTTGTATTACTCTGGGAAAAAAAAAAAAAGACATCTTAAAAAACCATTGTTTTATTTGTCTTTTTTTTCAGCGATAAATACAATTTAATAAGTCTCTTCCTTGCCACATCTACAATTAACAGATTTTTGTGAAATTTCTTGCTGACTTCAGGCAAGATGCTGTAGCTTAGTTTTTCAAGAGTTAAGGGAAAAAAATATGTACCTGATATTCCATAGAATGACATTAATATCTTAGTAACTGAAAAAAAAAATAGAGGTCTTGGTATTAAAACCAATGTAAGAAAAAATCAAGGTGGGTTTTTAAATTTTATTTTGTTAAAACATCAAGTCACTTGGCATAACACACTGTTAATAAAAGAACTAGAATTCAGGAAACTATACTTTCATGTATAGGTTTAATATAGCCACTCTGATATGAAAAAAAATGTTATCAAAATGATAAACTGATGAAAGGAAAGATACTGGAGAGCAGAAACAGGTATTCAAGTTTCTGAACATTCAATATTGAAAGAGGAAGTGAGGGTGGGCATACATGCAGTGCAATATGTATGAAAAGGAAAACACTTGCTCAATAAAAGTTAGAAATACTTAATCAGCTAAACTAATTAATAGACTAATGCCACAGAAGTATAACCTCTCTTATTCAAGAGGATTTACCCCTGTGTAAAAAACTGAAGTTGTTTGTGATAAGTTACCATACCTAAAACTAAGCCAGATAATACTTTTCTTCCTATGTTTCTTTGATTTCATTAAGGTCTAGAAGTGCTGTAGAACAGTCAAGAGATAGGAGGAAATATTTAGGTAGAAAATTACATTTGTAATTTCTCAGCAGAAAAAAATTCATCTTCAACTGCAGAACATGAAGCTCAAAGTAACAGCTGAATCTGAAGTAAAAAAAAAAAACCAATGTCAGTGAAAATAACATTTTACCTGATTCTTGTCTCATCTCTTTACTTACATTCTTGGATTAGTATTTCTGTTGCTGTATGCAGGCAAATATTCACCAAGAAAAATTCCACTTAATCTCGTGTAAAAATCTGTAATTGCAAGGGTGTTGTTTTTCAAAAAATTCTGTACCTCAAGATGTGAAAGTATTTTCCAGATTCACTTTATTAGTTTTTAAGCATGACTCCAAGCCCACGAAATACAATAGTTCATAAAAACGATGAAATATTTCATTGGAGAAGTTTTGCATGCTGTTTCCAGTGAAAACTGCACTGTGAAAGTTTTCAAGCTCAGAAGTGCTTAATCACTT
This sequence comes from Myiopsitta monachus, assembly GCA_017639245.1. Lineage (NCBI taxonomy): Eukaryota > Metazoa > Chordata > Aves > Psittaciformes > Psittacidae > Myiopsitta > Myiopsitta monachus. The sequence continues at coordinate 83,506,857 of CM029919.1, read as the reverse complement.
AACCTATGAAATTACAGTGAAGGCTCCTTACTGATTATAGGATCAGGAAAAATTTAACAAATTCTAAAAGGCTTTATACCTTTAAGATACATTAATATCTTTAACCACAACTTTAACATGAGCTGCACCATTTATTTGACATATAGTGAAGTCAGTTGCACTCCAGATGCATGTAAGACTTTACAGGATGTGGCATTCTTTGTTTCTTCATGTTTTATACTGTAGTTTAACCCCAACCAGCATCAAAACACCACACAGCCACTCCTGGTGGAATGGGGGAGGGTATCAGAAGAGTAAAAAGTATACAAAGTCATGGGTTGAGATAAAGACAGTTTAATGGGTAAAGCAAAATCCATGCACAAAAGCAAAGCAAAATTAGGAATTCATTCAACATTTCCCATTATAAGGAAGCTGTTCATCCATCTCCAGGAAAGCAGGGCTCCATCATGTGTAATAGTTACTAGGGTAGACAAGATGCCAACCATACGAACATCCTCCTTTTCTTCTTTCCCCCACTTTATGGAATCAGAATCATAGAATAGTTAGGGTTGGAAAGAACCATAAGATAGTCTAGTTCCAACCCCCCTGCCATGGGCAGGGACACCTCACACTAAACATGCCACACAAGGCTCCATCCAACCTGGCCTTGAACACCGCCAGCAAAGGAGCATTCACGACTTCCCTGGGCAACCCATTCCAGTGCCTCACCACCCTCACAGTAAAGAACTTCCTCCTATATCCAATCTAAACTTTCCCTGTTGAAGTTTGAACCCATTGCCCCTTGTCCTATCACTACAGTCCCTAATGAAGAGTCCCCTCCCCAGCATCCCTATAGGCCCCCTTCAGATACTGGAAGGCAGCTCTGAGGTCTCCACGCAGCCTTCTCATCTCCAGGCTCAACAGCCCCAACTTTCTCATCCTAGCTTCATACGGGAGGTGCTCCATTCCCCTGATCATCCTCGTGGCCCTCCTCTGGACTTCTTCTAACAGTTCCATGTCCTTTTTATGTTCAGGACACCAGAACTGCACACAATACTGCAAGTGAGGTCTCATGAGAGCAGAGTAGAGGGGCAGGATCACCTCCCTTTGACCTGCTGATTGCATTCCTTTTGATGCAGCCCAGGATACGATTGGCTTTCTGGGCTGCAAGTGCACACTGTTGGCTCATGTTAAGCTGAACTCATGTTATATGCTGAGCTTGATGCTATATAGTATGGAATGTCCCTTTGGCCAGTTGGGGTCAGCTGTCCTGGCTGTGTCTTCTCCTAACTCCTTGTGCACCCCCATGAAGGGTATATATGTGCACCAGCACTAGTCGCTGGTAGGGTCTTGTGAGGAGCAGAAAAGGCCTTGGCTCTTTATCATCAGCACTGTTTTCATCCCAAATGCAGAACATAATTCCATACTAAATACTATGAAGAAAATTATTCCTACCCCAGTCAAAACCAGGAGAAATATGGAAAAACGTGTTGGTTTTTTTTTTTTTTTCCTATGTGACCTCTCTTTAGTATTTGATAAAAAGAAAAGCCACACAAGTTCAATTAACTGCAGAAACATGAACTAAGTTGCGCAAGAATGCATTATCTGTAGTTGCCCAATGTTGAAGAAATGCAAAATGGTAATATTCTACATTTCCAGATAATGCTTTTATCCATTTCTGTTTAATTTCTGATCCATGGCAAGAGATGGAACTAATTACTTCACTGCTGTGACTTTTTTATGACTATTTTTTTTTTGTTAGTCTATACCCTGGACATAAGTTGTTTATTAAAAGCAGGAGAATACAGAAAAATCCTTCTTCAATGAACTAGCAGTCATGAAGCAGCAAAAGAAAGATCTTTCCAGAATCTTCAGTGAAGGATTATGCAATCAGTAGCAACAGTAAGCTTTTACAGAATTTTCTCCAGAAGCCGGCAGTTTAAAAGGGCATTCCTATTCTAGCATGCTAATTGGCAGTAATATTCTGACTACCTTGAAGACAGTTCTGCACCAAAGTACAAGTTTCCAATACTCTCATTTTAGATTTCACATAATGCTGCACTGCAGTGGTGTTCCCCATATTGGAGCCTAAATGCTCCTGAGACATTTGAAAAGAGATGTAGCATTTCAGCACATTAAATACGGTATTATCCATCTAAGGATAACATCTGATCGCATCTTTGACTGACCACAGCCTTTCTGCTGGAGGAACTTTGTCTGGCAAACTATTCCACTGCAGGACCAATCAGAGATGCAGTGCCTTTTTACTTTTCTGTTCCAATAAGACCTCCCTAACTTTTATTTATGCTTTATTATGCGCTGTGCTGTTCTGTACTAAAATCGAGTACTCTTGTTTGTAATGCATAAGCACAGTTTTGTAATCCTGTCAACCAGAAAATCAAACCTGCTTCATGAGGACAATGAAAAGGGTCTGCTGAAGCAAAAATATTCCATCATATTATTAGCTGCTAAAAAAACAGATGCTGAGATTATAAGTTAAAATAGGAAAGAACTGCATTCCGATTTCCCAGGTGAAGCTGTGCAGTAACAGAAGTTAGGCCAGTTTCTAAGGTGTATGGATACCACTGAAAATGGAGTATAATTAAAATAACAGTAATATTTATCAGTGATTAGCCCTGTCAACCAAGGAGTGATTAGCATACCTGTTCCCTAGGACTTTGTTTCATTTACTTGAAATTCTAAGTCACCTCATAACAATTTGATAGGATGTTTAAAAATTACAGAAAAACTGGGCAAAACTGTTGAATCATCTTCATAAGGATCTAGTCTTCAGAAACATAAGCTTTCATACTTATTACAGATTCTAAATTGTAGTTTGATGAGGGTACTTACTTTGGACTGCGAACTATCAGGATAAAGTTGACCTCAATATCAGGAAACAAAATAAGCCTTCTCTAACCTTGCTTGTACCTTAGACCTAGCTGTGTATCACCCATCACACTGTCTGTCCCATCTTCTGATCCTTCCAGTACTTGATCAACCCAGATGTGTCTGAGATAAAGTTAAGTTTGAGTCAGGAGAATTCATCATTTCTTTCCCTTACTGAACAAAAACTTTTGGTCTCTAGGTGTCATGGGTTCAGCAGTAGCAGTCGTTTTTCTCCTTCTTGGTAGCTGGTGCAGCGCTGTGGTTTTGATTTTGGGCCTTGGAACAGCACTGATAACACCAGTGTTTTCAGTTACTGCTTGGTAATGTTTTGGTCTGGCCAAGGACTTCCTGAGCCTCATGCTATGCCAGGGAGAAGGGGAAGCCAGGAGGAGGCAGAGACAGGACACCTGACCCAAATGTGGCCAATGAGGTTTCTCCATACCACAGCACGGCATGTCCAGGATGTGAAAACAGAGAGCAGGAAGGGTTGTGGCGGAGCATTGAGGGGGGTTCGCTGCTGGGGGGTGCACTGGCTGGGTCGGGCTTGGTGAGCAGTTGTATTCTCTTTCTTTGTACTTTTCTGTCATTATTATTACTGGTGGTAGCAGCAGTGATTTGTGTTATACTTTAGTTACTAAACTGTTCTTATCTCAATCTGTGGAAGTTGCATTCTTTTGATTCTCCTCCCCATTCCCCCAGGACTGGGGGAAGAAAGAGAAGGGGAGTGAGTGAATGAACGAACTGGGTTAGTTATTGAGGGGCTTAAACCATGACACTAGAAAAAGTATTAATCAGCTTTTGTCTATGCCAGTCAAAAGGACATACTGAAAATTCCCTTGGGGAAAAAAGCTCTATAAAAACTTCAGCATCATGTTGTAAGTTTATGTGCTGGGTACTGTTGTTCCCCTTTCTGTCAGGATTACATATTTCTTTTAAAATATTTATTTTTACAACAACTTCGTATTTTTTAAAAGCACGGAATATTTGTAACTCGTGAAAACCATGTAAAAATCAAGGTGTTAATTTTATCTGCAAGTGTATCCAAGAAAAGGTATTCTTTTTCAATTTCAGGAAGGCAACTATTTATCAACTATTTAGTTGCTAATAGGATGAACTCTTCTCCAAGCACTATACCAGATCTCTGCAGCAAGTTGAATTAGTGCTGCATTAAAAATTTCTGCTCTATAATACTGAGGAGGGAAGATGGTTTTTACCATCAGCCAAAGAACAGGCAGCCCAAAGTTCTTACTTTCATGTGTTGCTCAGTTATACTTTGGTTTCCTCTGGGAAATGGCCATTTTTAAGCAGAGCCCTACTCTACCTTTAACTACATGTATTACTCAGAATGGTGCTATATAATTACTTTGAAATTAATATACTGCTGCAGGGCTAAAAGGAAGAAGAAAAAAATATTTCTCGTTTCTTCTTTTCTTCATTCTCCTTGTTCCCAGCTTCCCCACTTCCCCATTTTCATCTGTGTTCTTTTCCATCCTACACCCAAAGGACCTGTGGGGAGCTATGATGAGCTACAGCACATTTGTGTGTTTACCTGACTTTTTAAATTGTCTTTTCCTTTTTTATTCAAGAGTACAGACACTAGATGCATGCATTTCCTTTGTAAAAGTATGTGCAATTGGACCACAGAGCATATGCTTTTCCAGCTAATGCATGGATAGTGTGTGACATCCCTGGCACAGTTGTTGGGGACTGATAAGGATACATCATGAAACATTTAAGGCTGAAGACTCAGAGCATTCGTAGTTGATGTGGCATGCCAACAAAGCTATGGGTATCAGTATCAGGCACTTTGCTAAGCTGTAAAAGTATTTAACTCTTTTTATTAGAGAACAGGTTATATCATTAATTTTAGGTTAATGAAGTAAGGAGAAAAAACATTAATCTTTGCAAAATATTTTTTAAACTTGCATATTACTTACCTAAATTCCTCTGGTATGTCGATGGCATTAATGGGCTTTGCATCATAAACTGGCTCTGTGAGTGACTGCAAAGATATTCTCACTCTGTCTGGAGGCATCAAATAAACAAATTGGTGGAAGACTGCAGGCAAGAGTTTGGACAGAGAGAAGGGAGCAGCACCTGATTCCTTGTGCTACTTTCCAGAGTTAGGTAGAGTGTGGGAGGAACAACAGAGTCAAGGCTTTCAGACGGTAAATGATTAGGTCCACCTCTCACCTGTAGTATCCAGACAAACTCCTTCCCTGAGGAAGATTCTTGAACGGCATGTGTGTATTTCTGTGTCTGTCTACAGGGAACTGATTAAGAACATTCCAACTAATTTGTCATTAATGTTTCAAAAGAGAAGACATGCCTGTTTCATGTAGAACCATATTCTACCACTTTTATGTTGAATTGGCAGTATCTCAGGGACATGGGCAGAGGAAGGGGTTAATTAATGTGAATAGGATGGTGGAAGCTGGCTCTAAGTGGTTGTGCTAAATATTATTCCTACTAAGTATATCTACATTAGATGCAATTTTGTCATGTGATGAAGATCCAAAGGATATGGGAAGCCTTTCATGATTCCAAACATAACAAAGGCTCAGCTGCTCAGTGTAGGCATGAAGTGATATATGCAAAGGCTGCTGAACTATGAAGGCATCATAAAGGAAGAAGTTCAAAGTGGAAGTTGTCAAAAATCCAAGGAAATGCCTTTCTTGCACACGTCAGGAGATACAAAAGTAAACATATAGAGGTGTATTTGCAGAACATTCTACTTAAACCCTGCAGAAACTCCTGCTTCTTATAAAATATTTAACTGTGTTTACTGATGAGAAGATAGGAAAGAACAGAGCCTCTTCTAATCCTCAAATGCCACTGCACAAGGAAGTAGCAGGGAGGAAAACCAGGATCATGTCATTATACCAATTGACCTACAAACAGCTATAGTCTGAGAAATAATAAGGAGGAAAAATGTGATACATTCAGAGTTAAGACAAATTTCTCAAATATGCAGAAAAAAAAAGTGTGATAGAATTCCAATATTGTATACAAAATGGCTGATCAAACTGCACAGAACACTAGCAAGTATGCTAATGAATTAATGGGAATATTTTTGTCTTTTATACCAACTTTATTTTCTTTATAGTCTCCCAGTCTTCATGATTATAAAGTACCATCATCTAGCTCATCTGTTTCCATTTGCCTCTGAATGCTCACAGATTTCTACAAAATTGAGATGAAGGGATGTCATGGGTTCAGCAGTAGCAGTCGTTTTTTCTCCTTGGTAGCTGGTGCAGCGCTGTGGTTTTGATTTTGGGCCTGGGAGCAGCGCTGATAACACCAGTGTTTATAGTTACTGCTTGGCAATGTTTTGGTTTGACCAAGGACTTTCTAAGCCTCATGCTATGCCAGGGAGGAGGGGAGCCAGGAGGAGGCAGAGACAGGACACCTGACCCAAACTGACCAAAGAGGTTATTCCATATCACAACACGTCATGTCCAGGATGTGAAAATGGAGAGCAGAGACTCAGAAGGGTGTGGTGGTGGACTGGGGGTGCACGGCATGGTCAGGATTTTTGGTACTGGGGGGGGTTCGCTGCTGGGGGGTGCACTGGCTGGGTTGGGCTTGGTGAGCAGTTGTATTCTCTTTCTTTGTATTTCTCTTGTATTATTACTGGTGGTAGCAGTAGTGATTTGTGTTATACCTTAGTTACTAAACTGTTCTTATCTCAATCCTGTGCGAGTTGAATTCTTTTGATTCTCCTCCCCATCCCCCCGGGACTGGGGGAAGAAAAAGGGGGAGTGAGTGAGTGAGTAAAACTCGGGGGGGGGGAGGGGGCTTAAACCACGACAAGGGAGCAGACCATTATTCTTGCAGTGTGAGTTACCATAGGAAATTTAAAATATAAAAAATTTATGAGACACTGATTAATCATTAGTAATGCCTTGTGTGTACACTTTGTTCTTTTTAAGGCTCTGTGAGATAGCTTAATCTACTTTTGAAATGGAGTAAACTATCCTTCAGGAAAAGTGCAATGCAAGTGACTACATGGGCAGTGATTGTAGAGCAGTTTAAAAAAAAATAAAGTACAATAAAAGAAGTAAAATTAAAAAAAAACCAAACAAACAAACAACAAAACCCTTTCATACAGAGTATAAATTTAACAAAAATACCACAGTAGAACCTACATACCTGTGACAACAAAAAGAGAACTGGAAGGCAAAAATTAAACTGATATGATTTAACCGCAAGTTATATGAGGTTATTTTAGCTAAAGATATCTCTAGTGAACATAATTGGCAGCAGCATAAATTACTGCAGGCTATTATAAATTAAGATGGCTGAAATTATTATAAGTAACCAAAGGTATTAAAAAAAAAATCAAGAAGACCTTTTTTTTTTTTTTTTATGAAACTCCAGAGTTTGGAAAAGAGTCAGTGAATTGGCTGGAATGCCACAGATTTGAAGTTGCAGTTAAGGAAATTAGGTACTGCTAGGAAGCCAAATTATTCATTTCCATTAGCTTTTAGTAGAGTGGCCAAAAGTGTAGGTATCCAGAATCTTACATTTTCTGAAGGTGAAGACAAGGCCTTTGAGGCTGTGATTCAAAATTATATTTGACATCAACTGAGATAGTACAACTACTTCCTGTTAAACTATTTCGTGTGGAGGAGAATAGAAAGCTAAATTCTCCTGGGTCTTGAAACTGGGTGAAGATCTACCTGGTGGGCAGAATCTGCTACAGAACTTCAGTACCTCTCTCCAACTTGTCATCACTGGAAACAGGAAATTAGATGAACTGATGAATTTAGACATGGCTCAAGGCTAATAAAGCTCTTGTGAGTTAGACACTATGACACTAATGTGTCATAAAGAAATTATGAGAAAAAAAAACAACCAAAAGAAAATCAAACAAAAAAAGTAGTTTAAATACCAATCAATTGTTAGTCTCAGTGGTATATTTGATAGTCAAAGATTAATACTTCATTATTAAATCAATGATCTCCAAGTAATAATGGAACATTTCCCTTTAAAATATAATTTCTAGTTTTGAAAAAACTGAAAATATTAAATACAGCAACTTTAGGATCTGGTTTCAGTTTGTTGTTTTGGTTTGGTTTGGTTTGGTTTTTTTTTTGCTTTTTTTTTTAGTTAGCAATAATTAATGGACACAAATATCTGCATGATGAATGAAATCAAAAGAAAGCTTGAAGGAACTTATTAAACACTGTGGGAGATGAATTTGCCTCAAAGAAGCAATATTACTACTTTACATGACATTTTCTATGTAGCGTCTCCTCAAGTTATCTGTCCAAGCAAGAATAATAAATACATTTTTTGCCATTTTTGGATTACATCAATATGATGCAGTTGCTGCCTCAGATGGAGAAAGAATAATTATCCTCAAGTAAGAAATAATTAATTAAGGGGGAATGCCAAATGTACGATATCTTCTAAATTGGAACCTCTAAACACTATGGACAGCCCTAGATGTGGGATTATTTTTAGTATTTGAAGTAATGGTGATAGTCTTTTATGTATTCTGTTTTTGAATCTGTTTAAAAGAAATTTTAATTATGCATATGTTCTGAATATTTTTAATTAAAATTTTAATAAAACACTAGGATTAATAGTTTTGTTAAAATAATGCAAAATTAAAGGAAATATTTTTCTTAAGCTAAATTTTATATGGTGAAATTGTGTAGCACTCATACTATGGCATGTAGTAAGTAAAAATGAACTTAATTTTTTACTTTATATGAAAATGAACAGGAGTCACTACAAAGCTGAAGGAAACTGTTTTGTTGCCTTGATTGTATATGTTTTTCTCAAGTAACGCTGCTTCCTAAAAGAAATTGAAGATGAAAAACTCAGGTAGTATTTTATAGTTTTAATCTTTAGTGACCTACAGGCTTTCTTCACTTGTTGAATAGAGCTACCAGTCATAAAAACTCAGAAGAGAAAAAACAACAATGTTCCCTACCACTTAAGCTAAAGGAATTTTCTCAGTATTAACTTGAAGAAAACTGGTGTGACCATAAGAAATAAGATGTTGCTTTGCTTTCCAGAATACAAATCTAAGCAAACACTTGCAGCATTGACAGTTTATGAAATCCACTACCTTTTGAAAAACTGCAGGCACTTACAAATCTCCAAACAAACCATCAGAAATGCTAATATGGTCAGTGATTGAATATGGCCGTAGGCATCTGCAATCAGCCAAATTTCATGAAGAAAAATATACTGAAAAAAATGGTATAGCAAATCATGCATGAATAATGGCTCATTTTTTACATATATTGACATTGATGTCATACATGCATCCAGAAAAACAAGTCTGAGTAATATCGCAACTCATACTTTTCATCTGGAAATAAGCTAAAGTAATAGATTTTTTGTGAAAATGCCCAATACTTGTAATAAATCACCCAGTCACATATATGCCTAATGCTGTTAAAACCATGTATGGAAAAGCATTTCTTTTTTTCACTTTCCAAATTTTTGTATAAGAGCACATTTTTCTAACATATACATTTTCTGACGCTGTCATTTATTCCCCAAATATAGTGAAGCTAGTGATGCTTTTCCTGTTCTTCAGTTTTTATTTATCTTGTATTTAAAATCAGTTCTTCCATTTTGGTACACAATCATTAAAACGTAGTGCATTCAAAGCCCTAGTAAGACCAATTGAATGTCTAATATGGAAGGCACTCATATAAAAAAAAATGCATGTTGAAATAATAAATGACAATTAAAAAGAGTTTATGTCATTTTTATTTAACTGTTCTAAACATGATATGAAAATTTTGGATGATAAAAAAAAAGCTCAGTAAGTATGATAGATGCTGGCAAGACATTTTATTTGATTTTTGTACCACAGTTGTTAAAAAAAAGAATTTCACAAAATAAAAGTAGATTGTTAAAAGTAGAAAAGAATAGTTAAATGCAAAAAACAAAACAATTTGCCAATACATCATCATATCCCAGATACAATCTTGCCACAGACATCTCAGGTTTGCTTCATAGCAGCTCAAAATTTCTAGCAAATTTTTGGGAAAAAAATCGGTGGAGCAGTTTGTCGATGGAGTAAACTTTCTAGACTGGCAAATAATAATGATGACAGATCTCTTTTACAGATCAGTCTGGATCGCTTGGCAAGGTGATCTCCATTGGACAAAATATTAATTAACAGAAATAAGTCAAACTTCATATGTCTAGGAATCTAAGCTCTTCACAGGGGAATATGATGACACTGTTGAGAACTTACTTATACTGATAGATAACCTATGGGCAGCTTTCTAGTTAGGAAAGAAACATATTTTCAAATCTTTGAAATATAAGCAGCAGAGCATGAAGGAGTAAATAGGAAATATCACCACTGCATGTGTTAGCAAAAATCCTGGGTTCCATTCTGACATCCACAGTGAAAAAAAAAATTGGAGACATCTCAGGGAAGAGCTTTACTAATTATGTATATCTGTATATCTGGAAAGCATTTTTATAGTAAGGACAATAGCAATAAATATGCACGTACTATGTTCAAAAAGGGATTAAGAGCTGATTTTCCCATAATCTACGAGTAACAACATGGGAAGTGAGTTCTGATAACTGTTTATCGTGAAAAGCAATATCAAAGTCTAACCAAAGCTTTCCAGTACATGGTTTAGGCTTCTAGGGTAACTTCCCAAATAAAACAAACAGGGAATTGCTGAATTTTATCTCTCTAGAAGTCTGTATAGCAAGACTTGATAATTTTCCAATTTATGTGCTAAAATTTGAAGAGCTATTGTAGGTTGAATGCACGAATTGCTGGGTGAGTTTTTATGGCCTATGTTATTTAGGGAGTCATGCTATTAAAGATCATAATGTTCCTTCTAATTTCAAAATCTATTAACCTTATTTGATTGAGTCTTTTACTTCACTGTTATGCTTTCTACAGGGAGAAAAAATGGTGGGAGGAAGCAGAATGAACATCTAACCTTGAAATTTAGAAGCAAAATAATTTGATTCAGAAAGCTTGACAAGAGTTAACAGAATATATATTTGAAAATAACCCTTGAGAATTTTACTGTGGAAGAGCATAAAAAACTTGTAACTGCCTTTATCTTCTTATTGAAGGCTTTTTACTGATGAGATCAGCAATTAAATTAGCAATTATTTGTGCTAATCAAAATATGAAATGGCAATATGCTTTCTACTGGTTCAGGATGTGTTAAGGTGAGCTTATAAATGAGCTAGCCTTCAAAATTATGTCTGAACAAACTGTGCTTTCAGCTAAAAGGAATGGGAAAGAGCTGGGTGTCCCATGTATACTTTCCTTTGTCTATGAAGAATTCCAGCTCTGAGAAAATGTTTGAAGTTAAGCTCCTAAATTGTATATAAAAGTATCAAGCTATAAAAACTGCAAACTTGGTAACAAATTGGATGAATCCTGCTGTGGGATATTTTAGATGTGTATTTTAGGATGAAATTTATTGCATCACAGACTACTTCATTTCTCTCCGTTGATACCATTCTCTCCATTCATACCATTGATACTCATCCCTAATGGGATGAGATCAGCTTGCAGGCACAGGTAACTAAATTTACATGTCTACATGTACATTAGGTGACTAAACTCCCATGACAGCTCATGGAGATACAATTAACACAGTCAATGGAATCTAGAGCCATTCAGTTGACTACAACTAGGTGTCCATTCAAAGGCTAGCTGTATCACTTTCCAGAGTCCTTCAACTGTATCATCCACAGTTGGATAATGGTTGTGGAAGCTAAACAAACAGCTCATGGACGCCAGAACATTCATATTCCTAAAGATGAATTATCATAGAGTTATAAACTACATACTTTTTCTTTAAAGAAAGATAGTCTTGCAGTACAGAAGTAGTATGTACAACAAGTAGTGTTTTGGAAGGCTGACAGGAAAGCAAGAAAGTACACCATGTCAAATCTCCATTTAGTTTAAAAGACATTTTAAAATTTAAATTAAAAAAAAAATTAAAATTTAAAAATCTCCATTGGTTTAAAAGACAGTGTGAGGCCTCACATCTTCCCCAGCCCATTTATTCAGTGCAACAGGATAGAGTGACCTGCTGATCCCTAAAAGCCCTGCATTCAGCCTGTGGGATGTCTATTGTGCAAGTACAATGGTAAACACAAACAAGCCACCTCACCTGTTCCTCTTCACAGGGTGCAATACATGAGGCTGACGCTTATAAAACATAAGCTGGTATGAAAACGCAAATCACCAAAAAGTGTCCAAACCTGTCGCAGTCCATGGGAAGCTCAGGAAAGGCTGCTGAATCATAGGCAAGCTGGAGCTCCATAAATTGTGCCAGGTATAGAATTATAAGCTGATGCAGCACTCCCCACCTGAGAAAGCCTGAAGGCATTATTGAGCGTATAACCTCCTTTTGGTTCTCAGGGGGGTAGCATGGAAATGCATTTAGTTTAATTTTCTCATGAATCTCTACAGAAATAAATGTACGTAAAACATACGCCAAGCTGAGTTCTCAGATGTACATTTCTAGGGAATTTTTATCCCTTGAAAAAATCTGCCTACTCCTTTTTCAAAAAAGGGACTCATAAACCAATATGTACTTTGCTCAGAGCAAATAAGACTCTTCAGTTTGTCTGAACACAGCAAAACTCTTCTGCTTCTTCCTGACAGTTTGACACATGGGCAAATTATGCAGACTGACACAAAGCTAGGCTTAAAACCAGGAGCAGGCAGAGAGGACTAACAAATTGGGATTAAGAGGGTTGAGGCTTATACATCTGTATTTTTACATTGAAGAGAAACAACTAGAGGTACTCAAACACAGGTGAAAAAAAAAGAAAAAGATACAGAAGACGGTTATAAGATGTGCAAAGAATAAGTAACTTGAAACCAATGGAGATGGAATATAGAAAGGAGGGAAGGGATTCATGAAAGGAGATAAATAAAGCAGCAGGAGAGCGACGTAATGTTGACAGCTGTGCTTCTCCGGATCTGCTCAGTTTCCAATCATTGATTTTTCAGTTGACAGCTGAGCAAGTCAAGGCATCTCTGGAAATTAGGTTTGTTACAAAACCAATCAGTGAGTCCAATATTATTGTTTGCACTCTTTCTTTTCCAAAGTACTGTATTTTGATGTCAGGTGAGAGAATAAGATTTTCCTTCTTTCTTTGATTCTTGACGTCAGCATTTCACCTAGGACTTCTGACTGGCTTTTTAGTTGCATATAATGTCCTATATTTTAAATAAAAAAATAAAAAAAAATATACATTTTTCTCTTTTATTGACCAGTCTGCAACTGTAACTGAGAAACATGAAACAGCTGTTGAATCTTTGGGATAATTGTGGCATCTGAGAAGCTGGATAATCACTGGAACAATTTTCTCACTATTTAAGCAAATCTATGTGTATTCAACAGTCTGGCCCTGTATGGGGTAAATACAGCAGACATGCAGATGGGGAAAGAGATAAGGAAAGATTGTCTAGCCATACCATTATTAAGTGAATGTGAAGTTAAGCAAGGAGGAGGATGAATGAGTTGTGTTCAAAATATCAGATTCAGACTAAGTTCTTTGGTTCTGTTTTATTGCCTTTCTGAAATATTAAAAGTTATTCATTTCAATATGTTGCAGAAATGCCCAAACAAATGGATCAGAAACTATTGCTTTCACAAATGGAAATGATAAATGTGCATTTTCAATTGGTATATGGTGGATTTTCTGCTCAGTGGGGTTATTTCTGGTGTAAATCCTTGTCCGAAATAAGTGAACAGGCAATTTGTCACTGACTTCAAGATACCAAACATTTATCATGGCACTTTGTTTACACTGATTTTGTCTCCATTCCTCCATCCACTGTACTTGGGCAGAGAGATAGTATATCATAAATTCAGCCCTGGAAAGCTCTATAAATTTGATGATAGCTGCATTATTATAAATAGCATTCACTCACTAAATAATATACGGGTTTTTTTACCAATGTGAGTTTCTTTAAAGTTTTGAATATGTAAGCAATATTTTTGTAATCTCTTTTAACTATCTGAGAGATTAGATAAAATGGTTTTAATAATTCCGAATGACAAAGTTCATGCATGACTAAGAGGAGTGTATCATTTCCCTTGTTTCCCCCATTCCCTTCCCCCTCCACAGTGTAGTTATGAGTACACTGAGGTTGTCCTTTAACAGTGACCAATTGCCAGGTTAAGTTCAATCAGGATAAACAGTTTCCTTCAAAATACCTTTATTACGGTAATCTCTGTTATTTTACGTTGATTTGTTTAAACAAAAAAAGGTGAATTTATTTGCTGCTTTTCCCATCTTACTGATCCTGTATGTCTTGGACCTCACCGCTGAGGCAAGAAGCAAAACTATGAATATCTAGATGACAGACTGTTTAAATTCCTCAAAAGTTAGTGCTTTTTTCTTTAACAGATCTGCTGTCAAGTATTCCTAGGATGTCCTGTGACTTCCATACCTGCAGTAGGTGGGACAGGATGAGGCAGGTGAGCAATGGGGATGAATATGCTTAAGCCAGACTCTGCAAAGCTGCTCTCAGCCTGGGCTGTGAAAACTCTCCCAGATGCTCTCACTGTTCCACGTTACAGCTGTCCAGTTCTTAAAATATTCTTTTCTTTTCTTTTTTTTTTTTTACCTCTTGTTTCTGTGTCTGAATTAAACTGAACTCAGACAGAGGAAGACATGTCTACTAAAGAGCCCTTGCGTATACTTGTTTAATAATGCAGAAATTTAGGGACTGTGAAATTTAAGTGTTTATTGCAAGCTAGAATTGGAGTACAGCTTATCAGCCACACTGCAATACCTTTCCTAGTTCCAGGATCCTCCTTGCAAAATCCGAACAATATTTTGGGATAGATGAATTGCTATTTTCTGAACAAAATCATGTTGGAAAATGTTTTGATTTGTTGTATCCATTGCTGTTGTGCAGTTCTGCAAGAAAGTCAGAGGAGGTAAAAGCATTCAGTCATGGAGGATATGAACAGAAGCCAAAATAAACACAGCTGGAGTTTTAGTGTCTGCTATAGTTTAAGGCTTGTTAAAACTAAAAATAAAAAAATAAAAATACTCACCAAGTCAACAAAACTTATCCATTGGTTTATCAATTGCACTCCTGAGATGTTTTTTCTTTCATCCCCAATGAGATAATTTATGTAAAGAGAAAGTTTTCAGTTGCTGCCTCAAGCCTTTATATGAAATACTAATGTGGATTCCCTTTGGTTATTCCTAATTATGCGGACTATGAATGATTACACATTAAAAATATCCTGAACAATATGTACCCCTGCTGCCTACATAACATGGTGCTGATTGTTAGGATAAGCTATCATTTCATGTAAGACAAAAACATTTCCTGACTAATGTGCTTTCTGTTTCATATCTCACCCCAGAACAATTGGCAGGATCAATAATAGGCACAGCTGTTTCTATGAGGAGGGTAAATTCCTGGTTGCCCAATATTGGCATTGTATGGGAAGTTTCTTATTTCATGAAGTACTGCATAAAACAGAAGAATTCTCTCAGGAATCATCAAACCATTATGCTAGAAAAAGATTTGTTGTTATAATTTGAGTTAACTGGGTTCTGATTTTATTTGTATTGCGGGAGCAAGTAATATTTTCCAACTTCCATCAAGTGGGGTATTCCTGAGAAATTTCATGCTGGTGCCTTGAAGAGCCACAGAACAAAGAATAAAAGTATACATGAATCTATTTAATAACCTCCCCTCCCAAAAAAGATGTTCAATGTTTCTCATTGTCATGGTTTAAGCCAGTTCGCTCACTCACTCACTTCCCCTGTGTAATAATACACATTATTACTGTGTCCTCATTTTGTATATGTGTCTTAATTGTATATCACAAAAGTTGACCTGAGTCTTCAAAAGTGATGGGAATGGAAAATATGTTTATGGATGACTGTATAAATGCACTGGTATTTACTGTATCTGTCAGTTTTACATAGAGACAAAGTGGAAATAAGAAACAAATATAGAGTAATACTCACAGGCCCATACTAAGAGTAGATCATGATAACAGACTGCTTATATGATTGATACTAGAACTTGATAGGTGCAAGGAAGAGGTGTGTATAGCTGAAAAAGATTTCTTCTTCAGACATCTCTGGGTCTGATGATATAAAGTCATTTTTAGTGACAATTGAGGGAAGTTAGATGACAACATTCAACACGGTGCAAGGTAAAACTACTGGACATCACAGATGACACTCCAGCCCTTACCATGTTATTTAGAACTAAGATTCATTTGGAAAGTAGAAATGAAAGTGCAATCCCAGATGCCATTTCTTCAGTTAAAATCTGGGTTTATTTGTAGAATATACTTTTCTACAAGGTAGTTTTATAGAGAACTCACACTGCTCTATTTTAATCCTTAGAGAAGACTGCATCTAAGTGCACTTCCATCATTCCTGGACATGTTTTTCAGATGGTGTGGCATGCTGCCTCTGGTGTGCCCCCCTGTACCACTGTATCCACCTCCTCCATGATCATTTTGGGATGATTCATTCTTCATTCTTGCACTGATGAATCACTGTGCCCACAATCCACATGTGCATGTCGGAAATAAAGTTTAGAAATTGGGGGAACAAGCTGACAATGTTCAGAAGACATAGTGTTACATAAATGTACTCTTGTACTATTTTCTGCTGGTTTAACCCTAAGAAGCAACAATGAATGAAACATGTTACTGAGTTTGGCATATGAGGAGGAAGGCTTTACCAGGATATTGTTCATATCCTAACTATGAAATGTCCCATACATATTATTCCAAGACTACTTGATTTTTTTCTGTCTGAAATACAAGGATTTTTTTTAGTGAAAATGATTTATACATGAATTTATTATTTTTTCTAAACTGATTACATGTATTTCTAGAGACTAGTCAAAATTTGTTGTACAAAGTAATGAAAATTCTAGCACAAGGCACATAAAATAGAGGAGACAGACTGCCACTGTTAGTATAAATGACAAGTGTGATCTATCAGACTGCCAGGAACCAAGTCAAACCAAATTTATTCAAATGGATGTCACACTAATAGAACAAGTAGAACTCCAAATTATGTTTTCAAGGCTTCCATGAGCAGGATCTAGTGAACACGTTCAGCAGACTAGAGAACAAAAGCTAAGTGGTGAGCTCTCTGCAAGTGGTTTTGTCACACAATAAGTTATCACAGCTTAGAAAGTTACTATTCATGCATCCTGTAGTGACTCTTTGAGACCACTTTGATATCATTTAACTGTGGTCTGCAGAAATCGTCTCCATGCATTAACAGCAAGAAAACCTTTGTCTCCACTACTGAGAAGAGTTTAACTGCTGATCAGTGTGGAAAAGCTCTCTAGCTAACAAAAGTTTGAAAGATGTTAAAACTTAGGCTAAACATGTAAGTGTCCTGGGTTCAGCAGTAGCAGTCATCTTTCTCTTTCTTAGTAGCTGGTGCAGTTCTGTGTTTTTGACTTTCAGCCTGGGAACAGCACTGATAACACCGATGTTTTTAGCTACTGCTTAGCAATGTTTAGTCTGACCAAGGACTTTCTGAGTCTCATGCTCTGCCAGGGAGGAGGGGAAGCCGAAATGAAGCATAGACAGGACATCTGACCCAAACTAACCAAAGAGGTATTCCATACCACAGCACGTCATGCCCAGTATATAAACTGGGGGGCAGTCACTCGGAAGTGTTAGATCACTGCTGGGTCTGGCTGGGTATCGGTCGGTGGATGGTGAATGGTTGCATTCTCTTCTCTTGTTGTTTCCCTTGTCATTATTATTATTGGTGGTAGCAGCAGTGGTTTGTGTTATACCTTAGTTACGGGACTGTTCTTATCTCAACCCGTGGGAGATACATTCTTTTGATTCTCCTCCCCATCCCTGCGGGGATGTAAGCAAGTGAGCTATGTGGATGACAGGACTTAAACCACAAAAGTTTGTTACTTCCATACAAGAGCAGAACAAAGTATGAAATTCATTCCTTCATCGGTAGCTTCTATCAGGCATAGAAAACAGCTTATACTTATCAAACTACATACACTGCAGTACTGGAAGGTGGAGACGAAGTTATCTGAATTTTTCATGTTTTGAGTGAATCGGTAACTATGTCTTTGTAAGTACCTTGGATGCAATTAGGATAAGGGGCAGATTCTAAACTGTTTTCAATATTCAAAATTAAAACCTGGTACTTGGTGACACTTTTAGCTGAATAATGAGAACTCCATAAATAGATGATGCAGGCAGTAAGAATGAATTTAAAGTAATTAAAAGAAATTGTCCCACCTAAAGTAATAGATACATTTTTCATTATATTAAGCCCATGGTTACTTGGTAGAGATCTCAGAGAGATGGCAATTTAATAGGTAACAAGAATAAATTTATTGTAGAAAGAGTTAAAATCATAGGTCAGTTGAACTCATTAGGTCATTCAAGCTATCATTCCTATGCAGAAAGTCAGAAACTCTAATAACTGTAACAGGAACCAATGTCTGAACCCCACAGGTGAAGGCATGAAACAATTATCCCCATGCTAATGACAAGAAGCTTTTGTTTACTACAGGATCAAAGGATAGGTTAGACTGCGAGGAACCTTGGGAATTCTCTGGTCCAACCTTCTATATGCAGAATGGTCAACTCTGAGGTCAGACCAGGCTGCTCAGGGCTTCATCTTGAAAGTGTCCAAGGACAGAGACTGCACAACCTCCTTGGGCAACTGGTGCACTGCCTGACTGCCCTTACGGGAAAACAGCTTCTTTTTATATCCAGAGTGACCTTCTCTAATTTCTATTTATGACAGCTGTCTCTCACGCTCCTGCTTTTCACCCTTGTGATGGGTCCAGCCCTGTCCCCTGCATAATCTCCTTGTAGGCACTAGGGCTGCTTCTTAGGTACTCCCAAAGTCATCTCTGCTCCACACTGAGCAAATCTATCTCCCCAAGCTTCTCTGCACAGAACAAGTGCCCTGTGTACACCAGTGATAATCATAGAATCATAGAATAGTTAGGGTTGGAAAGGACCTTAAGATCATCTAGTTCCAACCCACCTGCCATGGGCAGGGACAATTCACACTAAACCATGCCACACAAGGCTCTGTCCAACCTGGCCTTGAGGACCGCCAGCGATGGGGCATTCACAGCTTCCCTGGGCAACCCATTCCTGTGCCTCACCACCCTCACAGTAAAGAATTTCTTCCTCATATCCAATCTAAACTTCCCTTGTTTAAGTTTGTTTAAATTACCCTTAAATTAAGTTTTGTTTAAATTACCCTTTGTCCTATCCTCACAGTCCCTCATGAAGAGTCCCTCCCCAGTATCCCTATAAGCCCCCTTCAGATACTGGAAGGCTGCTAGGAGGTCTCCACACAACCTTCTCTTCTCCAGGCTGAACAGCCCCAACTTTCTCATCCTAGCTTCATAGGGGAGGTGCTCCAGTGCCCCTGATCATCCTCATGGCCCTCCTCTGGACTTGTTCCAACAGTTCCATGTCCTTCTTATGTTGAGGACACCAGAACTGCACACAATACTGCAAGTGAAGTCTCATGAGAGCAGAGTAGAGGGGCAGGATCACCGCCCTCGACCTGCTGGTCACACTCCTTTTGATGCAGCCCAGGATACGGTTGGCTTTCTGGGCTGCAAGCGCACACTGAAGCTGGCTCATGTTCATTTTCTCATCAATCAACACCCCCAAGTCCTTCTCCACAGGGCTGCTCTCAATCTCTTCTCTGCCCAACCTGTATGCTGTGCCTGGGATTGCTCCCACCCAGGTGGAGGACCTTGCACTTGGCATGGCTAAACTTCATCAGGTTGGCATCAGTCCACCTCACAAGCGTGTCAAGGTCCCTCTGGATGATGTCCCTTCCCTCCAACATATCAACCGAACCACACAGCTTGGTGTCATCAGCAAACTTGCTGATTGAGCACTCAATCCCACTGTCCATGTCACTGACAAAGATCTTGAACAAGACCGGTCCCAACACCGATCCCTGAGGACCACCACTCGTTACTGATCTCCAGCTGGACATTGAGCCATTGAGCACAACTCTTTGCGTGCAGCCATCCAGCCAGTTCTTTATCCACCAGCAGTCCACCTATCAAATTGATGTCTCTCCAACTTAGAGACAAGGATGTCGTGTGGGACAGTGTCAGAGGTTTTGCACAAATCCAGGGAGATGACATCAACTGCTCTACCCCTGTCCATCAGTTCTGTAGTCCCATCATAGAAAGCCACCAGATTGGTCAGGCAGGATTTCCCATTACTGAAGCCATGCTGGCTGTCACCAAGCACCTTGTTGTTTTTCATGTGCCTTAGCATGGCTTCCAGAAGAATCTGCTTCAAGATTTTGCCAGGCACAGAGGTGAGACTGACTGGTCTGTAGTCCCCTGGGTCATCCATTTTCCCCTTCTTGAAAATGGGGTTATATTTCCCTTTTTCAAGTTGTTGGGAACTTCACCCGACTGCCATGATTTTTCAAATATGACGGAGAGTGGCTTAGCAACTTCATTTGCCAGCTCCTTCAGGACCCACGGATGGATTTCATCAGGCCCCATGGATTTGTGTATGTTCAAGTTGTTAAGATGGTCTTGAAGCAGGTCCTCAGCTACAGTGGGCCCAGGGTCTTCATTCTCACTGTCCCTGCATCTGCCTTCCAGACTTGGGTGCTGTGGTCAGATCATTTGCTAGTGAAGACTGAGGCAAAGAAGTCATTAAGAACCTCAGCCTTCTCCAAATCCAGGGTAGCCAGTTCTCCCAACAGCTTCTGGAGAGGGCCCACGTTGTCCCTAGCCTGCCTTTTATTTGCAATGTACCTATAGAATCCCTTCCTGTTATCCTTAACATCCCAAGCCAAGTTGAATTCTAAGTGGACCTTAGCTTTCCTAACCTGGTCCCTAGCTTCCCAGACAACATCCCTGTATTCTTCCCAGGCTGTCTGTCCTTGCTTCCACCTTTTATAAGCCTCTTTTTTCCTTTGAAGTTTCCTCAGCAGCTCCTTATCCATCCAAGGAAGTCTCCTGGCCCTCCTGCAGCACTTCCTTCTAGTTGGGATGCCACACTCCTGGGCTTGCAGCAGGTGATCCTTGAATATCAACCAGCAGTCTTGGGGCCCTCTGCCCTCTAGGGCTATATCCCATGGAATCTTACTGAGCAGGTTCCTGAAGAGGCCAAAGTCTGCTCTCTTGAAGTCCAGGGCAGTGAGCTTGCTGCACGCTCTTCTGACTGTCCTGAGGATCTTGAATTCGTCCATCTCATGATTTCTGCAACCAAGGCTGCCCTGGAGCGTCACATTTCCAGCTAGCCTTTCCCTGTTGGTGAGGACGAGGTCAAGCATGGCGCATCTCCTTGTTGGCTCCTCTATTACTTGCAGAAGGAAGTTGTCTTCCACACAAATGAGGAACTTCCTAGATTGCTTGATGACCCTCTCATCTTGCCAGTTTAGCCAGTTCTCAGTCTCCCTTGTTGTTCACTGATCTAGTTGATAATTTATCAGTTTGTCTATGAGTATGGTATGGCGTCATGCTCTATTGGGTCAAGGTGTTGACAACAGGAGGTCAACCTGCCCTTCATTAAGCTGTGCTGACTGGGCCTAATCCCCCTCTTCTCCCACAAGTGCTGTGTGGTTGCACTCAGCATAATCTGCTTCATGATTTTCTTCAGCACTGAGGTCAGGCTGACAGGCCTGTGGTTTTCATGGTCCTCCTTCCTGCCTTTTTTTGTTCAAACTTTTCCTAATATTACAGCTTTTCTAATTGGTTTTGCTGTTCCCTGTGAGCATTACCTTCAGGTGAGCCCTGGTGATTTTCCTGACAGCATCCCTCCATGTCTGGGCAATGCTTCTAAATTTCTCCTCTGTAGTCTGTCCCTGTTTCTCCCTTCTTTATGCTGCTCCATAAACCCTGCTTAGACATGCCAGTTTCCTAGTATGTCTACTTATTTTCCTGAATAGTGGGATGGATCGTTCTTGCCCTCAGTGATATGCTCTAGTGGTGGTCTTGGCAGTCTATGGATAATGGTTGGACTTGATGGTCTTAAAAGGTCTTTTCCAACTCAGCTATTTCTATGATTCTGTAGTATTTTTCATGTACTATATAAAGTTCAGAACTAGACCAATTATAATTATCCACAAGGACTTATTCTTTGCAAATTAGCATGTCCTGGACAAATTATATTACAGCGAATTGGATTTAGCTTATGTGAATTTACATTTTAAACTTATTTGGCAATAAATATTGAACTTTTTTTAATTATTTTTTTATTTGGCAAAGACATTTAGAAACAGTCAAGAAAAAAGACATGCATGTATTGCTGAGAGTGATCTGAAATCAGACTCCACTCTCCATTGTCTCAAAGATGCCTAGGA